>JASJOG010000269.1:0-383137 GCA_030142905.1 Heliopora coerulea
CAGTGACGAATGCCCACATTGTTCCCGACAAATCGCTGTAACTCGTCATTCTCGATGACGCTGTCTAATACGAGTTCCAGGATGGATTGATAAAGCACAAGTACAACAAAAAAGGAAGAAAAAGAAGAAAAAAACAACAAAAAACAAAAATAAAACAAGTCCCAAAAATAACCAAGATGCTCACTCTTCTCGATGTAATCTGCCTCCTTCTCAAACGGTAACCGCTTCCTGGAGTCGTGACCTGCAGAGTAAAGAATGTTATGAATACAAAATCTTTGATCCATGTATATCTACAAGCGGTAAATCACTACGACTCAGGCTAGTGAATGAATTAACCACTAAACGAAACATGTTCAAAAACTTGGATCAATCGAATGCTTTTGTGTTCGCAAACTTGTCTATTCCCGTTTGCTGTTCATAATTTTGAAGCAGTCAGCCAAGAACACTGGTTTACGGAAATTGCATTGGGATTTCGACAGCAATTTTATTAACTTAAGACAAGGTTGCACGTATGCAGGTGATAACTTAAGAAATGCAAATTTCTGGAAACTTGAATCAGAATATCAAAAGTATTTTACGTTAATCAAAAGTTGGGGGTGGGTGGGTTGGGAGGGGGTTCGTCTGTTGATAAGAATATTAAAAGTATTTTAAAGATTATAGAAGAACGTTCGTCAAGC
Organism: Heliopora coerulea; assembly: GCA_030142905.1. NCBI lineage: Eukaryota > Metazoa > Cnidaria > Anthozoa > Scleralcyonacea > Helioporidae > Heliopora > Heliopora coerulea. Next base: position 678 of record JASJOG010000269.1, read on the forward strand.
TCATACTGCAGAAAAAATATTTCTGAGCTCCAGACTGGGATCGAAGCGGCAACCGTTAGATGACCGGTGAGATGCGACAGATGGCGAGCTAAGGTGCAAGTTCAACATATGTGCTCTCGAATCTCCCACATGTCTCACATACACTTGAGTATCATTATCATATATTTATCGTGGCGGACGCATGGGCTGCACATATGTCGAACTTGTACCATAAATCGCTGTCTGAGTCTCAGCAGCTCAACGTTTATAGCGTCTCACCGGTCATAAGAGGAGGTTTGGGAGTTCGGTCCCTGTCTATGACTCAGAATTCGTTTTTCTAATGAATGAACATGACGAACAATCGACTATAGTTCGTTATATCTCCAACCTCCCACATGTCTAACATACGTCTAAAAAGTACTTTACAAGCAACAAATGTAGTGGAAAATAACAATTCTACTTCGGGCCATTTTAATATATGTTACATGCAAGGAGTTACTGGTTGAAACTAAAGAACTTCTGTCTCCAGTTTAGAACTTATCAATACTACAGGATGGCTTAATTTTGATCGCTAAATAGTGCCCAGCCAGCCTTTGTAAATAGTGACAACGGTTGCTTTAAACATACTATTTGTTTGGCTTGTTACCTCTGTTTACCGTCACGGTGTGCTCGGGTTGGTCTCGGAAAAACCGAAAGGTGGTTAGATGTTGTAGCAATACATATGTCTACCATCGTTAGGAATCAGTACATAAATGTAACCTTCGCTCACTATCTGAGTCAATGTAGCTCAATGGTTAGAATATCTAACCGGCGATCAGAAGGTTACAGGTTTGATTCCCGTCAGGGACTCAAACCTGTAAAACATCGAGTGTTAAAGAGTCACTCAGTTTTTCAAGTCTTTCTCCTTGGCTAAAGCCTTTGGATGACATTGAAATCTTTAGTTACATGAAATTCAATATTTTCCACAGCGCAAGTGCATAACGAAACCTACAAAGAGCAAGACCAACAAAACAGGAAAAAGGCAAAATACAACTTTATCATTTCGACTTTTGCATTCAACAGTATGCAATGTTTCACAAGTACGTTTGATGGAAAAATGGTCTGTTTTTAAAAATGATCTCTGAAGGAACGTTGACTATTATTGATTATTCACTTAGATTGGCTTAAATTCATATAAACTAGTCCGAGCGTTACTGATGGATTATTGCATCGGTTCACGATAAATTGCTCTTGTCCAATATGACATCCTTGACGGATGGATAAAGCACACATTCACCAAAAAACAAAAACAAAAAACCCCAAAAATCAAACCAAAAAATACTTACTTTCCTTGTTGTAGTTCCGGTCATCCTCCGAATGAGATCGCTTTCTGAAATCGTTACCTGTACAGTGAAGAATGTTACCATTATAAACTCTTCGATGGATGTTTCAACTACTGCACCAAATCATACGAGCTTTAACTAGAGAGTTTCTGTTTAGTCAATTGACCAACCAGTTAAACACGATCAAAGAAAATAAGAAAATTCAGTATTTTTTTAAATGATCGTTGGACGTTCCTCAAGCTCAAACCTTAGGAAAACGGTTTTTGAACCCCAGACAGGTATTGAACCTGCAACCTTCTTGATCACCAGTGAGACCCTCTAACCAATAAGTTACCTAGAGCCGCGAAATGGTTCGAGTGTCTCTTCGGTCATTAGAAGATTACGCGTTTGATCCCCGTCTGGGGTTCAAAAATGGTTTTTTTAACGTTTAAATTTGACGAACATCCAACGATCATCTATGAATATTACCAAGTTTGCACTTTCAAATGTTTTTGCGTTGGAAAATTAGTTTGTTTAATTAATTAATAAATTATTTTGTCGTTATTACCTTAAAATACTGGCTTATAGGTTTACAAATTGGTTACACAGCGACTCAATAGCAGTTTTATGAAATTAAGGCACAGTTGGAAATCAACTACACGAGTTCAGTAGTTACTAAATATGATGTTTCTGACAAATGACGTCAATTAAGATTAAATATCCTTGTCCAGTACATGAGTTACTGCATGTTATATTTATGCGGTATGTCGCCCCAGAACTAGACCTGAATTTAACTTCTGTGGTATCGTTCACATAAAACATGTCAGGACCGTCACGCTGTAATCGTAACTTTTATTGTGAGCGGAACTTACAGGTTAATGTCCACGGTAGACGTTATAGGCGAATGACATGTTATTTGAAAGCCATATATATATATATATATATATCTTTATATGCCAATACAGTTCTGCCCGGCAAGATAGTGGTAATTAAATGTTTAAAATACACCGCAAGGTGGAAATTTGACGTCAGATGTTTGCCCAGGAACAATCCAGAATTTATTGTAAGTAGGTGGCCATCAGGAACAGAAATGTAATGAGTAAAACTATTTCCTTTTTAAATTTAAGACTATTACGCCTATTGATAGATTTCTTTAGATTTGAAAACATTTTCATCTTCACATGTTATACATTTAGAAGTTGAATTCAGGAAAACAATGTTTTCCGAGGGTCACTTGTTTTAAGTCGACACTATGCATAACACTTTGACATTTCGGAATATTTTCGAACATTCAACTAAATGTTTTTAATTGATTTATTGTTATGAGATGAAAAATAATTATTTAATTTAAATAGATAAAATATTTCAAGCGAGTTTTCGACAACAGAACTTTACCGGCTAAGATATGATCATCAGTCGTCACATTAAATACGTCCTATCAAAAAACACTCTAGTTTACCTCTACTAGTTGACAAAGCTAACACATTTTATTCTTACAGTTTGTTTCTAATATCCTTAATTTTAGTTCTCATAACTGATAAAGGTTAGACAAAAGTACACCGCATGTCCAAATTATAAGCAAAATTTACTCGTGTTTGAATTTAGGATATTATCGCTAGGTGACAAGCTTGTTCGCAACTCTGCTGTTGGCCTTTACAAAACAAATTGGTCAAGATCCATTGCCCATCAATAAGTAAACCTCAGGACTTCTTTGAGAACTAGATTGCTTGGTTCAAACTTGCTTTTTCGGTGGCCACTTTGTTTGATTTTGTGGTTCTTTCTGTTCACTTCCCTACGGCATTGTTATTTCAAGTCATCTCCTCTTTCGGGTTGTTAGAAACCTTATGGTGTGGCTGTAACTAGTGGGAGTCATGAGAGATTAAAGTTATTCAGACATGTTTACTTCAAAATACATTTCAAAACGAGCCTGCCCAAGGCTGTAAATTTCTTCTTCCCTTTCTTATAATTTCTGTATTAACTACTTGCTTCCAGTGAATTTTGACTGGTTGACATGTGGTATCAAATTAAAAAAAATGATGAACCTGCTAGATCAGCACAACTTCTTTTCAACCTTACTTTATGCATATTTAACCAGAATTCCAACAACGAGTTTCTGCGATCGAGTTTCGTCTAATTTTATAACAATATGAAATATAATTCAACGTCATAAAAGGGCCAAGTCGCTTTTAGATTTTGAACTCAAGAATGCTTTTAGAGAAGTTTGCAAGCCTATAGGCCACTCTGGAAAATTATTTTGCAAACCACGCTACTAGATTAATTCATCTTCCCTTACTTCGATTGGCTAAAGACTAGGTTAGCAATCAGGTGTGAGATGGATAATGCGGGGGAGGAAAGTTAAGTAAGGTTAGGGTTTCAATTACTAAGCATCGCAGATCACTTGCATAAGATGACTCTCAAGTATCACTGGTTTGACTCGTGTCAAACGTATCATTTGTAGTAAACGCATTACTCGTTTTACATGTATAATGTATATAATCACATGTATCAAAGGTATCATTGATATTATTGGTATCATTAATATTTAGTTAGCATAACTGGTATCGTGAATAAGAAACCATTTGGATCGTATGCTGTGTCACGTGCATCACATATATCTAAGCATTGCTTATTCAATTTGACCAATCAGTGACCTAGAGCCACAAATCTTTCGCAAGGGAGGCATTTTGCAATTGCTTCGAAAATTTTATCTCAAAATGAATTTTAGAAATTTTAGCCTAGCTAGTCAGGTTGACATTTCAGCCCAAGTTGAATTCCTTTCACGTAACAAGTCCCTTAATAAACACCACAATGCATAATTTTCCACCATATAAGCCGAAATCAGCGTTTTGAATTATTTGAAATTCCTTTCATAGCTTTTTACTTTAGTACATTTTCAGCAGAGTTTAAGAGAATAAGTTTAACCCAGCTCACGGTACCATTTTAACATTCGGAAATGTCGACGTTCGTTAACCACATATCTTAGAAAAACGATTTGTCACCCCAAACGGGGGTTGAATTGGCAACCTTACCATAGACGAGACACTTTAATTATTGAGCTAACGAGACTAAGATGGTAAACTAGGTGCAAGTTCAACATATGTGATACCTATGCAACAGGCACAATATGTTAATAATTCTATTAAGAACGGTTGATATTAGGACGTTCGTCAAGCTCAAATTAACCTCAGAAAAACGATTTCTGAGCCCCAGACAGGGAGCAAACCCGCAACCTTTGGATGATGGGGTGAGACGCTCTAACCACTGAGCTATTAAGACTCAAATGGCGAGCTAAGGTGCGAGTTCCCCAAATGCGTGATAAATGCGGCAGTAATAGACAAACATTCGTATGTCGACTGTGATATCACCATGTCGCTTCCGCAAGCACATTGTGCATAACCACCTCGTTTTTTATTTTAAATTTTGTACGTTTCTGCGTATTTTTCGTGGAATTCAAAAGAAATACACTGGACGTGAAACGCGAAAAGTGATGAACTCGTTTAATTGGTAAAAGGGCCCACAAAAGATGTCGATTACGTGGAACTATTAAAGTTTTAGGAAATTAGAAAGAAACAAGTATCTTCTGGAGCGAGCGATATTCCTCACATGGTAAAAAGCAGACTTATATATATGGTTAATATGAGTGGACAATGTAAGACACTTATCGAATGTAACATCAATATTGCGAGCAAAAAATGACTGAGTAATTATGTCAGAACCCACAATCAGTTCGTTGAATACAGGTTAAGGAAGAAATTTTGAGCTCAAAATCAAAAGTTCCATCTTGTCAGTGTTGAGCTTTAATTTGTTCATTGACATCCAGTTCATAACGTCTGCGAGACAAAGTTTCACTCTAGACTTGACTCGCTCAAGGTCGTTCTGGTCTTTGTAGTTAAAAGAAATATAAACTTGAGTATCGTCAGCATATAGATAAAATTAATGTCATGAGACCTTAAAATGTCTCCTATCGGTGAGGTATATATCAGATATAATAAAGGTTCAAGTACCGATCCTTGGGGAACACCACACACTACATCGTAGCTGTCTGAAATAGCTCCATTGATATATACAGCTTGAGTGCGATCAGACAGATAGGACCTAAACCACTTCAATGCGTCACCATTGATTCCTATTTTCGAATCCATTCCACTGAGCAGGATTCGTATGATCTACCGTGTCAAATGCAGATGATAATTTCAAAAGCAATAATAAGACACCGGAGCACCATCTAGTTAAAATAGTATGTCATTTTGAACACGAATTAGTGCTGTCTCATAACTATGAAATTGCTTGTAGGCAGATTGGAACAATTCCTCAAGGCCATTATCATGGAGGTATTGCAATAAGCGCTAGGATATCAATTTTTAAGTCATCTTCGAAGCAAACGTCAAGTTGGACACTGGGCAAAAACTAGAAAAACCCTTGTAATCGATAGCAGATTTTTTAAGAATCGGGTATAAAGCAGCCTTTTTAAAAGTTGAAGGAACAACACTAGTTGCAAAAGATAAATTAACAATATTACCAATGACCGGTAGAATCACATCTAGCTGAGCAAAAAGAATCTTTGTTGGTACAGGATCGAGTACACAAGACTTTAATTTAGTCATTTTCAAAATATCTGATAGCTCGTCAGCAGTAGTTGGAGTGAGTTCTTCTAAACTGCAGACCAGCTCTAAGTTATCCAAATGAGAAAAAGTGAAAGAATCACTAGATGAAACACTCAATCCATCTCTAATCTTACAAATTTTTTTAATTGAAAAAATATGCAAATTGATTCACCAATCTCATAGGAGACACACACAGGATATAACTTCCCAGGTTTTCTATGGAAGAAGCGGTTAATAATTTGAAAAAGCCTCCTACTATCAGTGCCAGCTTCCTGAATAAGTAATGATTAGTATTCCATCATTGCCTTGCGGATCAGATTCTTGACATGAATACAATGTTCAGTATATCCCTTCCTGTCAGCCTGTAAACCACTGCTACGTCATCTTCGTTCTTTCTTGCGCTGTATTGTTTTCTGTTCTTTAATATCTTCATTATACCATGGTGCCATAGGTCGAATCGTTATTGTTTTTTTACGAAGTGGGGCGTGACTCTCCAATACAGTGGATGATACTATATCATATTGATATGGTATTATCAATACGATATGGTATCAATATAGTAAACAAATTAGACAGATTTCTACAGTGCGACAAATCTTGGATTCAGGCAACAATAGTTCCCTGATACCATGTGGTCTTGTAATCCAATCCTAAAATTACTAAACGTCAATCGAATCTAAATCAGCGATTAATTAGTGCATAGCAAACTAAACATCAATAATAATTTCGTCCGTCTACCGAGACACATACTGTCCATATTCTAATGTGCTACTTTAAATGAAACCACGCAATTCGATGTTACGTAAGTGTAAACGTCGTGTAATATAAAGTTATTCTTTCATATTTGGATACGAGAGTTACCAAATTGGAATGCGAAAATATTCATATTGTCTTATTTTACTTACAAGCAAGGATGGCACATGCCCAATAGTACTTTATTCTAGTGATAAAAAAATCTGAGTTCAACATATTACTTTCCAACAAACCGGGCCCCATGATTTCTTCCGAGCCTGGGGTCAGTTTGACCCCGCTACCCTCCCCCCCTCCTCTCGGCGGTACTGTAATTTCCTATTCGACATGAAGAGAAGAGTTTATTATCTTTCTTGGCTAAAGCAGTCATAAGTATTAATAGTTCGTACAATATAGAAATATTAAGATAGATGAACGATCTTCAAGCTCTGAGTCCCAGATGGGGATCGAACCCGCAACCCCCCGATGACCGGCGATGTTATCATTAATGACAATTCCCCAACAAATTGTTAATTGATCCACGACAGGGGGGCTAAGGTTCCCCGACAGAGGGGCTATAGCTCCCTCTGTCTCCCTCTGTAGCCACCCTTGACAGAAACGTCACCACAAGTAGCTTGTTACTTCCTTTCTCAAATTTAAATCATACGAACATGATGAGTTTAACGGACTGACGGACAAGAAGATGAGTATTACTCAAATTGTCAATCTCTATATGCATAAAAATACCCTGCACCCGGTGTCCTAAATCAGAGGCGAAAAAAGGAATGTATCCCCCCAGCTTTCAGACAAGGAGGGATGACTATTGTTATCATCCCTCCTACTTTTGAACTTGAGAATTTGGAAGGAGCTTGAGAGTATCTAATGTAATATTCTTATAGATTCATTCAAATATTATATTTGCATGGCCTTGTTTTCTGTTGGTTACTTCGTCAGTAACAACACATCAGTCAACTACAAGCTAAGTCCGTGTGATAGTGTTTTCTGCACTATCGCAGTCGATTCTTTCAAAAACGTTCTCTGAAACCCTAACTTTCTCGCCTTTCATAAGTGTACTCTCCACGCCCTAACTCCGTTAAGTTGCATCAACAAAATATAAGGTGAAAATCTTTTGTCTTTTTTCTTTGCTTGATTTAAATTTAATGACGGATTATCCGGTTCATCTAACCCAAACCAAATAATAACTTCATCATGCCGCCATGCACAGGCATCTTCATAAAATCGCTTTCATACTAATAATTAGATTATCAAATATAGCTTACAATAGTTTTTAATTTCACCTTTAATTTAACTTTAATAATAAATTCTTACACTATAATAAAATTTTAGGTAAACGGTTAACTCTTTTTCATAATAGTTTTCTCTTAAATATTTTATTGAAGACTTGACATCGTATTCATTAAATATGTAATGCAAATGCGCAATTTAACTCGACGCGGCAAATGCGTTTTACAATCTCCATTAATCTATTCTTGAATGTAGACATCATCTTTACTTTTAGTAACATTTTCATTTAAACTCCAAATTTAAGAACATGTGAACAATGTCAAATATGGGAGAATTTAGCGTCGGCTTCGTTTAGCACCACAGGCAGGCTACACTTTACAGCCTACAGTTAAAAATCTCCATTTTAGTATTTTTAAGCAAAATCAATTTCAAATCATTTTAATGAAGTTTATCTTTTCCCTAACTTATCTTTTATCACTTCTCAGATATATCATGTTGTTTTGGATAAGCCGGCATTTCCGACACTTACGTACAAATGAACGCCTAAAATAACTCAACCAACAAACTCAGCTGAAAAGATATGTATATATGCGAAAATGTGTAGATTTGTATGATTGCTTTGCACAAGAGTAATTTCGTACCGAAATCACCATATGTACTGTTTTAAATTTCAAAAGCACGAGAACACTTTTTAAATACATGTTTCGGCAAGACTTATGCCATCTTCAGTTTACAAAGTGATGTTTGTAAGGCTTTAAATAGGAATTATAGTATGAATAAATTAACTAATCATAATGACGATATGTTAGATGATTAATTACACACTGTCATTGTAATTAATCATCTAACATATCGTCATTGTAATTAGTTAATTTTTTCATACTATAATTCCTATTTAAAGCCTTACAAACATCACTTTGTAAACTAAAGATTGCATAAGTCTTGCCGAAACATGTCTATAAAAAGTATTCTCGTGTTTTTGAAATTTATAACTGTCCTTTTGCTAACCAGAAGTTTTGGATGTAGTGTTTTACTATAAAAGAACGTTCGTACATCGTTAGCACTCAAACGTTCATCTCTCATTCAAGATATCTCCAGGCTCCCGCATTCCCAAAAGTGGAGATCTCATCGACAACATTGTTAACATAGAGTGGCCTCCACTCAGATTAGATATATATCGAACTTGCAATTACGCTTATCATCTAAGTTTTGGTAGTTCAATGTTTAGAGCGTCTCGCTGGTCATCAGACGATTGCGGGTTCGATCTCCGTCCGGGGCTCAGAAATCGTTCTTCCTTAGGACAGAGCTTGACGAACGTTTATCTCTCATTCAAGATATCTCCAAGCCTCGACATTTCCAAAAATATATATCACATTAAGTGGAGATATACCAGTAAGTTTGCTGAGGATTTATTCCCTTTCAAAATGGAGCCAGTATATGGTGAAGTGCCAGTTCCAATAAGGTACCAGTAAGGTACCAAGAGTACCAGTTTGCTGGCCAAAATAGGTTATATTCTTTTTGGTAACTTATCAAAAAGTTTAGATCTCCGATTTAAGTAACCAATATTAAGTGCATGTTTCATACAACCAGGCCATGGTAACCACCAGAACATAGGCTTCTTCAGAGGCTGAACTTTGCAATACTTATAGCTTGAATACCTGTAGATTTTCCATTGAGTTTTAAATTACTGATAAAAGAGTTAGCCATTATGTGGGTACAATGGTTGAAAAAGCCCCAGCCGATCAAAATTGCATAATTCAAATAATCTCTGTCTTCTTGCCTCAACAGACTTACTTAGTTCATTATCACTGCCTTTTAAAGGTGGTGAACTTTGTACTGAAGCTGATGGTGCACCCTGCATTCTCTGAACGCTATTAGAATTGTCAGCACACGAACTAAGTTTAAAATGTTGAACTAAGCTTCAACAATTTCAACAAAACTAATAATCAAATATCCAAATGAGCGAGGTATTCCGTATAAATCTCTTATACCCAACTTTGCTTAATAAAATCATCTTACATTAGCCATAGTCAAATTTTATAATGAGCCATAACCCTTAACAGGTTAACCAAGTTGGCAGTTAACCTATGAAGGAGTTGGCGCCCCAATAGGTTGAAAAAATTATCTTATGTTAGTGGGAATGTGCATCCTTGTTCCTTATTATTTTAACAAAAATTTAGAACATCTGATTAAAACCACGATTAAGTGCCACAGAAGGGCCATTGTTAGCTCTCGTGAACATAGCAGTAGAATCGGACTCAATGTATTGTAGGTGATAAATTTTATTATCTGACGATACCATTTCAGGTACATCAGTAATGACAAGTCTGTTGATTGATTTACTAATAAAGTCATAAAGACTATATCCATTAAATATTGCATTCATGATAAGTCTGTCTTGAAGTTTTAAACATGTAATTATAACTCCAGGCAAATGAGATAAGTGTCGTCATCATGAGTTGTTTTCCTGCATTATGAACAAACTTTCTTTCATCTCCTTGACTGAAGTTAGTGCAAACTGTTTGACCAAGATCATATAATTCATTTCAAAGTCTTAACTACAGTGGCATGTACAGAGTAGTACATCATGTTAGCAAACCAAACAACTTCATTCTTTCTTTCGTGTGACTCAGCAAGATAATTCAGGTTATACACATATAATACACCAACATAGAACATTAAAAACATTTAATTGAAAAATACACCTTACTGAAGTGATGAAGTCTCTTTCGCCTTCATAGAAATGTTATGTGAGCCAATTCTTGAACTGTTTGCTTTGATAATACCAGTACAAATGTTTCGTTTAGCTTAGGGGTTGACCACATGGGAAAATTTCTGCCCGGGAGACTGGGTTTGAAAAAAGTCCCGATTACATGAAATATTTCAGCAAGGGTTAAAACTGAAATCGAAAGTAAACCCAGGCAGAAATTTGTCGTTAGCCTTGGCTGTTTTTGCAATTTGTGTCTTCCACGACTGTCAATCTTCTTTTTAGGCCGGGTTGAAGCTTCGTCGTGTGATTACATGGGATTTTTAAGCACGGTCAACATGGCTGAAATTTTCAGTCCAGGTAGATCAAACCAGACTGAAACTTTGCTCATATAATCTCGAACTCCATGTTTGAAGTATTTTGTCAGAAGGCCGGGCTGAAAATACCAGCATAACGGCTTGTTTTAATAATATTTGTTTGGCAGGTTGCCTTTCGCGCAAATGGGGTCTGGTAAGTGCGATTGGTGTAATCAGTCAGTCTAAGCACAACGACTCGAAAAACAAACAAACAAAAAAAAGGAGTCTAAGGCTTATTGTGTGTCAAAAAAATTCATAAAACTTCCTCCGCTTTCCGACGTCGAATCTAAGACCACGCGTTCTACTTGAAAATTGCGACATTTCCTTCACGTTCCATAACCTCTTCGCTCGTACTCGTTCGTACCCGTAACTTATTCAGGGGTCACGTGACTGTCACCACAGCCAGCCACACCAAGCCGCCTACCTAGTGTCACTTTGACCTATAAAGGTCAGTGGACATAAGAAAACTTGAAAAGTAGATTTTGTTTTTTCACGCTTTTCTTAATCGTCGCAACAACCTGTGTGTTTGGATCGCAGTTTTCTCAAACTCATTAACAATTCGTAAAGCAAAAACAAAAGAAACACATAATCAATCAACATTTAGAAATCAAAAGGAAGATTACAGCTGAATTTTGTCAACTTTCGGCTGAATTTTTTGCCTAAAATTCTGGATTGTTTGAGAAGCAACTTCAAACACTCGTTAAGTGTTCTTCCTGTAATTTCAAAATACCTCAAAACTCGTTAAAAAAGCTCGGCTTCGCCTCGTTTTGAAACTCGTTTCTCTGTCGTTAGAAATCGGAGGAAGAACACCAACTTGTGTTTGAAATACTCAAGTGAATTTTCTAAGTGGGTCGGAATTGATCTTGCATTACTCTTCAAAGTCCTTCGCTCGAAATATGAGAGAATGCTCAGCGTGCACAAAACTCTCTTTGGTCATCTCTGGTTTCTGTAGGACAGAAACAACTAAAGCGTTAATGCTTCAAACATATGGTGACCATTTATTTAATGTCAGATTTGTAATTAGTAAAAGACGTCTAACCACATGTTCATTGGTTCTTATTTATTTCGTTCTTACCGAGACTCAGGAAGAAGAATGGCACCATGCCAGACTACACAACGTATCAGAATACACACCATAGATACCCAACCTGGTCATCTGTTCCCCTCTTCGGCTCTTCAGCTCATGAATTTATATAAGCAATCATTGATTGTGGTAATACCAAAATGATGTACTTGGCCAAGGGTTCGATTTGAAACAATATCACGACACCAGTCGATTTGTGCTTTACTAGCTGCTAGAATTCAACCTTTTTACTTCACTATAATATCTAAGGCGCGGTTATATGAATGATTTAGTGTCTTGCAATTGTGATCCTGATGTAGGTTTTTAACTTACTAGGGCCTCGAGGACGCACTGGTGAAAATAACAAGCAAAAATCTTGCTTCGTCAACTGTCCTAGAGTTATTGTTTGCAACTGGATGACAATTACGAGACAAAAAAATCACACGTGTAACAGTGCTTTTGTAAGCGCGATGTTCAAGTTCTGTCTCGCCTTGATCTGTTTGTTGCTATTTTCCATCCTTCGTTCGAGGAACTAATGTGCAAATGCATGGCGAAAAAAAATTCAGAGTGCGCTCTTTTTATGTCAGTAAAAACGCTCATAGATCATTAATTGCGCAGATAGTATGCAATGGAACGGAGGTTTATACATTGGAAAATAACTAAACAAGCGGCGATCAATGCAAGGAAAAGGACTTTAAAAAGGTGAACTAGTTGTGGTAAGTGAAAGCTGTATGGAATGGACGTCATGGAATTTAAAATCACTTAGTCCATATTCCAAATTTTTCTAAGTATTGTGTAGGATTAAAATTTCCTGATAATTTTTAAGAAATTGAAGGACACCACCAAGTGAAAAAAAACATTAATAAATAAAAAATTCCTTACTTTCCTCATTGTAACTTGGTTGAATTGAACACGGCCACATTCTGAAACCACTACCTATACAATGAAGAAAGCACAATAACTTTAAATAGTTGTTTCATGTATGAGTCAGAAAATTAATGCTGGCTAAGTGGACTAAGCAAGGTGAGTGGGATGAACAGTCGAGGATTACATCGTGTTCAAAATTAAAAGTACAGTCCGATGAATTTCTGGTTGAAATTTGGCTTAGTTTTGCTGTAAAAGTGTCGCTAACCCTCAAATCGCCCAACTAAGATGACAGCTAAGCTTTATGTTATTGCTCAATTTATATGTACCAAGACATAGGATCTCAATACATGAAAAAATTCAGCTTAGAACTGAAATCTCAATCCCTTCTACTGGGCTGTAATGTCAGCGCAGGCTAACAAAGAAATCTCCGAGAAAACTGTTTTGCGACTACGATGACAAAATTTCACCCCGGACTGAGCTTTTGAAATTTCAGCCTCCTCTGGCGGACTGAAATTTCAGTCAAGGTTAAAGTTCTTCCATCTAAATAGCCCCTTACTCTGGTGGATAAATCCATCTTCAGCTTCGTTATTTCTTTGGAAGTCATCAATATCATTCTCATTGCGACCTACATTAAAGTAAAGAAAATCACTAATACCCAGTTAACAACCGAGCGTTATCAGTAATTAAATCCAGAAACACAATGCCATCTTGTGTGTCTAAAATTCATAACCATACTCAACGTAAGTAAATATTTCATGTAATGTAATGAGAAAGTCCCAAGTCTCAAGAAATCCAACACTGCCACTTTGCCAAAACGTTGAGCAGCGAAAATGAGGTACTGCCACCTGAGTTCCCGGTGTCACAGGAAATTTGTCCCCCTATAGTTTGTCCCCCCGGGTCAAATTTCCTAGGAAATATGTCCCCCAGGGAGTCATATTTGACTACTTTGAAATGGCTACTTTGAAAGAGGTGAAATCTCCCGGTTCCCCCGTAGTTGTGGCACAGATCCGTTACGTGTCAATGGACCAAATGAGTTGGTGATACAAACATTTTGTATGTGTTGTTTGCCAGCATACGGTGATATGGTTCAATGCAATCTTTGCGACAACTGGTACCATCTTCTATGTTTGGATTTAAATTCCTGTCCTGAGGATGATCAGGAATGGCTTGGTGACTTATGTGCTCCGCCATCGGCAAAACGCAGTAAAAAGGATGATTAGTTTAGAAAGAGTTGAACTAAGGTTTTCATTGTTCTTGTAAATATTACATACAGTATTTAACGCAACTGTTATAAGAAATAGATAAATATATTTTACTTTTAAAAAGTCTTGAATTACTTGTTTCAAAGGGGGAACAAATTTCCGAAAGGGGGGGGACATATTTTCTAGGAAATTTGGCCCCGGGGGGCAAATTTCCTAGGAAATTTAGCCCGGGGGACATATTTCCTGTGACACCGGGAACAATGACGTTGAGAATAGTGCAATGCTTTTATGTATTTCAGCCAGACTTGTACTGTGACCGTTTCAAATTCGGACAATGTTGCAGCCTGTCGCCTCTGACGGAACAAGCCAGCGTCTTTTACTGACTAACTGTGTTTTACATCCAAACCTAATGTGTTCAACCAAAAGAATGGCTTTTGTCATATCGACATTACAAGGACTTTCCTATCAAGTCAACGTTTTATCGACTAGTTTACTCAAAAAGTGGAAATGTTGCGCTCCCCTAATCCCCGGCATCTCACGCTTCCGATCTCAGCCATGCCAAAAAAGCATTAGATTGTCATAGCATATTGACTTATTGAGAAATAATGTATATCTCTGACATTATTCATCTTAATTACTTGAAGATTTGAACACTGATATAGTTAATCAACCCAAAATTCAGCAAATAAAGCACTGTTGCTATAGTAATGAATTAGTTCCTAGATCCCTTGTTTCTGAAAGAAAGATGTATTTCTTTACAGCCAATTCAGTCATTTCTTGCTTTTTGATGAGTCAATTATACTGCCACCTATATTCTAAAACATTCAGAAGTAAAACTGAACTCTTTGATTTACTGTGTTAGAAAACAAGTAATTCTACTTTGATATGTGATTGGTCTGGGAACTGACACGTAACTATGGTAATGGTGTATTTTTGGCTAGTAAAGCGAAACATCATGATGTGCACTAACACGAAAGGTGAAGCTGATTTCGTGAAATAATCTTCGCAACATGCTCAATTTACCACTAAGTTATAATGTTGCGGATATTGCGGATTTCAAGATTTCCAAGAGAAAAGCAGGACTGATTAAACTCATGAAACTATTCATTTCAAAACTAACATTGGGCGGCTTGCACGTGACGTCATAGCAGCCATATTGATGGAACTATCACAAAAGAATCTCATGAACTTCCATTGTATGTGGTACCAACATGGTCAACGTACCATTGTCTTTTTGAATCCCAAGGGATTGATTGTAAGTCATCACTACATTGAAATTTTTCAAAGATATTAGTACCTTTCGAATATTTCAAGATACTGATTTTTTCAAAATTTTTAACTGTTCATCGTAACATTTAAGAATATATGCCAAAATGCAATTAGCAAAACAATATTCTCCAGTATATTTGTTATGAGTATGAGAAGTCTGTTAAATGCTCAACGTCGGACTTTACTGGGATTTCAAAGTCCTCGTGCATTTAAAACGCTCGACTTTTTCAAAAGGCTCTTTGAAATCCCAGTAAAATCCGACGTGGAGTATTTGAACTATTACATAAAAACATGATGTTTTATAAGCACGATCTCAAGCTATTCTACTCAGAAAAACGTTCTGAGTCCCTGACGGGAATCGAACTGAGTAGAATAGCTTGATAACTTAAGTATAGAACATCATATATCTACCAAGCTACCAGGTTTAATAATACATAAAAACAGTACAAAAGCTTCTCTTTACCAGTGTATAACCAAGCTTTCACACGTTGCAGAGGGAATTCCAATGATTCTACTGTGCTGCGATTACAGCATAGAGTATCGCTTGAGCATTGTTCAATTTCTTTTAACGGATGCATGTGTGAACACTCGTCATCGTCACAACTGTATTTGTCATGGCGGAAGCAACGCTTTTCATTAACTTGAATGCAGGCGGTGCATTTTACAGCAAACTCATAAGTCAGTCTACTGTAAAACAGCGGCTCGTCGGATTTGATTTCTTTCAGGCAGTCTTCAAGGAGGGCCTTAAGGTCAGCAGCAAACATTCCGAGGCATTGATTGTGTGGAATTCCACCTTTAGGCACGACACCAATCTTTATTTTCTCGATCAATTGAATCAGATAGACATCATACTTTATTTTGTCAAATTCAAGTGGAAGTAGAGTGTAATTGCAAAAAAGTTTCGGTTCTTCGATTCCCTTGCGCAAGATGCCCCGGCACTTATTAATGAGCTTCACTTGAAGTCGACTGAAAGCACCAATTGGAATAAACTTAAGACAGAACAAAATAAACAGCGAAGCAACAGGACTTGCTCGCAGCTTTTTTTCGATTGGTTCTCCCTTTTGCATAAAGGGAGCGACTGACGGTACAAGGTAAGCAGGCTCACCATGATGTTTCAAAGGACACATCAAGCTAACTCTCTGCATCATCTCCTCCAGAAGTTGTCCGTGAGGATGTTTCTTGAGGAAATCCTGTATCAGTACGCCATTCTCTCGAAGCTCGTAATAGTAGGGTGCATCGATAGGTTTGCTTTCTTTCGGAATGGTAATGACGTCCGTGAATAGGTTCATCAGCCAGGAGGGATTCAGCACAACCATTGGAGACCCAGCATAATACACAACCACGCCACAGCGGTGCAGAAATCTAATAGCATCATCAAATGAGTCTATATTACATTTTGCAGCTATTTTCTTGGCCTCGTCGACAGAGATATAATTACGTTTCTTTTTTGAAAACAACTCACTACTCAGAGCTGCTTCGAAGTTTAACCACCTCATCGGCATTGGTGGTTCTTTCTCCAAAATTTTTTGGCAAAGGTCAAAAACTTGACCTCTTAGTTCTATAATGGGATCCTTTTTCCCTGACGTTGTCGTGTTGTCGATGACGTACACGTTTGGGAATACATTTTTAAACCTGCCATCTGTTATTTCTTTGATTCTTCTTTTTACCTCTTGAATATCACCTTCAAAGCGATCTTCATTCGTCAAGACAATCAATACCGGTGGAGGGACAAAATCCGGAAATTCTTGTGAGAGTTGCTGGTTTGCACTCTCTCTCAATTGGCCCAAGACTTTTAACCACGATAAGAAATAATCCAGGTTTGTGGCAAGAAAAGGGTTATTTAAATTTTGTTCGACATCAATCTCTTTGGCTTTGAATCGGGGTTGAGCAGCATGATCTAGCGCTTTGGTGAGATCATGAACTAAAATATACGGACAATGGCCCTGGAGAAAGAGATAGTGAGTGTCGTAGTAGATTGACTGACCTGCGAAATCACTTAAGATTATTCGAACAGCAGGGGATCTCTCGACTTTAGTCATGCTGTATTTGTGTCGCATTATTTTGTTAATGCCACCTTCTGTTAGCTTTTTGTCCTCAAATGAAGTTCCACCATTTTCAAGGTCAATCATCTCTTTGTTTTCAGAGTCTCTAGAGCTTCCTCTGAACTCTTCATTTGGTAAGTGGATGGGGGATGATGTATATTCTACAGGCACGTTCACTTGCCCAATCTTAGCTTCTTCTTGAACTTCGTCCTCATGTATTGACGTTTGGACACTGAAAGACGTTTCCTCCATAATCTCGTTCTCTGCATTTTGACGTAGAATTGAAACATCCTCTTGGCCAAGTGCGTGATCTGAGGACGGCATTTCCTTCATGACATTATACGTTTGCTTGTGCAGTGGGTCTGGGTATGGAGAATCCTCTAATTCAACGGACGGTTCCTCTGATACCTGGACTGAGATAGATAATTCATCATCACCATACTTCCTGTTCTTTTTTTCGGTAGGAATGTCTTTCTTCGGTAGCAAACTTGCCGCTTCTTTGAAAATTTTTTCATCGGCCGCCTGTTTACTAATTAGTAGCCGTTGAGTTGGTTTGGTTTTCCATGGTTTTCTCGCATTGCCCTCTGTGAGTTCAACCAAATTAACTTCAATACCAACTGTACTTGGCTCACCTGAATCAAACTTTTCCCCCAAAAGACGTTTTCTTAACGACGTCTTTCCAGATCTGTCTTGACCAACAATCATCACTGGTATCCGATTGTTCTTTGCTTTCCCATTCTTAAGGGCTTGGCGATAAGCATCATTGTACAAGATTTCTTTAAAGATAGATAAAAGAATGAAAGACGTGTTAATAAATGCAAATTTAAATTACTCATCTGACTTACAAGGAACCCTTTCGAGAAAATATTAGTCATACATATTGGTGGAGTACTGCGCAAGTGGCTGGAGCCAAGAAAACCTTTCTTAGTCTTGTTCAGTAATTACATGTAGACAGTAAAAAAGTATTTTTTCAGACTTAAAATTCATACATGTACGCGCATTCTTTGCTCCCTTCTATACCTATTCCATATAACCTACAAGACATATGTAGAAAAGTAAGGGTCGGAGAACTTCTGAAACTTACAAGATGAGAAACGGATGTTTGGAGAGAAGGCCAATCGTGAGACTCATATGTTGAGTTTTCCAAGATGTCTCAACTTTTCGGAATAAGCTTTATTTTATAAAATAAGCAAGTGACGTTAAATCATTGGCTATTCTAAATGCCCATCACCATACGGAGAAAGAGAGGTACAGACACAGGAAGTAAGAGAATGCTAATGCATAAAGATTAAAATAAAGAAAAAGAAAAACCCGGTGGAATAAAGAATCTATGCCAATGCCTTTATCCGCAAATGCTTTATAAGATCATTAACTTGTAAACGAATAAATAAATTACGCAAATTAAAACAATAAAAAATAAAGAGCACAAGCCAACTTTTTATCCGTCCATTCAAGACCACAACAGTAACTGTGTGACAGATTAAATTAAAAAAAAAAACCCCTTTTGATCATTAATACCATAAAGACGCATGGTTCCCAATTTGGAAACGAGAAATCTTTCCAGCCTTTTAAGGCTATAATCATCCCCAGAAATTGGTGAAAATGGCGAAAAGTTTCACGTTTGAAAACGAGTAGTTGGTACCATTAAAATGAAGTGAAATAAGGTTTATCGACATCATTCCTTCTTACGGAGCGAAGGTGTGCTGCAAGTCTCTCAGAGAAACGTCCGCCACTTTCCAAGATGTTGAGTTTACACCATTTACGATAGGAGATGTGGTAAATTATGTTGGAGAGGTGCATGTGAAATGATACCTGATAACGAAGTAAGATTTAGGTCCAGAAATTTTGGTGGTGGAATGGAGGAAAGGGCACGTGCAGCAACGTGTACGAGAGCAAGAAAAAGTCCTTGCTGATAGTGTTACATTTTGTTATAGGGAGGTACGCTCACGACATCAATGTGTATTACAAGGCTACTGACTCTCATAGTTACCTTCTGTTTCCCTCCTCTCACCGAAATCACACCAAGCAATCCATCCCCTGCTCTCATTTCTTGGGTGTTCGCCGCTATTGGGGTGTTGTCAAAGATTTTGAGACCAAATCTTTGGAAATGAGACCTTTTTCTTAAACGGGGCTCCGTCACTTCTTTAGTAGACACCGTCATGGAAAAAGCTTTTCGACCCGTTCAGACACTCCCAAACCACCTCTGCAACAAAATTCCACTGACAAAATTCTCCTGGTCATAGTATTCCATTCATTAAGCTACAACGTTAGATATGCTTTCATCAGTAAGTTCAATATTTTAAAACACCTATCTTAAGACATCGGACATTTTTACTGATAAACCATTTGTTTCTATTCGACAAAATAAAAGGATTCGAGACTGTTTAGTGAAAAGTGCCGTAAAACAAAATGTATCATTGAGCAGCTAGCTTTTCTTTCTCTCGTACGTATTGCTACATGTGTCTTTTTTTAAATTTTACCACACCAATTTCTGAACCCAAATCTGGCTTCTTTATCGTCTCACATGCACCTCTTACAACATAGTTTACTGGTGTAAACTCAGCATCTTGGAAAGTGGCTCACGTTTCAGAGAGACGGGCCGAACATCTTCGCTCCGTAAGGATGATTATGTTAACAAACCTGCCGCACTTAGTTTTAATAGAACCAATCATTGGCTTTTAGATTAAAATTTTGTAACTTTTCAATAATAGCCGTAAAAGACAGGAAAGACGTTTCATTTTCAAACTTAGATCCATTCATCTCCACAGTATTTGTCTTTTAATTTAATCCCTCACAAAACTGGTTTTGTCAAGCCAGGGCAGTTAAAAACATTAAATTGTGTGCTTTATTTCCTAAATTTTAAAATGTCCTTGAGTTTCCTCATTTATTTAATGTTTTAGAAGTTGATAGTGTTATCAAGCATGAGTGGATAAAGTCATTGGCTTGCCTTCTTTATTCCCTTGGGGTTTTAATTCTTTTTCTTTATTTTAATCTTTTCGCATTAGCATTCCCTTGTGTCCTCTCTCCTTTCTCCCTTTTTCAAGTATGTTGATGGAGATTTTAAATAGCAGATGATTTGCCATTATTGACATACTTTGTTATTGACTTAATTCAATTTGGTCATTCTTTTCGTTTACTTACAAATAGTTCATCATTGATATTTTAACCCTATTGGTCATTTTTCTTTTCACTCCAACAAAGTGTCTTTTTTCAAATCTTCATTTTCTCATTTCGTAAGTTTTGGCAGTTCCCCTATTTTTTTGGCTTTTTACACAAACTTCAACGCTGCCAATGCAGCACTTTATTTTTAATTAACAACAACAGACCTTTGTCCTGTTTCAGTTCAGCATTCGATGAAGTTTAATTTGACAGAACTATGCATATATGTTCTCCACGGAACAGTATTAGTCTTAAAAAACAGCATGCATCAGATAGAATAATGCAGCAGCTGTGACAGAAATATGCAAGCACTGATGCAGTCAGCAGTCATCAAGCTTCCATCAGGAATCGTTACAGTGACTAATTTTTCAAACTTTTCAGATTAAGACAGAGATCAGGCGTAAAGCAAATCACACGTTTTTACGTTGGTAAACAGAGTTTTAAGTGAAGCGACAAGATCTCGTGATCCCATTAATGTCAAACCGAGAAGTATACGATTTACAAACAAACCGTGCAGGTGTAAAGCGATATATACCATGGTTTTCGCTAGGATTTTCTGAAGGGGAAGATGATCAAGTGAAATGGAAACGCCAAGTCATATTAGGGCTTGGAAAATCTTGCAAAGATAGTTCACGAATGTCTTCATCTAGGAAATTTTGTTTTGTTCGTGAAATCGGCCACGTAATTTTATCAATACGTGTTTCACAAGTTAGTAGGAGTATGTGATTTACATTTGGCACGCCACATTGCGATGAAGTAGTTTTGTTCAGAATTGAAATTTCTTACACATCCTAACACATCAAGATTTCTAACACATCTTGTGTTCATCCTAACTGTTGCTGAATATCTCGATGTCGTCGAGAAGGGCATCGACGAAATCTTCGGTATCCTGCAGGATATTGTCCATCATTCTCTGAAATGAGGCAGGAGGCCCGTGTAAGCCAAAGGGTATCGTCTTGAATTGGAACAGTCCAAAGGGAGTCACAAATGCAGTTGTTTCTTTGGATGTTTCTTCCATTGGGATTTGTCAATATCCCCTTGTCAAGTCGAGTGTGGAAATGTATTTCGCCTTTCCTAGTTTATCAATTATATCATCCGTCTGAGACATCGGGTAAGCATCAAAGAAAGATAGATGATTTAGGCGGCGGTAGTCGACACAAAAACGTACGGAACCGTCATATTTTTTGACGATGACTATTGGAGACGACCATTCCCTCCGAGATGGTTCGATGATGTCCATTTCTTCCATTTTCTTCAAATCCTTCTCCACTGTTTTCTATTGGGATTGCGGTATCCGGTATGGTGATTGTCAAATGGGCTGAACCTCTGTTGTTACTCGAGGAGTGCAAGTGTCAGGTCGACCTGGAGATGTTTGGCTAACATAAGCAAATTCCTGAGTTAATTTCCGAATCTGCTCCTGTCTTTGCCACATAGTCGACAAGAGATCGTGGACGCGTTGATTCTGCTCAACAAGGCGTTGTGTTTCAGCTTCTTGACGCCGTCGTTTAGCTTCACGTGCTTGTTTTCTCTCTTCATTCATCATACGCATAAAACCAAATAAATCATTTAAGGAACTCTCGGAGCTTTGTTCCGAACGTCGTTCGTCAGGAAAATCTTCTTTTCGATTTCGAAGGCGTTGTGCCATAATCAATTGCTCACTTTCACGGGCTTGATGGGTCTGCAACTTACTGGAGTTGTTTCCTTCAGTGCAACTCAAGCACCGCTGTCCCCAAATGTCCACAATTTATTATATCCTGAACGATTAACATCCTCCCTCCTTGACTGTACCGTACATGTGTTGTTCTTTAGCGCTCTCCTAACCTCTATTATTGAATAAGAGGAAGGGGTGTGTCTAATCTATCACATGGACACGCAGATACGCGGTGGCCTTTGTTTAAGAACGGACTCGAAGGTAATTCTGAGCTATATGCAAAACGAAAGAGGACTTTGCTCATGTTGCCAACCCAACCCAGATAATTAGTGAAGTCTTTAATCCCAACCAGGGTAGAGGTATAAACTGACAACAGTCTTAATCACACCGATCTCACCCCTAGGTGCATAGACGTAAAAATAAAAATTGGGCTAACGATGGGCTAAAGGACAGGAATGTCAAAGAAATAATTCCTGTGCAACGACAATAAAATGCCAAGAATTATGCTACAAGAGAAAGGTTTCTATATCCGACTATAGAGACCACCCTCTACCTGACAAGGGACAAGGTTCAGAGATTTAATCAATTTCCGAAAGAGTCCACTCTTAAGAGAAATGTTACTAACGTAATCGTACAACCGAGAGAATACAAGTTTCATTAGATGAGTCCTGGCCCTAAAAACGATAACCCCGATTATCAACATCGGTCGCACAAAGCACCAAGTTGAGTGGAAGAAAAAATCCGCCAGCTAAGGTATCCGTTTGTAGCAGAGCTACAGCAAATAAGTTCATGAGGTGGTACGTCAAGTCAGTCCGTCGGTAATTGGCAAATGTCGTAGGGTATCAAAAATGCTAAATCACTTTGTAACAAGCAGACAGCTTAAGAGATACAGTTTTGCCGCTCCAAATGGACGATAAGCCATTTGAAGGACTGCAGACTGTTAGGAATGGTACGTTGAAAGAAAACGAAGTTCGTTTTCCTTTGTTTTGTTTTGTTAAAACGATGGTTTATAACAGAGATATAAGTAAGTTTACTCCCCTTTGTGTGACTTGGTCGGGCTAAATGCTCAATTCATGTTGAAAACATTCCAAACAACAGTAACGGTATTAAAATCTAACTAAGGAGCATGTTTGTCTTGTTTTAAGGATAAGACACAATCATCAAAAAGTAGTTAGTCCTGTGGGGTCTACTTCGTACAGACACCCCATCTCGTTTAATTAATGTCAGATTCGACCTACTATATTTGCGTGCAAACTGCACTTACTCGTAATTTCACGTGCGGAACGGCAAATCCCAACAAGATCATATTAAGTATAGTGCCACATAATTGCTTTTTCGTTCATCAAGAACCTCGAAAATGCGTATAAACCCAAAAGTTAGGGTAAGGTTTGGGATAAGGATTCATACACATTTTCGGGATTTTAAGAGAAAAAGGAAACAATAAGGTGGCGTATACTTAACCTGATCCTTCTAAGCGATGGTACCTTGTCTTCACTTGCCTAAACAACTGCGTAACTCACATCAAATTGTCGGAGACGATGAAGACTATTGCAGCTAGTTAATTTTCTGTTTTAACACTTATGGTGGAAGTAAGCGGAATAGCAAGTGCCCGCCTAATGGCCTCACTATAAACCACTACGAACGACACGTGAACAAAAATTTAAAAAAAAGACAAACTATGTCTATTGTGCCAAGGATTCACACGCTTTTCAAAACACAAAAGATTAAACGAGTCATCTTTTCCCCCTTTTATGTTATGTTACGTTTGACGGACTAGCCTAGTCTACTGTTTTTATTTGTGCCTCGTGATCTACAAATACTAACGATGGCTTGCTTTTCGGTTTTCACCAGTTGTTCTTTGAGCACTATTGCAAGTGACAGATCAGCCATAAAAAGAAAAGGGATGTTTAACATGAATTTTAATCCGGCAAAACGTCTCTAAAATCTGCCAGAAGTGGTTTGGATGGTATATTTTAAACCGAGGAGTGTATTACTAAAAATATCCTCTTACACATCATCATAAATCAAAAAAGTCCTCGAAAAAAAAACGCGGCCGTTTAGAGAATGCATAAAATCCATAAAATCCAATTAGAAATAGCGCTAAACGAAATTTTCAAAACAAGTTTTTCAAAAATTTATTGAACTCATTCATGGGTTTTTGCGAAAATGATAAAAAAAAAAAATCCATCAAAATTTTAAATATCGTCATGAAAGTTCGTAAGTATGAAGAAATTTTTGCTACAGGTTAACTCAACCGTGCATCAATTTTTCTATAGTCGCAAGGCAGTGAACAATTTTTTTTCTATCTCGTAACTTGGCAACAGATGGAAGCGTAAAAGAAGTCGACTCTAAACAGTTTACAATTTGGAGTTGTAGTGAATTACAGGGTAATTTGTGATGTTGAAACGATGGCAGTAAGTCAAGGTTTGTGTCCCACAACGAATTATGCACCATAGACATCACGCATCTTTCATTCGATGTCCCGCTTTGTGATTCTTTATTTACAGCATTCCACATACAGACTTATTCAGTAAAACATTGCGCATAACAGCACAGATTCACGTGTGTGCATTTTAGCCTCTGGTCAAATGTGCATGTGTTTCACCTTATATTTTGATCATTTCCGTGAAAACGTCTTCGACCTCAGCATATAATATAAACCCCAGTGTTTGTCCAATTACCATTCTGAAAAATGGCAAGTCCAGAAATTGTTTCCAAATCAAATTTTTTGTAAGAAATAATCCTTATGTCGCTCCTTACATCAAAAAATGGCAAGAGATAACGATAAATAAATCTGCAATCACATAATATTGAATTAGAAGAGAAATCAGGTCCAAATTATGAGGGGAGAAAAATCCAAAAAATCACCGAAACGTGTGCTTAAAATCCGAAAATCCGGAAAAGCTCCAAACTAATCTCGTTAATTCTAAACTTTGATCAAAACACAGAGCATAATAACTTAACAAAATTAAATGTTTCAATAGTTACGGGAACCACTGAGTATTTTAGTCAAATAGAAAACAACGGTGACTCCGAACAAGGATAACATTTTCATTCGACGTTTCGACTAACTTCAGCCGAAAGTTAGTCAGAAAAGTTAGTCAAAACGTCGAAAAAAATGTTATCTTTGTTCGGAGTTACCGTTGTTTTGTACTAAATGTTTCAATTAAACCATTTTTGGCCAGGCAGACTTTGACAATCCAGTCAGGTAATAGGCAGTAAAATTTTACTTGTCAAAGGGAGGTTGCCTAGAAGGGAATGGGGAAAGAATCTCTCAACCCTTCATGCCTAAACAACACCTTATAACTATGCTCTGGTTATTGTCGGATACTTTTAAACATCAAAAAGGTGAGCACCTAGAGAGGAATCAGCTAGGAAAATTAATGGTAATTACAAATACCTGGGGTTTTTTGACCCGGTTTAATTTTTTCTCTTAAAACTGTAACAACTTGAGAACGCCCTTTACGGAGGCTTTCTTTAAGAGCTGCATCGTAGCATGCATCACTGAAATTCTGCTCTTGGTCCAACAACAGCTTAACAACAGCAAGATGATTATTGGCACCTACAACAGGCGAAGTATTAGTTTATCAACAATAAAAATTGTTGTCCACTTGTCTTTCAATTAATAAAAATTAGTCAACCAGGTACAGAGTAATTAATCAATAATTAATTAATCACATTTATCAACAAGGCAGCTTTTTATCTTCCCCAACACCAGACAATTTTACTGTTGACGGAAAGTCTTGGCTGACTTAGGAATAGGGGGACAAGGGATTAAAATAATAATTTAATTAATAGAGGGATTACTTTCACATCACACGAGTAAAACTGTTCACGTTTTGGGATAGTCAAGTACGCCAGGGCGTCCTGAAACATGGATGTGGACACGGCATTGGAAACCCTGATCTATGCGTGATGTAGGAAACCCTCGCATATGATTGATGCGTCCCAGATATAATCAGGAATTGGAACTTAAAGTGCATATAAACCCTTCACGGTTTTTAGTTTTTTGCAAAGAGGATTAAAAATTGATTTTGTCCATTCGTTTACGAAATATCTCTCATTAAGTACTACCAAAAAGTTTGATTTTGAGCTTCCAGCCCAAACTTTTCCCGTATTATCTTAATAGTTCAAAGGCTTGGGAACCAGGCAAATTATAAAAATCACAACCAGAAGGTAAGTATGCTTTCATACGTGTTTGAGTTCGAGTTTGAGTTTCACATGGTGATCATTGTACAAAATATGAGCATTTAGATAACTTTGTGATCAAAACGCAGTTGTTTTCTTGTGGGAAATCTATATGTTCTTGAGTCCCAGGCCGTGTTGCATGCAAAAATCTATACAGAAGTAAAAACAAACTGCAGAGGATTTATATGTACTTTACAGCTATCTCAATAATCGAGTGATCTCCAAATGCACCCATAGGCGTACGAGGCGGTGGGGCTGCAGCCCCCCAGTGCTGTGAAAATTGATCCATTCAGGCAAAAATGAATTTGTCGTTCGGGCACAAATGATCGTACACTGAGTTAAAAATCCCATAAATAATAAATCTTTAAAATCTTTTTAGTTTTTTAAATATTCCAAAAGTCAAAAGCCAAAAAAAATCTCATAAAATGTCCGGGAAAACATCAAAAATCTAAAAATTACTCCAAAATTTTTATGATCTCTTTATGAAACCGAGATCTTATTGTACAGTTAAACTTTGAAGTAACGTTTTGTATCCCTTCCATAACGCTAATACTTCATGTAAAAATTCTTCTCTTGACCACAAGGGAAACAAATTTAAAGAAATATTGCGACAAACACGTGTTTGGGTAAGAATATTTCGCATGTTTATTAGCTCATTTTTTACTTATGATTGCCAATGCGGTTTGCTTTGATGTAAGTGTTACCTAAAGTTGTTCAATGTAAACATAAATTAGTACGTATTTGTTTTTTTCGTTGCTCATTTACATCATATAGAAATTATAATATTCGCACTGTGTCTTGTCCTTGATTGTGCAATTTTAATCAGTGCTTTGGTCCGTAGTATTTTGACTATGAATAACTTATTGTTGATGTTTTATATCTTTTCATCGTCATGTTCCTGTTTTTGTCTTTTAATGTGATTTACCGCAGGAAAACCTCCAACTGACTTTCAGTTTTAGTCTATGAAGCTCATGGTGTGAATAGTTCAACTGACTTCGCTAAATTTCCGCTGAACCATTACTATACGATTGTGAATAAAATATTGGTTTATTTATAATGATTTTACCACATTTACTAGACGTGGTGATTTACGCGAACTCTGTTATGGAAAATATCTAAAAAAATTCTGCCTTCTCTCAATCCGTTACAATATCAGAATATCATGTTGTAGCGCCTCTTCATTATTAGTTTCAAACATTGCGTGTTTAAATTAATTGGAACATTGCCTTCCGGGTTAATTTAATTTAATTTTAGTATTTTCAGTATTTTTACGGGTACCGGTTGTAGCCAACACAATCAGATAAGGAAGCGACCTTGTGCACGCCCATGTAAATTTTTGACGCACTAATGAGTTTATCTTACCACGGACATTCCTTTTACACTCCTTCGTCATTCTTACTAACCAACGTATTTCCGATACTAATGAATGAAAATACTTTCCGATCTGTCTCTTAGATTTGTCTCCTCTGTACAGCGAATTTATTAAAGTTCTTCACTTACTAACTGGAATTATCGTACGAGTGTTTTCAACATTAGCTCGCAGCCATTCGTGATTAACTCAACCTCGCAAAATGTCGTCTCGTAAACGGTCTTATCGATATCGTGTTCGGTGCGAAGAATGCGACAAGGAATTGGACAGTGATTATCAAAAGGTCCATTCTCGAAAAGTTCACAATGGTCAAAATGTAAAATGTCACCTAGTGATCGAATCATCCGATTCATTCCAGTCGAAAATAAGCCATTTCTTCCTTAAAAGTGGTATGAGAACCAAGCACAGTAACCAGGTGAGTGAATTGTCACAAATAGAGGCAGAACCGATTCAATCGAGTCAACCCGCTGAAAGTAACGGTTTGGGAGATGGGTCGTCAATTGTGACAGCTCTTGCAATTGATAAGTCTGAGATTACTGAGAAGGAACCTATGAATGCAGCTCTTGCTCAACAGTTTGAACCAATAGCCATTCCCGTGGAGATTGACAAGTTAAATCTATTTGTTATTGTTGGAATAAACTGATGAACGGAAACTGATTGAGTCGGATCAGGATGTACAACAAATTGTTCCACTAGGGTCGCTGTCGAACTTGGCGCCACCTACACCAATAGCAATGGATGATCTAACACAAGTAGCAGCATCTACTCCACATCAACAGTCTGAGAAGGTGTCCGTTCCCAGTGAGACCAGCTAGACTACACAAGAAATATTTACTTGTCAGGCCCCGAAACAACCTATATTAGACAAATAACCTGCAACAAAAATTTGGCAATGAATCATTTGCCCGAAGATTTCAACTTGGATGGTACATGTATCCCTGGATCAGTTATGATGTGGAGAAGGATGCGTGCGTGTCCTTTGCATGTACAAAATCTGGGAAGGATACTTCGTTCGTGTATACGAATTGGAAGAAAACATCAAAGCTAAGTAAACATGCCAAGAGCGAGAATCATGTCAGATCTATGGCAAAATGGGTACAATTCAAGTTAATGCAGAAAAAGTTCACCTCCGTGTTGCAGCAGTTAAATAGTGTTCATCAGGAACAGGTTGCGAGTAACAGGCAGTATTTAAAAGTAATCATACAATGTTTGTTGTATACTGCGCAACAAAATCTTGCCACAAGAGGTCATGAAGAGAGTCGGAATGATATATGGAAAATATCTGATATAAACAGAGGAAACTTTTTGGAGCTACTTTGCCTAAGATGCAATGATTTGCCATGGCTGAAGTCTAAGCTTCAAACGCAGCTCAAGTCACACGCCCAGTGGATATCGCCTGCTATTCAAAATGAGCTACTGGATATAATGGCAAACTTTATTCTTCAGAGAATAGCAGCAGAAGTGAGAAGTAGCAAGAAGGTTGCAGCGAAGAAGACAGCTGATGCCGTGATCAAGACCTTGAGTGGATGTCGTAATCAAGACGGCTTTGATCTGATGTGGTCAGGTGTTAATCTCATCGTAGAGCAAACTAAGAAAGGAATTGAGGGTACGCAGTTTTCTTTCAGAGATGCTAAGGTACCGAGAACAAAACCTTCCCACCGACTTCAGGCACTTGTCAACGAAACACCCGAGAGAAATGAAAAAGTGCAGAACAGGACTGCAGAAGACCATTTTCATGTCACCTGCTACTACGCGAGCATTGACAAAGTTGTTGCAGAGATGAGATCCAGATTTGAAGGAAATGATCAAAAGGTGTTGTGTGCACTTGCAGGTGTAGTCTTCAGTAGTTCTCCAACCAGTGCGAATGTCAAATTTGTATCGGAGTTCTATGGTGTCGACAGTGAACTTCTTAGCAGCGAAAAGGCAGTTTTCGAGAGTCGTGATGCCGATGACCCATGGGTAGAGAAAAATAACGCCTCAATAATTGTGAACAGAATGTATCAAAATGGTGTCCACGAGATATTGCCTGTTGCTTACGAAGTTTTTTCAATCCTGGCAACGATCCCGGCAACATCCTGCTCTGCTGAGAGATCTTTCAGTACTCTTCGCTGCTTAAAAACCTATCTTCGAAGCACAATGTGCCATGAACGGTTAAACAGTATCGCTCTGATTAATATCGAGAGAGCTTATGCTAACAAAACACTAATAAATGATATGGAAAGGATCATTGATACCTTTGAACAGCGACATAATCGTAGTTCTTATTTCTTCTAAATAAATTTGTTGAGACAAACGCCGTACGTCAGACTGGCATATATTAACTGTTACATGTTATTCCATTGTATGTATACTGTATATACCAAGTTACTATTAGTTGGTGTGGTTATAATATCTAAATAAGATTATCATGTAATCCTAATGTCAATTCTTTTTTAGAATTTTCTTGTTTTTAACTCTTATATTTGGTGTTCTTCATGGGCATATCTTCAGTGGAATATTCAGTTTATAGTTTTGGATGATGACGTCATATGACATTAGGTTACATGCCATTCGGGCAAATTCGGTTCAGCCCCCCCTAGAAAATTGTGCCTGTATGCCTATGAATGAACCTTTTATAATTTTAGTCTGGCTAACATCAAACTGTTTTTATTATCCACAACTACATGTGTAGACTAACTGCACTGGGCTGCTTTAGTTTTTCCGAAAAACTTTTCAAGAGTACTGCAACAGAAAATTTCTAATAATCTAAGCTTTGAAAACAAATTTCAAATGATACCTCTGAGATATTTTTATGAAACATTTTACATGTACTAGAACCATGACAGAAGTAAAGGGTTTACCGGTACTAAGAGGGAGGGAGGAAGGGAGAGGGAAGGGGAGGGTGGGGGAGGGAGTGGAAGAAGGGGGAGAGAGGGTAAGAGAGAAAGAGAGAGAGAGCATGACAGAGTGGTGATGCCCCTCAACAACACAACCCATTACTGTACTTACAAGCAAGCTCTAGAGTGGATATACCATTGTTATTTGTTGATGTGAAGTCACTGCCTTTGCTGAGTAGGAATTTTACAGTATCTAGACGACCACGAATGCAGGCACCATGAATAGGCAAGTCACCATCCTCGTCTGTACAGTTAACTTCTGCACCACACTTCATTAGATATTCAGCAACTAAGGTATGTCCATTCGCTGATGCAAAATGAAGTGGAGTTTGACCAACGTCATTTGTTGATGTGAAGTCACTGCCTTTGCTGAGTAGTAATTTGACAGTATCTAAATGACCACCAATGCAGGCATCGTGAATAGGCAAGGAACCATTCTCGTATCTTGATTTAACTTCGGCACCACGTTGGATTAGATAATCAACCAATGGCGTATGTCCATTTGCTGATGCAAGATGAAGTGGAGTACGACCATAGTTATCTGTTAAGTTGAAGTCACTGCCTTCGCTGATAAGCAATTTAAGAGTATCTAGATGACCACGTCTGCAGACATCGTGAATAGGCAAGTCACCATCCTTGTCTCTTGAGTTAACTTCTGCACCACATTGGATTAGAAATTGAGATATTGAGGTATGTCCATTTAAACAAGCATAATGTAAAGCATCTTCAATGTCTGCGCCATTCTCCACTGCAGCTTTAACGCCACCCAAATCTCTCTCCTTTGCTGCAGCCCAAACAGACATTTCCTATTCAAAACATACGCACACAAATTTTGATAAAATAGAGCCCCCATCTCTGCCATCCCTGTCGGGTAGGGCTTCACGGAAGCAGAGTCTCTGCAGAGTCCCACCCCGCACCGGT
This sequence comes from Heliopora coerulea, assembly GCA_030142905.1. Classification (NCBI taxonomy): domain Eukaryota; kingdom Metazoa; phylum Cnidaria; class Anthozoa; order Scleralcyonacea; family Helioporidae; genus Heliopora; species Heliopora coerulea. The sequence continues at coordinate 32,206 of JASJOG010000269.1, forward strand.
CCACCCGCACGGAGACTCCAACATTATAATATATTCTACACACTTTTATCTATGTACAAGACTCCATGCTCCTTCAATGTAGAAGCTTCACGTTTAATTCCACGTCAACTATGAAGAAATAACCTAACATCCCCTATAAATATCACAATTTTATCTTATTCATGAACAAAAGGTCTTACGTGTTTTTTTTTTAGTTATTACTTTATTTTATTTTTATGTCTTAACTTTTTATTTTTCCAGTGAGCGTGTGCGTCAAGACACGAAGGTTCCAAGGTTCCCGATAGACTGTCGGCTTATCAGAAGACTAGAAATACGTGCACGCAACAACCCCTCGCCAACCCTTCCAATATATCTCTTGAGAATCCAAGTAACAATGATAATTTATCAAAATTCTCAAAAAGACAAATCCTCCTGACTATAACTGGAACAGGACATGCAATAAAAAAAATCCACATAGAATTTAGCCCTAAATAAACAACAATCCAAACTGGAAATTATTTTAAATTTAAACTGCTTATAGTCATATTTACTTTTAAAATTTCAATTCTGCTTTATTAAAACAAAAAGTTCGGTAAGAAGAACGTTCAACTGCTTAAGAAATGGTAAGATGTCCATCCTTATAATTAAATTATTAAACAACGAATGATGGGATCAATACCCTGAATTATTTGCTGGTTTATGGTAATTCGGGTCATTTTCCAATTAGACTTCTCACTCATTTTGCCTTAAAGAAAGATTGTTTTATTAGATGGCCAGACTTTCCGTCTTAAAAGTGGAGCATTCTCATAGGTTATCAAACGGATACTGGCATTACAGACAGCTCATGATTGAATATTTTTTTGGCATTTTTTGACTTAAAAAATTGATAAATTATACGTTACCTCAAAGTTGGTCACAAAAGTCTTTAAGATCTGCTATAATAAGGGTTTATGCTAACTATTCATCCGGAAGTACAAAACTTTGGTGAAGAAGATGAAACAAATTACGAAATCGACGAAGTAAACAAAGAAAACATGAACGAATTTTGCGGTTTTATCACTGACCAAAAATCGGAAAATACAAAACATAAAACAAAATTGAAGCAAACCTTATGCAAGTTTTGTCGAAAGAAGAACGAAAACAGGGAAGTAAAAGACGTACTTTTTCCAAGGTAAAACATCAATAAAAATGAAAAATGGAGTATAAACCTGCAACTCTTGCGTATTTTCAACTAAGCATTCAAAAGAAAGGGTTCAACAGTAAATTTATTCAAAGACAACTTTAAACTTTCTTGAGAGGTTTTAAAATCCTGATGAAAGCATTACCGATCGAATACGGTAAAGGTCATCATGCACAAATCACTCTTGGAGTAAGAAAGACTGGAGCGGACAACTGTTTTACTGAAGGATAATTTGGTGACCAAAAACAAGTAGCTTTGCAGCGAGTTACCTGGTGGCTGTTTACCTTGCATTTTTTTTTTGAGCCAAAAATATATCTTAACGTCTTTAATGGGGTGATATTTCATAGCGAAAAAATCCTGATTGAGGCAATGAAATCTTTGTGTGGAAAGCGGAGTTAGCATCCAAAGACTGTCATGGCCTCTACAACTATTCTGGATGACGAGTGTTCTATCCCACTTCTCAAACAATTGACCATGAACGCTGTCCGGTTAAATACTGCAAAATGTCCAAAAATAATCGTCGTAGAGAGATGAATGAACCAGAATCTTCAGTCTACTTTACCAATAAACACCAGCAAAATCCATGCGGTAATATTTCGTACAAGAAGTCTCCCTTAGGGAAGAATGAAGTCGGGAAGCTACTTTTGAAAGCTGCCCAAAACAATTCCGTTCGCAGAACTTGTACTTCAAAGCTACTCGATTCAGACGTACCTGTGATTGTGCAGCTCAGGTAAGTGGTTACCAGAACGTGAAAAGTCCTAAGATTTATACAAATCGACATCTATTCAATTTCTGAGAAGGATGTCGTTTTAATACACTTAGTCACTTAGCAAATGTCCAGACAGCAAGCGAGTTCCCTTACGTCTTTTGTTCATATAAATCAGAAAGAATCAAGACAAAGCGTTGCTACAAAAAGTGATCAGTTGGCAAATGTATATTCCAAGGAGCTAACTTTGAGAATTGCTCTGTCAAGTCATAAATTGTCCAGTTACTCGAGGTGGCGAAACCAGCCGCAGGCACCAAGAAAGCCATTTGCTTTGCCGGTCTTAAATCATTTACTGGCTTCACTGTTCAAATAATGCAAACAACTTGGGAGAGATCCATACAAGGGAAAAAAGAACGAGACCAAATCGATTTGCTTCAATACGGTACCTAAGTAGGTTTGTTCAACAACATACCAGTCCCGAGCTGGCACACGGAATTTCTGAGTGACTGTAATCCATGGGTATATATATATATATGATGAAAAGTTTGTTCTCAAACTTTTGTCTCAGAAAACGTCTAAGCTCCCCAAAGGGAATCGAACCCGAGTCTCCCGATTGCCGTTACGGTTGTTTTACCACTAGACTATAGGGTCTCAGACGGCAAGCATGATGTTAATTAGAGACCTGGTTCGTAATATTGATATGCCTCTTTCGTACTTGAAAGCTGAACATACCTGTAACGTGATATTGTGTATAAGTAAATTTCATCTCACTAAATGTAGATGTTTGTAAGCTTGGATGTATGTATGATGAAAAGTTTGTTCTCAAGCTTTTCTCTCAGCTTTCAAGTACGAAAGAGGCATATCAATATTACGAACCAGGTCTCTAAGTAACATTATGCTTGCCATTAGTGGTAAAACAACCGTACCTACAATCAACAGACACAGGTTCGATTCCCGTTGGGGAGTTCAGAAGTCTTCTGAGATAAAAGCTTGAGAACAAACTTTTCATCATACATACATCCAAGCTTACAAACATCTACATTTAGTGAGATGAAATTTACTTATACATACATATATATATATATATATATATATATATATATATATATATGTGTGTGTGTGTGTGTGTGTGTGTGTGTGTATAGTAAGGTACATACACAAAGCGAAAATTTTTCTCCCTAGTAATCACCACGCGTGTAACAGGACTCCACGCACGTCAAGATAAGTACCTTCGCCCGCTTGGGCTTCTCGGCCCTGACACCACTCTTCGCGCGGTGGGCCAGGGGATAAGTTTCGTTCCACACTCCTTTCACACTACGTTGCTCTTGCAGACTGCAGTTTCCTTATAATAAATTTCAACTACATTCCGCCAAGTAACCATTTTATATGAGTTGCTACTAAATTGTATACTTCAAACAACTCGCTATTCTACTATCGACATCGTCTGCAAACGTCTCTAGTTATGCGATTCAATGTACGCGAATGTCAAGCAGTTTCAGCCATTGAAATCTCTCAAGAGGAATGAGGGGAGGAAACGTGAATTTCAGATTAACGTTCACAAGGTCAGCTAAATTTATTTTTATATCTTAGACAATGAATGTAGAATTACAGTCAACATCAAGGTGCCGAAGTTAACAATTTTAGTTGCTACGATCAACCCGTAATCCTTCATTTACTCATGAAATAGCAACATGTGCACGTACACTTCCAATTGTTCGACAATATTCTTCGACAAGAGCGTGGTTTGTATTCTGTTGTAAACAGTTCCCATGTACTAGAAAAGTTCATCAGTGCGACACTCTTCTGCCTCATAATGAATTAAATCATTTGGCTCATGCAGTTCACTCGCACGGTTCGGTGCACATCAACACTTCAAATAATCTTTTTGGAAAGGGTATCTTCTCATCTTACACTACATTCTTCTTCGCACTTATTGCGAAAAACAAAAAAAAACCCATTTAATTATCGTTATTTTAAATGCAAAGTCTTAGAATGTTAGAATGTTAGAATGCCATGTAGATGAAATGCAAAATGGTAGAATACGTCTTAAGTATAAATATAGTAATAAAATTATTCTTGGACTTTAGTAATATTTCAACATAACCTGGGAGTGGTCCCCTTTGTCACGCACTTAATCCTTATGAATCCTTATGGTCCTTGTGACAAAGTACAGTGGAGTGATTATGTCCATATTAAGTGAAAGTAAATTTTTAAGTGATGATATCATACATTTTAAGACACATCCAGAAACAGTTGCAAAACATTCAGTTTTTGGGTCTTCAACTGGCAATGAAACCTGTGATACTGCAAATCTAGTGCAATTAAATACTGTCATGGACTCTTCTAGTTCATGGTAACAATGTGGTTACTATCAAATTATAAAAGCACAAGACTAGACTGCAGTTTAGCAGACCCACTGTATCACTTACTAGTTAGGATAAGGGTATGTATTAGATTTAGTGAGCTGGCAGAATGGTCTCTGCCTTACTTGGGTCTGTTAACTGCAGTGCCCATTTTTTGAACAAAACTATTTTCCTGACATATGATACATTACATCATTTTAATGTCCAAATCGCTGACCCATGCAATCAATTTGTACATGACTTTCACTGGACATTGGTGGTCATAATGTTTAACAATTAAATGACATAAAGAAGTGCTTTTAAAAGAATGAAATTGGCAAAATAAAAATTTTTTGGATCTACTGTTTGGTGAATAAATGGAGTACCATGATGTTGACTGTCATTCTTATCTAATGTACAATTGATTCAATTTAAGATATCAAAATAAAGTTATTATGTCAGCTACTGAAAACTGAAAGTGGCAGGCTTTCCTGAGAATGCCAAATCTCATCATTGAAAAGTGTAAAGTTAGTGTGCAGTTGCCTACGAGTGATTGTCCAGGCGGAAACCGTAACTTTAATATGAATAATAATGCCCAGCAGATTGTGCGAAGTATCGCCATATGTAAACATTAACAGTTGCATAAACAAAGAAGGCTAGAAGAGTTTTAAAACATATTTATTGACAGGATCCCTGATGGCCTGAAATCGCATGTGGTGTATTTATTTACGTGTCAATGCTGTAAGGCATTGTATGTTGGCCAAACTAGCCGACAGTTACACACACGCATTTCAGATCATATGGGGATCTCACCCTTGACAGGTAACAGAAGAGTTAATCCCTCTCCCACTAGTATCCTTTCCCACCACATTGAAACTGGCCATCCCATTTCTTTTTCCGACTTCAAAATATTATCCTCGTCGCCTTCTGTTTCTGAACTACTCCTTAAAGAAAGTCTTATAATTAATAAATTAAAACCAATTCTTAACGGGAATATTGGTTCGATGCCTCTTTCCCTCTTCTGATAACACCTTACTGCTGTCTCCCGTCAATTTCCGTTACTGTTGTAAATATGTCATCTTAATTGTTATTCGATACTGTTTGTTAATATAAATTTATCTCGTTGTAATCCCTGATCTCCACTCTGAAGATGTTGCTTGTAGCGACGAAACGTCAGTCAATAAATATGTTTTAAAACTCTTCTAGCCTTCTTTGTTTATGCAACTGTTAATGTTTACATATGGTGATACTTCGCAAAATCTGCTGGGCATTATTATTCATATTATAGTGTGCAGTTGGAAATGAACACAGAAGACTGGTGCCTAAAATGGCTGCTTTGATTTTATATAATATTCTATAGACCTACTTGAAATGGGGATATTATGATACATGTAAAAAAAGTGCAGGAGCAATCTGAAAGGGCTTTTTACATTTTGTAGTACAGTACTACAGTTTAGCAGACCCATGTTGCTGTTGCTCTTTTCCCACTGACTCAGTAAACAAGAAAATGACCTTTTGGCATGACATTTATACATCAAAGGTCAGTGTTCCACAAGTGGATCTAAAATCCCACTAGCTTACCAAGATACTGTATCTACTGATTTAAAAGAGATAAGGTTAGAAAACTTTCCAAGGATTTTTACTCGAAAAAGGCTTCCTCATTCACCTACATGTAGTGGTGAAGATCCCACTGGGATTGTTTCATGATCAATGTTTTGGATTTACTTCCACACCAAAAACCAAAACCCAATCCCTAAACCCTATGCCTAAACTCCATCCCTGAACCTTTTCCCTAACCCTAACCCTAATTAAATGTGGATAATAAGAATAAAGATTGCTTTTGCCTCTTTATGATATTCTTTGTCTCTTTAATTCAAAATAATCAAAGATTTTCACATCCTTTGGGGTGTGCAACTTTCCAGCTGCCAAAAGCTGCCTCATTTGTGTTCTGAGTCTGGAACAAAGACTGGCCACAAGGTGGTTTTGTTAAACTGCAATCCAGCCTTAGATTTTGATTCATGCATAGATTATTAAATCTGTAAGAACAAGTAAAAAGTTTTGAGTTGAACGAGTTTACTTTTTAGTTTTGCAGTATAGCAAGTAATAATGCCAACACATAGCTTACAAGTTTTGAACTAGTCAAAATCAGTATGATATTACCATTTATTGTTCATCATTTCTCAAGAACAATGTGAAGGAAATTTTCCCTTTTTCTGTGCTTGCTGTGGTGCTCTGGTGTATTTGTGCTTCTTATATTGTTTTTCACAAGCAAACTGGGTTTTGAAGCAAACACAAGAGGCCTAAGTTATCAAAGAGTTGCCCCCATCTTTTGACAAATATTCCCCAGATTTAAAAACATAAACAACCAGAAGAGTCAAGTAGATGTTTAAAAATTTACAAAATCATTATTCATGAGATAAGTAAAAAAAGCATGCAAGCAAAAAGGTTTAGAAATATGGCAATGATAGGTGCAAAATCAAGTATGTGTGACCTGTTTCCATTCATGACTTGAATTGGCTCATATGCTGCTCTCCAAGAACAAAAATTAATAACAAAGTTGCCAGTATTTGAAAGAGTGTTAGAGAAACAACCATGATTCTACGAATGTCATTGGTGAAGGATAACAACTGCACCATTTCAAGAAGTGTAACTCCTTCAGACATTGCTAATTTGGTCAATAATATGGACCATTAATTAAAATAATGGAAAAGACAATGAAGATAACACACAATCATTCTAAACCAGGAAAAAATATGTAATGCCGGTAATATTATTGGCCCAGAGCAATGCTGTATTAATTTCTTCCTACCTCTTTACATACTGTATATGTAACCATTACATGTATATATTCATAAATTATGGATAATTATGCACCTGTACTCTATAATCAGTGCATACATACCATCCATGTATGTGTCATTATGAATGTGAATTTGCATGACTGTGTACTAGTTTATACCTTTATATCTATGTGTGAGTGTATGTCTGTGTCATTGGGATAATGGATGGATAGATAAAAAGATTTGGTGAATTTTTTAACCTAATTCATTAGTATGACTTAGTGTGAGAAATCTGGGGGCCTCAAGGGTTTTGAAGATTTAAAACCTATCAAAAGCCCATACAGATTTGTATTCAAACCAAACCCTGATCTTTCCATTGACCTTAGCTGTAACCATAAAATACACCTGTTCACTAGATAATGATAAAAACGGATTAAATAAAAATAAACAGAGAACATTTACCTTTGAGTAGTCTACTGTTAACCAATACTCCCAAAGCAACTGTAGATGGTGCACTGGGCAGTGAATTTTGCACTCTTGCTGGATACTTGATAGGCCTGATGGTAAACATTTCAAAAAGTGGTAGTTAGAAATTGGATATGTTAACTTCTTGGTCCACATTTGACTTTTAAGTTTTTACTCTGGCCAATGCTTAAATGCCAGGCAATTTTTGTCAACAAGAGAATACTGATGTTTCGGACAAGAAGGCGTTAAGAATACCTCAGATCTTTTTCCAACTTTTAGAATTCCTTTGGCTAATGCCAGATGATTTTAATCATCAAGGGGAGATGTCTCATAATGGGAGAATAAGGATACTAGGTTTTGATCTGTTAACCTATTAACATCTGGCTCTGGTAAGGCAATATAAAGTGTCTGACTTAGTCCGACTAATTCTGAATGAATAAGGTCATACGTAAAAAGCAACAGGATTAACATAGGATTCAACCCTTTAACTCTCAGTTGTTTCCACCTACAAGTTGAGAGAATAGTCTAGCGTTGGCAAGAATTAAATTCTCAAGAGCTACCTAAGAATGGAAAGACTTAATCCTGGGAAGCTGAATTTCAAATGGTGTGTTTGGATTAAACATACTTCAACAATCTGTACATACAAGCATACAAAAGTAACTATTCAGAGTACAATGAAAAAGAAAATGCTGTATACTGTCACTGTGTTGAAGAATGCTATTTTCATCCCAGTACATGTCTAGATGGACTGTACTATTCCTGCGGTCCAGGGGAACACTACAATTGTTATTCCCTCATCGACTGACTATTTTGTTGTGGTTGTTAAAATTGCCACTTTGCCTGTGGAATCTGTACTGCAGTGTATAATTTAGCTGTTTTTCTCGGTACATATCTATGTTTTTACTTGCTTGACATTTTATCTGTCACATGTTCGTGCCAACTTCTTGAGCTTCAACCTCTTCCTACCCTGACAATGAACCGATGCTCACTCTTTGCTTGCCTCGAATTAGCAGGATTTAAATGGGAAGGTTACCAAAGGCAACAATGGATTACCATATTGGAGACAGTTTTAATGCATTGCTGACGACTGGTAAGCACCCTGCTTCTGCTCAACAAAATCAGGTTGAATTGCTATTACAAGAATAAAATAAAGAATATTGCCTTTAGGTGTGGGAGTGTTAATTCTGTGAATAGGTTTCTGTACACACACCATAATTGAACATGAAACCTTACCACGAACTAGGTTCTCCAAACATTTAGCTACAAAACAAAAAAAACAAAAAAAAAAAACTGGGATTGTAGAGTGATGGGTCATGTTAAACTATGTGCACTACTTTATAGTTTACAATTGACGGAGAACAGGTGTACTGGCAAGTCTTGTGTATTGACATTTCAGTTACTCATTGTGTGTACTTAAGTCAAAAACTGATTGACTTATTGAGACTTCCCAAACTTCATACAGTCCATCTGTTCCACCATTTATAAACCAGCCCACACTGTAACCTTACCCCAACCATCTAATTTTTTGTACCCCTATTGTTTGAGAATCTTGCCATGCAGTGATCAGATGTTACTTGTTTGATGTCTGTTTGGGCAGAACAACTTTTTTGTGAATGTTAAAGTATGAAGATCATGTGCACTAATAATACTTAACTATATTAACATTAATCTCAACTTTACATGTAACTCTTCAATATTACTGTACTGGTGCGGATCTAGGATTATGCAGATGGGGTGTTTGGTATGCCAGATCTGGCTTCAGGTATTTAAGGAGAGGGTGGTTAACCAGATCACTGGTAGTTCTAGGTTTTTAAGTGGGGAGGTTCCTTCATCACTTAAATATGTTTACAATTAGAAAAAAAATATGCAAACAAAGTTTATTATATAAACATCGGGACAATGGCAAGAAACCCTCACATTGTTTGGTGGCTCAAAGGTGGTGTTTAAGCCCCCTAAACCGTCCCCCTTGATCTCTTGCTGCTGTAGTTTTATGTATGTGGCCATTATTTCTTTACTAGAGCTCAGGCAAATGCTATCCATTGTCCTTGACCGGAAAGTCTGATCGAAAAACGTTAAGAAACTTTTGGTTAATATGTTGTCTTAACAATGTAAAACTGGCCTTCAGAAATAAAAACTTGTAGTTACCGAATTCCTGATGTTAAAAATCCTAGTGCATTACTCACGGAAAAATCTAGAAATCTTAATTTGGACCTAATTTAAATTTACCCTTTTTACCTTGAAAAACAAGAGGTATGCTTGAAATTTTCTTGTCAAGTGCGCAACCACCTCTTAGAATCTAGTTGTCCAAGAAAAGTTTGGTCATCTTGGACACCTAAATGTTTACTTCATTGTTGAATTTCAGGCCAAGAAGTAATATATGCTGCATACTCATTTATATCGTTCATGATAGAACTTCTATCACATTTGGCTGCATGACCTGTGTGCCACTGGAATAACCTTTCATACTTTTATCAGTAACTATTGATAAACAATTCTGCTCATCTAGGAGTGACTTCTAGTTGGGAGGGGTTTAAGAACGGTGTCCTTAAAGTTAAAATATGGTGTTGATTCCAGTCAGTTTTTTGTATTGCCGTCAAATAGAAACACTTCATCTTTTTCCTGCTTTTCTTGGGGTATCGCAGATGTTGCAGATGGAAGTATTTGACACTTTCACAGCAGGTTTGGTCCTGCAACATTGAAACCAGCCTTAACATCTGTACATTGCTTTAATTTATGAAGTTTACTCACAATAAATCGTGCATTATTATCTATAAAGTCTGTTTACTTTGTCATATTGTGGTATTTATATCACTAATATCTTAGAATTTAAACTTTAAGCATGTCACATTCCATTTATGTAACACCACGCCGTAAGCTCTGCGATACAATCATGAAATCAAATATAAACCTAACTGGTTAACTCCAGGTTTATTGATAAAAAATTATCTGTAGCTGAGATGCTTTTCGCCTTCTTAATTTAACGGAGATCAAATCTAAGAGAAAGCCAGGTGCAAAATCATCATTTTAACCAACGAGTCATAAAAATTGAACTTCATCCATAATAGAGTCCACACAATACCTCGCCACATTCTTGTGTTAGAAATTGTGCGTCTTTCTTAATAAAGATGTTTTGTTAAGTAATTAAAGGTGGGGTTAATAACATTTAAGGAAAAAAGTGTGACGTAAAAAGACGGATACATCAGATGCGATATAGACCTGATCGCTCGGAACAGTGAGTACACGTACGCGTGTGTGATTCGACTTTGACTTATGCGTGAATTTTCATAAGTAATAAATGTTCACAAACAGGTTTAGCGTGTGAGTGTGGATTGGCAAGCTAATTTTACCACAAGTGGCACCTTCGACGGGACTGAGAGAAACATCTTACTTTGGTATGGAACATCTTAGCGAGAAACTAAAAACAGAACTTCAACTTATGGTTCTTACCAGCAGTAAAACTAAGGCATCGAAGAGAAAGGTAATCTGGAAAAGATTGCGCGACATAAGGAAGCCCTCGCCCAAATAACCAGTGAGGTGGATAAGCTAAAACGTCAAGTCAAAAACGCGAAACTCGAAACCGGAGAAAGTGTAGACGAAGTACGGAAATTGGGGCAAGAAGTCGAAGAAAGCGTTGAGGAGGTAGACAGCAATGTAACCATTTTAGCGCACTGTCTAGAAGAAGCTGCAATGAGAGTGGAGAACGCAAAACCGAGAAAAGAAAAGATGCTAATTGCGCGGAAACGAGAGGAAGAACTAAAATTTGAGAAGAAGGTTGAAATGCAGTTGGCAGACAAACTGGATAAGTCTACAGGGAAGAGTGTCAAATTGTCTAAACTGGTCATTACGAAGTACGATGGCACATTTGAGAATTGGCTTTCGTTTTGGAACACCTTCAAGGCAGAAGTCGACTCGCAAGATATACCGGCAGTTACGAAGTTCGCATTTTTTAAGGAGTTTCTGGAGCCAAATGTCTGCGAAACAATTGACGGTTTGCCTTTCTCAACCAAAGGATACGAACGATCTAAAAATATTTTGCAATCCAAGCATAGCAACATTAATAAGATTATGCATGCTTATGTGGAGAACACAAGGAACTTGCCTCTCATCGCCGGGACTCAAACCGGGAAAATACACGAGTTCTACCATACTTTCATGTACAACGTGCAGTCTTTGGAAACCCTGGGTAAGTTGTCTGGTTAGTTGTTTATGGTGAGAGGTGTCTTAGACAAACTACAAGGAATCAAGACCGAGTTGGTTAGTGGGCATAAGTTGGGATAAGTGGACATAAGTTGGAATTTTGCTGACTTGTTACAAGCCCTACAGAATTGGAAAGAAATTCACTCGATATCCGAGTCGTCGAAGAAACCCGATGGTGGCCAGAAACTTCCTCGTGACCGAAGCTTTCAATCACAAGAACAAAATTTGCCACCAAAGAGATGTGTATACTGCGATAAAGGCACCAGTCATTTGAGTGCACTCAAGTTACATCCCCTGCCGAGCGTAGACGAAAATTACAAATAAAGGGTCTGTGTTTTAATTGCACTGGACACAAACGCAAGGCAGCCGAGTGCCACAGTCGTACAAGATGTCTACACTGTAAACAACGCCATCACTCATCAATTTGTGACAAAACTACCGAAGAAACGAAAATGCCAGAAAACGGAGGATCAGCGATGACAGCAACTCAACAGTGCGAAAAGATGTGTCATCCGATCGTGGTGGTGAAGGTCAACGCTGTAATGTGTCGTGCGCTATTAGACACAGGGGCAACTGTATCATATGCCTCGTAACATCTTTTGGATAGACTGAAACTCGCACCAAACGGTACAGTCACGCGACGAATACATACCATCGTGGGAGAAATGGTGAAACGGATTGAGATCTACGAGTTAACAATTAGCGACACTAAAGAGAACTGTGTTATTTCTGTACAAGCTACACAAGTTGACCGCAGAGAACTTTTGTCAGTTGAAAATCCAAGGTACCCAGAGTTGATTCGAAAGTATTCCCATCTGAGCGTAGTGCGAATTGAGGACACTGACATAAAAAACTTTCTACCAGTTCATATAATTCTCGAGGCGAGTGAATATGCAAAGATCAAAACCCATAAATCCCAGCGAATTGGAAATATGGGTGAATCTGTGGCGGAATAGACAAAGTTTGGCTGGTCCTTGATGTCCCCAGGCGCTGAAACTGACGTGAATAACATGTTCCTCACACAAAAGTCTACCACTGACTACGAGATGCTTTGCAGGTTGGACGTTCTCGGTCTGGAGGATACTCCAACGGGTGATCAGAACATGGTACATGCCGAGTTTCCAGAACAGCTCCAGCGCAGTCCAGCAAGGTGGTACGAGGCAGCACTTCCGTGGAGAGGCAACCACCCACCTTTGCCAAACAACAAGACCGGGAGTTTGCGACGATTGTCGAGCTTGGTACAGCGGCTGCAAAAGACCGGAAAGTTAAACAAATACGATGAAATTATCCAAGAGCAGCTACTCGAGGGGGTAGTGGAAGAGGCGGAGTCAACTCCAGTTGGAAGAGCGTTCTACTTACCTCACAAGGCCGTCATACGGGAGAATGCGCAGACAACAAAGATGCGAATAGTCTACGACGCATCGTCCAGAGCCAACGAAGCTCCACCCTCTCTGAATGATTGTCTCGAGACTGGACCATCACTACGAAACAAGCTGTGGAAAGTGCTTGTACAAGGACGGTTCCATCCCGTAGCTCTTGTAGGCGACATCCGAAAAGCATTACTTCAAGTACGAATCCGAGCCGACGACCGTGATACGCTGCGGTTTCACTAGCTATACAACAAAGATCACCTATGAGTACGCACGCTAAGATTCACCCGTGCACTATTTGGGCTGGCACCTTCTTTTCTGTGTGGTGGCATGATTCAACACCACTTAGACGGGTGCAGAGCCGAACATCCTGATGCCGTAAAAGAAATCCAACATAGCGTGTACGTGGATGACCTGATGAGTAAAGGATAAACTGTGGAAGAAGTACGCGAAAAGAAAAGCACCTTCACCGAAATCTTTAGCATAGCCACTTTTACCCTACACAAGTGGAACTCTAACGAACAAGAGTTGGAAGTTGAAGAAACACAGAAATCTGACGACAACTTAAGCTTCGCCAAACAGCAGTTGGGCGTTACGAATGATGAATATGGACTCCTCGGGTTGAAGTGGAACAAAGAAACTGATGAGATTGGAGTCGCTTACCCATTAGAAGCAGCTCAACCTAGTAGACGGGGTATGCTTGGTAAAATAGCAAAGATATACGACCCTGTCGGCCTTGTTTCTTCCACAACACTACAAGGAAAGATGTTATACCGCAAAGGCTGTACTGGGAAATGCGCCTGGGACGTACCATTACCCGAAGCCCTAGCACAACGTTGGAATAAATGGGAAAGGAGCCTTCCTAACTAAGTTAACGTGCCTCGTACGCTAGCCCGTTCTCAAGCCCTCAATCGAAGACGTAGCGCTACACGCCTTTGGAGATACCAGCGGCAAAGGCGTGGCCGCGGCTTTTTATGCCGTGGTTCCGCAATCATCTGAAGTCAACCAGGGACTTGTCGTAGCAAAGTCGAGGCTTGCAAAACAAGGTCTCACCATTCCTCGTCTCGAGTTGGTATCTGGACACATGGCCGTCAATCTATTAACCAATGTGCGCGAGGCACTTTAAGGATTTCCAGTAACAACGTTGATTTGTTGGCTTGACAGTACCGTGGCTTTACACTGGGTACGATGGAATGGTGAATATAAACAATTCGTCGAAAATCGCTTCCGGAAAATTAGAGAACACCACGAGGTCAAGTGGAGGCATGTACCATTTCACGAGAATCCGACAGACTTGGGCAGCAGAGGAGGGAAGGCGGACCAAGAGAACGAACAGTGTAGGAATGGCCCAGCGTGGTTACATAACCGAGAATCATGGCCACCGGACATTGTGACAACCCCAACGGAGAATCCAATGCGGAATTAAAGGCAGACAGACAACTGGTTGCTTTGGCCATACCAGCTGAAGATAATGAGTTTGATAACCTACTAAGCAAGACCAGTTACTGGAGAACCATGCGAGTGTGCGCGTGGGTTGCACGGTTCGCATATAATATGCCAAATCCGAAAGTTCAAAGAAAACGTGGGCCACTTAGAAGTGGAACACTCGGTGAACAAGAACGCTTCTGGGTGCAAAGAGTTTAGAAACGTGGTTCCGACGCTCTGGAAAAGGACCGGTCAAAATTAAACCTTCAAGAAAATGCCGAAGAAGTATTGGAATGTCGGAGCCGCATTCAAGGTATCTACCCGACCTATCTCCCGGACACTTCAACATTGGCAGAGAAATTCATCCAACATGCCCACAAACCCACAATGCATGGAGGAGTCGGCCTTACCATGGCAAAGGTGAGAGAGTTACACTGGATACCTCGACTCAGAAGGCTCGTAAAGCGAGTTGTTTGACGATGTTCAGGATGCAAGAGATTCCAGGCCATAGCTTAGAAAGTTCTTCCACCATGAATCCTGCCAACAAGCCGCACTGAAGGAACAACCGCATTTCAAGTTATTGGTGTTCAGTATGCCGGACCAATACACTATCGGGTTTCCAAAGGAAAAGAAGGCAAGGCATACATCTTACTCTATGCCTTTAACATCACGAGAGGGATCTACCTTGACTTGCTGTCAAGTCTAGAGACATTCGAGTGGCTGGACAGCTTGGAACAATTTATTACACGTTGTGGACGCCCTGAACGTATCTTTCCAGATAATGGTAGCACATTCGTTGGTGCAGCAAAGTGGGTTAAAGCCTTGATGCTGAGCGAGAAGGTACAGGATTACTTGGCGCGACAGAGAATAAAATAAAGTAAATGGTTTGAACCTGGGAGAATCGTGACATGTTTGTGGAGGATGATCGTCCAGGTTAGTGTAGTCTTGAGAAAGACTGTTGGTGAAAGTGACTGACGTTTCGACAGTCACATACAATTTACCAAAGAGATTGACTAAGACGGAGCTATTCCTTTCCTAGACTGTTTGGTAAGCCGTGACAATAACAAATTACAGACCACTGTCTACAGCAAACCAACGCATACTGACAGGCTACTGGACCAATCATACAATCCAACCTCACACAAAGCTACCACCATCAAAACATTGACGAGACGCGCACAACTCATTTGTGACTCACCCGATGCTCTACGCCAAGAAAATGACTACTTACAACGCGTTTTCCACAAAAACAACTATAACTCTGACTTCATCAAACTTAACACTTACAAAGACAATGAACGCAACGAAAACAACAGTCTGACAACAACTACAGCAACGATACCCTACATAAAAGGTACGTCTGAGATTATCTCGCGTATCTTACGACCATACAGCATACAAGTAGCTCACAAACCGATCACAACTTTACGATATGTACTGACTAACGTTATGGACAGAAAACAACCGAACGAAAGACAAGGTGCAGTTTTCAAAATTAATGGCTCCGACTGCCAAGCCACTTATATAGGTGAGACTAGCAGAAACTTAAATATACGACTGACAGAACTCGAATGAGCGACAAGAAACGGAGACAAAATCAACAACATTGCCGAACACCACCGACAAACCAAACACATCACTGACTGGGAATCGGCAAAATGCATTACTTACAGCACCAACTACAAATTGCGACTCACACTGAAAAGCTGGTATTACGACAGACCCCTTGGTTACGTGGAGGAAGACGTACAGTAACGGTGATACTCCAAATTCTCTAGTCTTCATACGACCTAGTCATATTATAGAGTCGGAGGACCACCCAGAAGAGGAAGAGGTCGACTTTCGAGAACGTGCCAAGTATTTAAAGAAGTGTAAAGACGCAATGTGGAACAGGTGGACGAGAGAGTACATTCGGGCATTTCGAGAAAGGCACGCAAGGAACACAGGGAACAAACCTGACCCGCCGCAAGTTGGGGAAGTCGTAATCATTAAGGAGGAGAAGAAAAACCGTGGAAAATGGAAACTCGGGATCGTGGAAGATCTCATCGCTGGCAGAGATGGACTAGTACGAGCAGCCATTTTACGTGCTAGAAAATCCCATCTGGAGCGACCAGTTCAACACCTCTACCCATTAGAGCTTTCATGTGACAGAGCTACCAAAGAACCTGAGAAAGAGAAGCTGAACCCAGACGCAGCAACATTCAGACCAAAGCGAGATACTGGGGTTGCTGCCGAGACCCGAATACGCGAGATCACAAACGATGAACAGGAACATTGAATTGAACCTAAATTTAAAGTTGTATATGCATATAGAGTTACCGTTATCATTGGAGCACAATTTAATGTGTTTGTCTGCTCGGCGGACAAACAGGGGAGTTTGTTAGAAATTTTGCGTTCTTTCTTAATAATGATGTTTTGTTAAGTAATTAAAGGTGGGGTTAATAAAATTTAAGGAAAAAATGTGTGACGTAAAACACGAACACATCAGATGCGATATTGACCTGATCACTCAGAACAGTAAGTACACGTCTGTGATTTGACTTTGATTTATGCGTCAATTTTGATAAGTAATAAATGTTCGCAAAAAGGTTTAGCGTGCAAGTGTGGAATGGCAAGCTAATTTTCCACATCTATACTCCACTTCCTACGTGAAGGTGAAAAATGTTTTTTTCGACTAATTTGGTGGAAAATTTGATGGTTATATTAGCCAAACTCTCGTTTCTCAAGAGGCCATTCGACTTCTTACTAACAGTTGCATTCTTTTAGGTGTGTCTAGCTCTGTAACACATATAGTAGCAACAAACAGGAAGACTCGGTTTAACTTTAATGGAGCTTGAAATTTTTCCTTCTATCTTCGAATAAATTTCAATTTTTCCAGTTTAAGAAGGTTATCGACTCAAAAATGAAATTCCACGGATAAAGCTCTTTTGTTTAATAGTAAGGACGATTTCGAGCTTTAACTTAGTCCATCACTTCAGTTGCTTATAACCTTTGTGCAACCAACTATCGCAATAGACAGCCATTGCGTTCAGTGACCCTTTTTAAACATACGCTCACAAATCCACGACATTTGGGCAATCTTTTACTTTAGCTTTAACTTGAAGCCATACACGATTAAATGCCTTACCTAAATGCTGATAAGCTTAAACGAATGAACAAATATTTGCTTGTGACCCTGTCTGCTTCCTCCTTCGTCTTCGATCATACGTGAAATAGTGCTTGACCTTGAAATTTGAGTTGTTTGCATATTTATGATGAAGGCTGACGACATCTTCATGGTGGGACAAAAAATTGCAAATTGGTCCTTGTTAAAGGGGATTCCCTTCCATCTCTGGGATTTACCCATTTTGGCTCTCCAATTTGGGAGGCAGGACATGACGTCTTCCTCCTGTTACGATATATTTGCGCAGCAGCCAAACTGCAAAAGTGGAATTACCAGATCTTCTTTATCGCTGTTAGTTGACTTGAAAGTTGGTTAACACTAACAAACTAATGTCAGTTGTACAAAGCCCACATACTGTATCCATCAGCAATGGCGTAGCTAGCGGTCATGCTTGTCATGCTTTCCATGACTTAAAATTTTTCCAATCTGAAAATTTTAAAAACTGCAATTGAAATTTTATTTTGTCCCAAACGTCTGATCAAATTTAGGGAAATCGAGTTTTTCAGCCTGCTTAAAGCCCGCAATGAGGCTACGTTCAGCTAACCTGAGCGCTGGAATAAGTACGAATCAGGAGTCTTACGATTTCCTGCCTTAAGCGTGGAGCAAGAATTCCAGAATAATTTGAACGCTTTTGATTGGCTAAATAGCACCACACCTGTGTCGCATTTCAAGCAAAAGTCCTGCAATAATTGCAATGCAGGAGTTCCGGGACGATTTGAATGCATTTTATTGGCTGAAAACACCACATCCCCGCCGAATTTTCTGCAGAAGTCCTGCTCGGCAATTGTAGCACTTCGAGGACTGAGTAACTCACAGCTGTTTAGTATTCATAGTTCAGATAGAAAGCTTTATATTTTATCGTCTCGTGAATGTGGAAATTGAACCAAGTCACGCGACTCCATCAAGCGAATCGTGTGGAAGCTCTGGTGGCCGTGATTTTGTTCAAGAGCTCTTAGAAAGACCGTTTTCTGCGCGAGGTGTCGCTGAGCAGAAGGAAATAGCTCGTATGCCACGACCTACACCGAAGCTTTTCTTTCAAACTACAATGGGCAGGACGGTTAGAAGGTTTCAAGAGGCGTGGTGCTCTACGCGGGATTGGTTGCGCGGGAGTAAGAAAAAGAACGGTTTGTTTTGCTGGCCGTGTCTTCTTTTTCGACCGGGTAAATCTTCTCCCTGGGTATTAACCGGCTACACAAACATGCATAGTTACACGAGCGACTGCAAAAAGCACGAGAAAGCTAAATCTCACATGGAGGCTTTTAAATCATGGAAAGTCTTTGATTCCCATGAGAGTGTCGATCTTTTGTTTTCAAGGGCAAGGCGAGATACAATGAAGAGGTTAGGCAAAACCGGGAAATGTTGAAAAATATTGGGGAAGCTGTCTTGTTTCTAGCCAAGCAAGAGTTGGCATTTAAGGGGCATGATGAGTCAAGTGGCAGTCTTAATCAAGGAAATTATCGAGAGCTATTGAAATGTTTTGGCAAACTAGACTCCGTATTTGATCGTCGCCTGCATGGAAGGCTTGAGGAATTAGAAAAAGCTGATCAGGGGGGGTATAATTTACTGGTGTTCCCCCTGATGTGCAAAATGATTTAATAGGATGTATAGATTCTGTTATTCAGGACCAAATTGATTTTGAGATAAGGCAATGCCAGTTTCTTAGTATTCAAGTTGATGAAACTACTGATATTTCTAAGAAAGCTCAGCTTAGTTCTATTATTCGGTTGGATGGGGGGGGGGGGGGAAGTTGTCGAAAGATTCCTCAAGTTTAGAAATGTTAGTTCTGACAGAAGTGCACAAGCTATTGGTGATATTGTGAAGGGAATTCTTGATAAGTATGGAGAATCTATAAAGTCCAAACTTGTTATGCAAACTTATGATGGTGCATCTGTAATGAGTCGCCATCTTAATGGGCTACAAGCTATTTTACGACAGGTTTACCCTTACGCGTTTTTCTTTTACTGTGCTGCTCATCGACTTAATTTAGTTTTGTGTTAATCTGCCCTTAATATTAAAGCTGTTAAGATTTATTTTTGCTAATGTTTTAGCCTTTTGTACCTTTGGCAGATCTAGTCCTGAAAGAAATGCTCATCTTAAGTCGCTTGGTATTGATATCCCTAATCCTGGTGAAACCAGATGGTATTATAAATCTTGTGCTATTTTTTCTATTTTCAATAACTTTGACTCCTTAGTAGCAGCCCTTACAGAGATTAGTGAAAATCCTTGCAATTGGACTGATGAAACTGTTACTCGAACTGATGGCTTACTCCACTACCTGGAATCCTTTATTTTCTGTTTTCTTCTGGAACTCTATTATAAAATTTTACAGCAGTCTTCTATTCTTTATGATACCTTTGTGCAAACACAGTAATTGGTCAATTACTGTGTTTGCACAACCTCATGCAAACACAGTAATTGACCAATCACAGCGTGTGTAGGGCACAATCTATTTTATTTGGAAATATTAAATTCATATTCATAACTCAAATTTCCAGTATTTTTTTTTTCTTTAAAAACCATGTGTAGTTGAAACTAAAAAAAATTTAAACACTCCAAAAAGCCAAACACAATCATCAACCCTGGGAAGAGAAATGTTTTACCAACATTTAAATACAGGATTTGAATCTTACTTGATGGCTTATTGAATATTTTAAAGGAAAATGATAAAGATAAAATCTCAAGTTTGATGGTGTACCTGCTTGTCTAATGCCTATTCAAGCTCAGCAAAATGTTGCAAGCACTTTTCACAAAGGCAAGCAACTTCGACAAGAGAACTCTTAAATTGGCTTTCAAAATTGTATTGAAAGCTACATAAATCCCCTCCTCACAACAAGGAGAGAACAATATTCAAGTCAACCCACTATTCAAAATGTCGAATATGATGCTTATGCCAAAGTAAAACAAGTGTCTTAAACAAGGAAGAACGTGAAGACCAGAGAAACCCGACAAGATCATCTACAAGCAGTACTGCTGCCAAAAACAGTACATCCTGCAAGCAAACCAAATGCAGATGGTAGTTTTGAAAAATGTTTTCAGGATGCTCCATCAGTACAGTTATTATTTCCTTTATATAAAGACGATCACTACCCATAACTTTGTTGTATGAGGTTAAAACATAAGTGGGAGGGGGTAATGGGTTAGAAGAAGACTGGGATGAGATGAAAAACTGAGCAATTTCATGTCCATGAAATGTCCCATATTGTCTCCCATTTCTATCCAAACTCCTCTTAAGGCTTTAAGAGGTTTGAGGGCGAGAATCTGGCACCTTAAAACCAGACTGCTCATAATTCTAGGCTTCTTTTTGGAGGCTGTCCATGTCGGAATCATGAATTTACCTGCAACTGATGTTCGTGTTTCCTAGACATGCTGATGAGTCCTGACATTGGGCGAAACAGCTGTATTAAAATTTATGTTAATGATTTTGTCTTTGATTTCAACTTGTTTTAAGAAACCATTAAATATGAACAATATAATTAGGCTAAATTAGCCACTTAAGTGACTTAACCACCTTCATGTGTTTGAAAAATTGCAATATTGAATTAAGGATGAAATACTGTAGTTGATGGAATATTCATGTGATCACAATTTTTAAACTTGCAGCTAATTCTGAAATTATTTTGGCAGTACCTTTAAAAATACTTTTAGTTTCTTTTTAACAAACAGTTTTTATATGCTCCATTTATGAGATATTTCACTCTGAAATTCCAGGAAATGGCCATTTCCCGGGGTAGCATGTGCCCTGGACCCCCCTAGTTGTTTGTCCACTTCCGAATAGCAAGACTAAAGTATCAAACCCCTGCTATGCCACTGTCCATCAGATAAAACCTTACTAGTAAACACAGCCGTTCACTCTTTCACAATCGAATTCAGATTTTACGGACGGAAAATTCGCCAAAAAGTGGATAAAGACGCATTTCGATGGATAAAAATTTTAAAAAATTTAGCTTTGGTGGTTCAAAGCATGGATAGTGCTTTTCACTCGTTAGGACATATCCAAGGAATAGTCATCCTGGGGGAGGTGGTAGGGAGGCTACAGGCCTTATGTTGTGAAAGCTATTCCCTCTCATCTGGGAAAAATTCATAATTTTTAGAGGAAAATCTTAGGAAAAGGTTCAAAGGACTTAGAAGTAGTGCAGACTGCAGAAAAATATTTTACAAAAATTTGTTACAAAAATACCTATAATCGTTTTCCAATCACCATAGGCCGCGGAAGCACCTCAAAAGTGGAGGGCACTGACAAAAGAGGGCATTTTCGTGATTTAATTGTAGAAAATCGAGTAAAACCTCGTTACTACTAGACAACTGTTTTATAACAAGAGAAAAGATCCCGTTTTATGAAACGGATATAAAAATGATTGGCAATCATTTTAGAATTTTAAGATTTTCCACCAACCACACCGCTTAGCACCCGATCGGGGACTTTAGCCCCTACAGCATGAAATGTCAGTTTCCTCCTCGAAAGTATCCGGGTTTTGAACAAGAGCCCCACAATTGTTATAACTATACACTTTTTATGGTATGACAATAAAGGGTAGTTAATTATTCACCAATTTTAAGGTGTATAAAGTACGTTGGTATAATTACACTGGTGGTTATCGAAAATCCCTCAGAGTAATTGGATCACCCTCATGCAACCATCAATCACAATGGACAGCGGTCACGTTCAGTGACACTTCTTAAAGTTGAATATAAAATCACAAAACGAATACATTTGGACAATCCTTCACGTTACCTTTAAGCAGAAACCAAATAGCATTAACTAGCTTATCTAAGTACTTATAAAGTTTCACGCAATTAACGATGTTCCCAAAAGACCATGTCCGCCACCACCTATCCCTTCGACCATATGTAAATTACTGATTGACCTTACAGTACTGAATTCCACAATTTTTTTCCCAGAACCAAGTTAATCTTTTTCCCCTTATTATAGAGAATAAATTATTGCAGCAATTTCAAAGTAAACATTGGTGCACTTACTTTTTCCCCTGCTGCCTCTTTCCGTCCTGGATATTTGTTTCAGTTGTTGGTTTTACTATAAGAATAAATCTAAAAATACATGATAACTACTTTTAGTTGAAATAGAAGATATATTGTATACTATAAATTAATATTGAAAATATTTGGAATATTTGTTGTCTTCAGTTGTCTAAGTTTGCGTCTTTACGTTTAGAAGCGCAGTAATTGGCGTCAGGTGTTGCGGTTGAGCCAGCCAGTAAATTATGGTAAAATAAATAAAACAAAATCAAATTAAATAAAGTAAAATAAGGTAAACTACAGGAAAGAAATTTAATGTAAAATAAAGCGAAAAAAATAATGTAAAATAAAATAAAATTCAAAGAAAATTGAAATGACATTGAAAATGAAATTGAAATAAATATGAAATAAAATTGAACAAAATGAAGGGAGATAAGATGAACAAAAATAAAATAAAATAAAATAAAATATTTTAATTGGATGCTTCTGAACCTCCAGTTGATCTTTAACCCATTGCAGTCCCAACAGCCAATCCAAACCCTTTCTTTCACGGGTAAATTTGTCTGATGATCATCAGAATAAATTAAATATGGATCAGTTTATGCCCAAAGGAAATACCTGAGTCGCTGAGAATGGAACATGTGACCTCTTGATCACAAGTGACTTCCTAAGTTTGAACTTTTCAGCGATACATTTACTCAAATGGCTTAGCGAATTGCAATGTATGCTGGCTTTCATGTCTACTGCTTTAAAATAGGTTTAACATAGGTACTGCCAAGGTCTTTGACTATCAACATGTCAGTTATTTGCAGTTTTTGTTTGAGAAACGTGAGAGCTTGGATATATCTTGAGAGAGATGAATGATCGTCAAGCCCTGTACTCAGAAAACGATTCTTAGCCCCAGACGCGGATCGAACCCGTATAATCAGTAACACATTACCCACATATAGAAACTCACATAACTAAACAGAGCAGTTCATATGGCACACCAGTGATGTATAAATTGTTTATGTATAATAACTGGCAACAGCTACAATTACAAAAGGTGAAGACGGCCATTGAATGACTTTAAACTCCAAGTATTTTTCCCTTCAGGAGAGTGCCCTCCATAGTTATGCCTATCCCGGTCAATCAGAATTATCCTTGATAACTTTCCTACATTAAGATCCCCCTAATAGTTATCGGCGTTAGTGAGAGAAAAGACCCAGTCAAAATAAAATTCATACAGGAGGATTTTGACGAGAACCAAATTATCAAAGGTTTTCTGGAATCCTACCAGAAATTTAAAACAAGTTGCCCATCTCAAAACCAGACTTACATACCTGGTGAATCGCTCTATAATTAACGCACTGATACTGGAAACAAAGTATAAAAGGCAGTGGTGGACTTCCTATGGCTATGCTGTCAATTTCGTTTGAAATACTGTCGACTACATTTAATTCAGAATCTCACTCGAGAAGAACAAATTAATTATCAAAATTATGTTGACTAAATAAGTAATCAATGAAAATCAAACGGCGTTGCTGCTGTTCCACAACGCGAACAAAGCACCTGAACAAAGTAGCTGATATTTTGAGTAACAGAGTTCATCACTCGTCAAACAAAAATGCAATTCTAACATATTTTCAACCCGCTCCTACGCATTATTTTCAGCTACTGCTATTCATTGACAATTTGCCATGTTTTCTATCTTTCCAGAAATATAGAATGAAGTTATAAAAGATTGGTTGCTTTTTTCATCTTTGTATCTGGAGAACATTTCTTTAGTTTGTAATTCTATAGCAATAGACAGACTTAAACACTATCGATTTCACGGTCTGTTAAACGGAGACCTAGCGGTTACTTCATAGCGTTGCTTGGGAATCATATCCGATCTCTGGTTCAAGTTAGATGTTTCTTCTAATGCAACATTTTAAACGATCAAAATAGATCATACTATAATGTCAATACCATAATCCTATCTATAAACGAAACAGGCCTTGTCATCCTGATATTTATGTTCTTGTCTGGCGTCTTCATTCGAATTCACAACTAAATGTTATAAAACAGGATTTTTCTTGATTACATCTGTATAAATTCATCTGTATAAATTCATCTGTATAAATTCATCTGTATAAATTCATCTGTATAAATTCATCTGTATAAATTCATCTGTATAAATTCATCTGTATATGCCTTGGCAATGACTACAGTTAGTTAATGACAGCAAGCTATGGTGAAAATCAGTTCGATGAAATAAAATACAAAAATAGCGCATTCAAAAGTTAACTCAAGCAAATGTTTTTATTTACCAACAGATAAACATATTTGACTACAATAGACTCATATAAATGCAGCATCTCCATCTTCGCTAAATTTTGTACTGTTATGCTAGATGCATAGCATGGATACCGTACCGTTGTTTAAGAAAGCGATGAAGATTAGCACTAAACCGAAATGAGATGAAAAATGGGACTTGAAGCTTGAAATATCGTAAAATTCTGATGAAAGCAACTTGGAAAACTTCATTGTGGTTGAGTCAAGATATGGAAAATATGCTGAAAACACAGCAGTAGACTCTTGTGTCTTCCTCGAGTTTGATAGATAACATTGTAGCGGGTTATGAATCTACAACAGGTACACTGTTCCGGTGTTGAGGATTAGCTCGGTGACATGTTCTGGGCCACCGGATATAAACCAGAACAGCGTGGGCGAATCAATGTCTAAAAATGACACTTTCACTTTACATAACGAACAAGCCAAAGCAAATTGTTGATTCAGTATGAGAAGCCGTCCAGCTGTGTTTAATAAATTATCATCCTTAACAGGAGGTGCACACAGCGAACGTTTCCCTATCAGTAAATCAATAACTTTTAAGGAGTAATGATAACTCGGCGTATATTTCAGTTTTAATCTATGTTCCAGCTGTAGCATTTGAGCTTTGCCAATCTTTCGTAGAAAATAAACCAGATCTTTTACTGTTTTTATTTTGTCTACAGGATTTAGTTACGGTGGTAAAAAACAAATTCAAAAGTAAGTATAAGGTATCGTGATGGTACAATTCCTTCTTGTTTTGTGGGACATACTGGTGCACCTACAGGCGCCAACAAAGGACAGAGGGGAGACGTAACTTCATATGTTATTAGTGACCAAGGACGAACCCAGGAGAGAGAGGTTGTCGAAATTGGACCGATAGAAAACAGGTGTAGTGAATATTTTCGATAAGCTGGCTGTGATATTTTATGTAAATTTTCTGCAAAAATATTAGTTTGTTTCAGCAAGTATGTCAAATACTAGAGAGAACGTTTACTCTTTAATCAAACCCTATAAAGAGCAACAAAAGAAATTCAGTTTCACCTCGTTTTCCGAAGACTTTTTCTGTGTTTTAGCATTTGTCAAATTCTCTCTCTTGTGTTTGGTACATCATAGGATTTTGAGCAGATTTCCTGTTTTTTGTAATTTGTTACAAGACCATATGTTACATAGTGACTACACAGGAATTCAATATAGTGGCTTAGGAATGCAGACCAACGGAAGATAGGTACAGTCAGCATTTTAGAAACGTTGGCAGTAACATTTTAACAAAAATGACGAATGGTCTAGAGGACAATGAACAGAAAATGTAGTTTACCGAAAGTTTCTTACCTGGTTAATTTATCGCATGGTTTAGCCCCAGTGAGAGTAACCAGTGGTAACCATGTTAAGAATTGCCGAAGCTAAATCGTGTGCCGCTAGTAGTGCTATCTAGAGGATATGTCGCAATTCGTTCGATAGAATTTAAGTTACCTGGTTCAAACAATTGATACAATGGATCTTGTCAGTGAGATAAATTATCAGGGCTTCAAACAACTCACCCGAGTTTTCAGTTCTTCAAATATCGTTACGCCTAACTTTAACTTCATGAAATAAAACCTTTCTAGATTCAGAGTAAGTCTATTAAGTAATAATTTATCTTTAATTTATTTAAATTGAATAATTCCAGCTAGTTCCTTAGATGAAATTTGAGGACTTTTTGGGCCAAAATTATTATTTTTAGGATTAACTGTCTCCGATCCATACCCGATTTGTCACTTTTACTCTGGGCAATACTAGACAACTTTACTCGTCAAGGAAAGACATCTCGGACAGGAAAGTGTCAAGTTAATAGTATTCTTAACCACTGTACATTTGAAGGAAAAACGCACCTTATTCCATATAAAAGTTTAAGTTGGAGAGGAGGGGGGAGCGAACCGAGTTGTACGATGCCGTAGACTAGCACTATCAAAATCGTAGCAATTGAATAACCGGGCGGTAATCTCATACGTAAGATAACCATTTTATCATGGCTTTGTTTTGCGTCTTGTACTGGCACTTATTTTTATTTTACGTAATAGACAAGTACTATTATTAATATTATATGTAAATTGGGAGGCCGCTCTCCTGATCCTAATCCTAATCTTAATCCAAATTCTAACTCTAATTCTAATGGTGGACGTGTTACCAATGGTTACATTTTAAACTAAACTCCAATGATTTTTATTTCTCCCGAAACTTCTCATGTAAATAAAATACTTAATTTTCCTGTCCCATTCTCCACACGGTTACCTGACCCAGTTGGTACTTTTTAGTGTGCACACACGTAATGCGTGGGTTGCGTGATGCTGAATTTCAGAACTATTAAACTAACATTTCCAACTAAGTTTTTCTCCAACGCAGAGTGTACGCTGTTTCAATTGAAACGGGGGAGAGATAACCACCACGGGTCCCCCCATAAACCACTACTGGACCTCACATAGCCAGCGGGGTTCTACCCACCATAACTTCTCTAATAATAATTGTGAATACTTGGAAGTTGATACAATGGTCAATTCGAGTTTTTCATATATTATAACGTTACAGCAAGGGCGTAGATGTCGTTTTTCTTAATCTTCAATATTTTGTGGACTAAAAACATAGATTTTCATCTAAGAGGTCAAGAATAAGTTTTATTACCAATCTCCAGTGCGAATGCTTCTCCACTTTTAAACCAAGAAAAGTTTTCGAGGCCCCTGACAGGAATTACATCCTCAATCTTCTGATCGCCGATGTAATGTCCTAATTACAATGAATTAAATAGTAGAGCTGTGGTTACATATCGTATTGGTTCTTCTGAAATTAACGAAGGAACGCAGGCACGTCTATATATAGTAAACTATAATATTCAAAATATTCAGAGTATTTGTTGCACCCAGTTGTCTAAGTTTGCATCTTTACGTTTAGGCAACGTAGTAATTGGCGTCAGGTATTGCAGTTGGCCAGCCAATAAATTATGGTAAAGTAAATAAAACGAAATAAAATAAAATAAAATAAAATAAAATAAAATAAAATAAAATAAAATAAATTTAAAATACAGATAAAATAAAATAAAATTAAAATACAAAAAATAAAACTAAAATAGTTATAAATTTCAAAAACACGAGAATAGTTTTTAAAGACATGTTTTGGCAAGACTTATGCCATCTTCAGTGTACCAAGTGATGTTTGTAAGGCTTTAAATAGGAATTATAGTATGAATAAATTAACTAATTACAATGACGATATGTTAGATGATTAATTACAATGACAATGTGTTGAGGATTAACGGAGGCGGTATCAGACGATAAGTACGAGCAGAGGAAGGTGTTCATATGTTGCATTTCTGTGTTTAAATCTAGTTTCCTATTTTGGATGTGAATAGCTTCTTTAAACTTGAGTGTGTAAGTGGTTTTGGCCGAATCTAAAATTGTAAAGCAGTTAGGTGTGTAATTGTTTTGCAGTTGGTAGAGTTATTGAGGTGTTTAAAGACGTGAGAATTTCGATCAGTTAAGGTGTGCTCTTTAATCCGCGTTGAGAAATGACGAGAGGTTTCACCAATATAGCGGAAATTACATCCCGCACAAGTAAATTCATAAACTACGAATGATTTAAGAGCTGTGGGAATCGGGTCCTTGAAACTGAAAAAGGTTTTGATTTTGAAAGTAGAGAACACTAGTTTGATGTTAAGGTCCTTACAGAAACGTTTACACAATTGTCTTATTTTGATTTGGGTAAGTCTAGAATAATTACCAATGTAGGGGAGTTTGAGATGTTGTGGATATTGGTATTTTCCGTGTTGTTGGAAACATTTTTGTTAGCGTTTTGTCTGGGTATCCCTAAATATTGTTTAGTGATTTTGTCAATAAAGTGACAAGGAAAACAAGTACGTTTGAAAACTTCTGACAGTTTGTTGAGATCTTTGTTTAATCCGGCGTTGCTGTTGTTAATTCTGATTGTCCTGTGAACGAGAGTGCGAATTAGATCTGTTTTGTAGTTTAGCGGTGTGAAACTGAAAAAATTTGTTAAAAGTCCAATATAGCTTTTTTTGTGAAAGACAGAAGTGCCACAAACGTTCGACGAATTATCTACTAAAACATCGAGGAAGGGGAGTTTAAAGAGCACACCTTAACTGATCGAAATTCTCACGTCTATAATCACCTCAATAACTCTACCAACTGCGAAAACCATTACACATCTATGTGTCTTAAAATTTTAGATTCGGCCAAAACCACCTACACATTCAAATTTAAAGAAGCTATTCACATCCAAAATAGAAAACCAGAATTAAACACACAAATACAACATATCAATACCTTCCTCTGCTCGTAAGTATCGTCTGATACCGCCTCCGTTAATCCTCACACAACACACTGTCGTTGTAATTAATCATCTAACATATCGTCATTGTAATTAGTTAATTTATTCATACTATAATTCCTATTTAAAGCGTTACAAACATCACTTTGTAAACTGAAGATGGCATAAGTCTTGGCGAAACATGTCTTTAAAAAGTATTCTCGTGTTTTTGAAATTTATAACTGTCCTTTTCCTAACGATAAGTTTTAAAAGTAAAATAATGAAAAAAAAAAAATAAAATAAAATCAAACAAAAGATATTTTGAAAGAAAACTGAAATGAAGTTGAAATGAAGTTGAAATAAAATCGAAATGAAATTAAAACGAAATTGAAATAAATATGAAATAAAATTAGATAGACTGAAGTCTCAAGCTTCAGTTGATCTTTAACCCATTGTAGCCCCAACAGCCAGCCCAAACCATCTGGTTCACAAACAAATTTGTCTGATGATAGTCAGAATAAATTAAACATGATAGTCTATGTATGTAATGAGTTAAAGCTCAAAGGAGATATCTGAGTCCCTGAAAATAGAACATGTGACTTCTTGATCACAACTGACTTGCTCACTTATAACTTTTCAGCAATACAATAACTCAAATGGCCGACCAAACTCGAGTGTATGCGGGCTCATACGTCTACTGCTTTACAAGACGGTTAACTTAGATATTGCGAAGGTCTAAAAGTATCAACATGTCATTTATTACTTATGGATATAATCAATAACAAATTACTGACATACTAAGACTTACATAACTAAGTTGAACAGTTGATATGGTACACCAGCGCTGTATCAATTATTTATCTATAATAACTGGCAACAGTTACAATTACAGGAGGTGAAGACGGTCATTGAATGACTTTAAACTTCAAGTATTTTTCCCTTCAGGAGAGTGCCCTCCACAATTATGCCTATCTCGTCAATCAGAATTACACCTTGATAACTTGCTTACTTTAAGACCCCTCCAACAGTTTTCCGTGTTGGTGAAAGAAAAAACCCAGTCAAGGTAGAATTAATACAGGAGGATTTAAACGAGAACGAAATTATCAAAAGTTTTCTGGGATCTTACCAGAAACTTAAAAAAAGTTGCCCATCTCAAAACCGGACTTTATCCCTGGAGAATTGCTCTACAATTAACTTGCTGATATTAGAAACAAAGTATAAAACGCAGCGGTGGACTTTCTATGGCTATGCGGTCAATTTCGTTTTAAATGCTGTCGACTCGATTCAATTCAGAATCTCCCTCGAGAAGAACAAATTATTATCAAAATTATGTTGACTAAATAAGTAATCAATGAAAATCAAACAGCGTTGCTGCTGTTCCACAACGTGAACAAAGTACCTGAACAAAGTAGCTGACATTTTGAGTAACAGACTTTATCACTTGTCAAACAAAAATGCAATTCTAACATGTTTTCAACCCACTCCTACGCATCGTTTTCCACTCGTGTTATTCATTGACGATTTGCCGTATTTTCTATCTTTCCATAAAAATTCTTCATAAAAGACACTATTTCGTTACATTTTTCATGTTTGCCTCAGAAAAATATCTCCTCAGTTTCCAATTCTCCAGCAATAAAGAGACTCAAACATTTTCGATTTCACGGTCTGTTAAATGGACAACTAGAGATCACTTCAAAGCGTTGCTTGAGAGTTCTATCTGGTCTCTTGTGTTCCAGTGAGATGTTTCTTTTAATATATCTGTTTGATTGATCAAAATGAATAATGCCATAATGTCAATACCGTAATCCTATTCATGAACGAAGCAGGTCTTGTCTCCGTAAAAATATTTATTTTCTTGTCTGACGTCTTCATTTAAACTTGCAATCAAACGTTTCTAAAACATGATATTTCTTGATTGTAACTGTAAAAATCTTATTCACGAGTACAGTTGGTTAATGAAGGAAATAAGCTATGGTGAGAATGAATCGGATGGAAAGAAGCACCAAAATAGGGCATTCAAGACTCCATTCAGGCAGTTAGTTTTATTTACTTAGCAACAGATAAACATGTTTGACTATAATAGACTCATACAGAAGCAGCATATTCAACTCCAAATGTTGTACTTCTATGCAAGATATAAAGCATAAATAACTTACTGTTGTTTAAAAAAGTTTAGAAGAACGTGAGTTAATCAAAATCTATTGAAAACTTGAATTCTAGGCCAGAGGTATTCAAACACTTACAACAGTAAGATGGCAAGCCTCCTTACAGTTAACTCAAAATATGCAGAACATGGTCGCAACACAGCAGTAGTCCTTCCCTATATTTCTTCTTGAGGTTTTTTCGGATACTCAACATGCAGACGAGATAACCTCCTGTGAGCTTACTCCTAACGGTTACTTGTTCAATATTTCTTTGATTTTCGAGGTATTTCATATCAGTTACGCAGTTCTAATTTCCATGAACTAAAGTCAATCACGACTCTTTCTGCGGTGGCGTATCAAAAGCAAGACTCTGAGGGCTGGCATTCCACTTAACATTCTTGTACAAATGTTGACTTCGTTAACTATAATCATTACAGTTTATTAATAAAAAAGATCGCTAAACAAAGACAGTATAGGGCTCAGTGGATTTCTCATTACTCAGAACATTGTCTTTTGGGTAGTTGCGACTACCCGACGACACGAAACCTTTTGAATATGCCCTGAAATTCAAATTGTCAACATTAACGGAGAGCAGATTTCCTCTAATATGTTTCAGTTTATGGCCCAGGTGCACTCGATTATGCGAGCGCTATACTCGCTGGCACAACATTAAAATGAAGCCGTATGTGTGAACAAAAGAAGTACAACAATTATAACATTGAAAATTTAATCACTGAACGTAACAGTTCCTTAAGCAATAATACAGCACAATAATGTCAATATGCTCGTTAACTTTATAAGCTAAACAGGCATTGTCATCACTACCACATCTGTTATCAGTTGTAATGTCGTTATTTAAATTGTCCTTATCTGAACATGGTCTTTGTCAAGCACACTGTATGCGCCATGTCCATCATTACAGTTGATTAACGATAATATTAAGTTAGGGTGA
Source organism: Heliopora coerulea (assembly GCA_030142905.1). Lineage (NCBI taxonomy): Eukaryota > Metazoa > Cnidaria > Anthozoa > Scleralcyonacea > Helioporidae > Heliopora > Heliopora coerulea. The sequence goes on from JASJOG010000269.1 coordinate 64,471, forward strand.
GGATGAATTGTACAAAAAATGAGGCTCAAAATGGATTATTGAAGTCTGTATCCAGGTAAATGTTTAAATTTCTTCGGTAACCGATAAATATGTTTGCGTAAAAATCTCGCAGGAATCCAATATACATGTTCTATCTAAATTTGTCATGTTCATTCAAGATGTAAAGCATAAATAACCTACCGTTGTGTGAGAAAGCAAGGAAGAGTAGAACTAAAACAAAATCTGATGTAAAATGGAACTTTAGGCTTGAGATATACAAAGACTTTGATTTAAGCAACTCGGAGAACTTCTTTGTAGTTAACTCAAAATATGCAAAATATATTGAAAACACAGCAGTTGTACCTTCTGTCAACTCAAGTTTAATAGATAACATTGTAGTGAGTAGTGAAAAGGCAACAGAAACACTGTTCCGGTCTTGGGGATTAAATCAGTGACAATATGTAGAGAGCAGCCGAATTTAAACCAAAGTAGCGGAGATAGAATCTCGAAAAAGGAAACTTTCACTTTACATAACAACCAAGCAAAGCGGAAATTTTTGATTCAGTACGAAAAACCGTCCAACCGTGTTTATTAATGTAGCATCGGTAACTGCAAGATGCATACAGTGAACGTTTTTCAGTGACTTGATTCACTAACAGTTTTTAAAGAATGATAGTTAATTCAATGATGAAACCACTAGTGGGGGTGTGGATAGGGCAGCCACAAAAAGTAATTACTTTGAGCATTTTAGAAACGCTTTTAGTGGAATTTTAACTCAAATGTCGAATGAGTGGCCTGTAAGACAATGAAAAGGAAATGTATTTTCTAGGATAGTTCTCCCTTGAGACAGTTGTATGAAGACCTGATAGCCTATTCAACGGAATAGTCCCTGTGAGTAACCAGCAATATCCATTACAGAAACTATTAAGCTTAAATCTTGTGCTCCGAATGCCTTTATGTGGTGGATATCTCGCAGTTTGTTTCATGAAATTTAAGTTGTTTTGTTAAAGCAATAAGACTTCACTCACGAAATCTTATCAGTCAGATAAATCATTAGGGATTCAAACAACTGGCTCCAGGTATCGGTTCTTCAAAGGCCGTTACGACTAACATGATAAGGTAAACCTTTCTGCGTAGATAGTAAGTCTGCCAAAATAATTCTTACCAGTCCCTTAAAAGTAATTTGAGGATTTTGTGCATCAAAATTTTTACTATGTTTAGGATAAAGTTAATACTATTCTTAACAACAGGCCCTTGAAGGAAAGACGCACTCTATATCATATTCATTTTGGTGTAAGTGCGGTCATTCACAAGATAAAATTCAAGTTATTTCGGTAAATGTAAGAGCGAGAATGGTCATTTAGCACTGGATAACATGCGCTTTTGTTACCTCGCAAGGCCAGTGGGGTTCTGATGCGATAGAATTATTAAAAACTAAAACAATACTATAAAGAGATTGATTGCCGGAGCAGTGTGAGCATGGCTGCTGGAGGTGACTGGGGTCACAAAACTTTTTCTACCACCGTAACAGATTATCTTTATAAACTTTGAACCTTCCCAATATTAATATGAATTATGCATGTTTTAATTTAATAAAAACAAATCAGCTCAAGCTATCGATTCCGGAACAAGACAAACCTGAAAAACCTTGGAGACAGAGTTCCAAATAGGTCAGCCATTTCGAAGCTGAAAATGGAGTTGGGTGAAATTACTACATGAACTATATTTCTTGTAAACCCCAAACAGCCAGCCCAAATCCTCTCTTTACGATTAAATTTGCCTAATAATAATCAAAATAAATTAGAGTTGATTTTCTATGTATGTCATGGGTTAATGCTCAGGAATGAAACTTGTGACCTCTTGATCACAAGTGCCTTGCTCAGCTTTAACCTTACAGTAATAAAGTAATTCAAATGATCGACCGAATTGCAATGCATGCTGGCTAATATGTCAGCTGCTTTGTAATGGACGTAGCTTAAATGCTTTCAAGGTCTGCAAGTTTCAACATACCAGTAATTGATTACTTGTGGATATAATCACTAACAAATTACTGACATACTGAAACTCACGTAACTAAGCAGAACAGTTCATATGACAATTCAGCGTTGAATCAAATAATTTATTTATGGTGACTGGCAACAGTTTCAATTACAGGAGGTAAAATGTAACTAGTTATCGGCAAAAATTACAAGAAAGAGTAATTGAATTTAGTAAACGAGTTACTAGTTACAAAGTTACATTCCTGGGTTACCACGTCAAGGAAAGCGAAGATAAATATTGACAAGTGAAATTTTGCACTCGTTTTTGGACCATCAATCTGACTGCATAGCATACAGTTTAGTGGTGTAAAATTAGTCACCCAGTAACTAGAGACTCCCCATCAGAATGGGAAGCCGCAAAACTCTGCATGAAGTGTACAAGAGACAACCAGCCATGGTTAATTTTTATGTGGAAATTTTGTGACTAGTTGCAGTCAAAGTTGTCTTTCTTAACGAAATAAATGTTCACCTGTGAAGTTACTACTTTTTTCGAGCCGGGAAGCAGGTGTAACTGTAACACGAAAGTAGAGTGTAATGATTTTGAGGAAAACAAGCGCTTTTATTTTGGAGAAAAGCTCAATTAAGGAGAAAAGTATTCTCAAGGATCTATCTTCCGCTGTAACAGTCCTTTTAGACCCTATGAGAAAATGCATAAATTTGAGACGGATGACCTTATTTAGATTTGTACTGTCAGTCTATAAGAAGATTTAAAAAAGGGATCGAAAATTTGATTATTTTAACACTTTAGGTAAGTTTGAAACTTCTTTTTCACACCATGATCACTAATCACGTTGATAATATCAACTTGATTGCTTAATATGCTTGATGTCAAGTCTTGCATGGATCACGATGAATCATAAGCCCACTTCGGATGCCAATTTTTCTCAACAATATTATCAAGGCGGCCATTTTGAGGCTTTAGAATCTGAAGTATTTTCCCCTTCTGGATAATGCTCTCCACATTTATCCTGTCCCCTATAAATCAAAACTACTGCATGTCAACTTGTGTACATTACGACTGTGATAAAGTTTTAGGTGTCTTTAAAAGAAAAGACCTCACCTCTTTTCAGTATGTATCCGACTTTTTACGTCTCGGAGCAGAAAGGATTGGTAGAACTCGTACAAGAGGATTTCAATAATAACAAAATTGTGAATATTTTTGGATGATCCAATCAGAAATTAAAAAAATAACCCATTGCAAATCCAGACTGCATTCCTAGTGAACCGCTCAAAAATTTATTGACTCAATAAATTAAAGCGGTGATGGTAGACTTCCTGTTGCTATGATGCCAATTTCTTTTGAAATGCATTCGGCTCCATTTAATTCAAACTGTCATTCGAGAAGAACAATTCATGTCTAAATTACGACTAAATAAGTACAGAATAATTTCCAGGCGTTGCTACTGTTCTATAACATGAACAAGGAACCTGACAGTTTGAGCACCAAAATCTCATCACTTGGTAGAGATAAGCGCAGTCATAACTAAGATTACTTAACACCATGAACTCCTCCGCATTGTTTTCTAGCCTGTGGTGGCATTCATTGACGATTTGCAAAATTTTCTATCCATTTTCTATCTTAGTTCGCAATTCTCCAGCAATAATAAGATTCAACCACCACCCATTTCACGTTCTGTTAAATCGATACCTGACGGTTGCTTCAAAGCGTCGTTTGGGAATCATATCTAAACTCTTTGCTTCAAGTTAGATGTTTCCTTTAATGCAACATTTTAAGTGATCAAAATAAATCATACTTTAATGTCAATAAAAATCCTATTCATGAACGAGGCAGACTTTGTTATCGTAACACTTATTTTCTTGTCTGACGTCTTTATTTAAATGAACAGTCAAACTTTATAAAACATGGACTTTCTTAATTACGTCTGTATATGTCCTAGCAATGACTACAGTTACTAAATGGCGACAACTAGGTATGGTAAGAATGAGTCGGATAAAATGAAGTATCGAAATAGGGCATTCAAAAGTGAACTAAATGAAATATTTTTATTTACCAGCAGATAAACGTGATTCGACTATAACAGACTTGAATAGATGCAGCATATCTATCTTCGCCAAATTTTGTACTATTATGCTAGTTTCATAGCATGATTGCCGTGCTGTTGTTTAAGAAAGCTTGGAAGAATGTGAGTAAACCAAAATCTGATGAAAACGTGAATTGTAGACAAGAGGTATTCAAACACTTTTACAAAAGTAACATGGCAAACTTCCTAACAGTTAACTCAAATTATGCAAAACATGATCGAAACACAGCAGTAGTCCTTCCCTGTGCTTCTTCTAGAGGTTTCTTCGGATACGCAACATGGAGATGTGAGAAATTTTTTTGAGCTTAAGCTAGTGTTACACGATGCTGTGATTTGTGAAACCCGCCTCCCAACGCCATTGCCAGACAGTTTTCATGACACACTGCAACTTGTAACACCCCTCAATGTCATGAATCTGTGTCGGGTTTCGTTGCAAGACAGGTTTCAGAAAAACTTGAAAAGTTTCAACTTTACGCAACCATTGCAAGTTCATGTCACTGACGTTACACCTTCTAACACCTGTCCCTTTAAACTGTCTCGCAGTGCGTTGTGAGACAGGTTTCACCAACCGTTGCATCGTGTAATACTAGCTTTTCCTCTAACTGTAACTCGTTTTATATTTTATTGGTTGTCAGGTTATTTCTTACACATAAATTGTTAAACTAAAGTCAATAACGATTCCTTTGGTGGTCCTTTAGCTATAATCATTTAATTTAATTAATTAAAAAAACGTTTAAAAGAAAACATGGTAGGGCTAAGTGAATCTCTCCTTGACCAGAAAGTCTTCCTCCGATGCTATTTTAGAGAAAAAAAGTTTAAAGTGTTTGTCTTTATGGGCAGTTGCGACTACCCGAAGACACGAAGCCTTTTGAATGTGGCGTGAAATACAGAATGTGGGCTTTAACCGGGAGCAATTTCCCTCCAATATATTTCAGTTTATGGCCCAGGAAAACTTGATGTGCAACAATTATAACATTGAAAGAAATTCAATTAAACGTGAAATTCTGGTTAATTTTTCCCTGTAAATTGATTATTGACATATAAACTCAAATAATGTCTCACGAATACGTCACTAGCTACGTCATAGTTCTACCTGAGAAAGATAACGTACTTAGCGCTGAACGATAATGAGCCATATTTTCAGAGCACATAAAGAAAATAAAAAGATATGCACTCTTTGTATAAAATGGTGAACCTCCTGTTGTTATTCTGTCGAGTTCCTTTGAAATGCAGTCGACTTCATCGAATTAAAAATCTCATTCAAGAGAAACTAATCATAAACAAGATTATTTTGATTAAATAAGTACGGAGTAAATCCCAAGCGTTGCTGCTGTTCCCCAGCAAGAGCAAAGTATCTGACATTTTACCACCAGATTTTCTTCACCCGTCAGGAAAAAGCGTAGTCATAAAATCTTTTCAGCCCACACCTATGCGTTGTTTTCCTGTTGATGTATTCATTAACGATTTAGTGGAGCTTCTATCAAGTCAGGATAAGAAACGCAGAATGTGGTCATAGAAGAAAAAATTTGGCACATTTTTTACTCTAGCTATAACTTATATCCGGAAAACTTTCTTAAGTTTGCAATTCTCCAGCAAGGGTAACGAGTTTCATGCTCTTGAGATTTCAAGGTCTGTTAAATGGACACACAAACCCCGTTTACGGTGTTAACATTTAGGGTACAGCACGGCTAAAATTTTGGCAAAGATTCCGTTATTTTTGGGTACATTTTCGCAGTGTAAAGAGTGTGGACATGTTAAAATTTGGTACCCGTGGCTTAAACTTTAGCCGTGCCGGGCACCTCTGTATAATATGTAAGTCTCGACCGGGCTAAATTACCGTGTCGTTATCAAAATTTGCTGTGCAACGGAGTTACAGTTGTTACTTCAAAGCCTTGTTTGAAACTCGCTTTCATCTTTTTCATCCAAGTAATATGTTTCTTTGAACGCAACAGTTCCTTAAGCAATAATACCGCACAATATGGTCAATAATCTCGTTAACTTCATATACTAAACAGACATCGTCATCGCTTACGCATCTGTTGCCTCTTCCGATGTCGTAATTTAAATTGTCAGTCAAACGATATCTGATTGCGGTCTTTCTCAATCACGCTGTATACCTCAAGCAACCATCACGGTTTATTAATGATGATATTGAGCTATGGTGAGAATGAATTGTCCGAAAATAAGCCTTTAAGTGGAGTATTAAAGTCTATATGCAGGCAAGTGTTTTAATTCTTTCGGCAACAGATAAACATGTTTGTGCGTCAAACTTGTAGTAATGCAGCACATACGTCCTCTCTAAATTTGTCACTTTCATATAAGATATAAGGCAAGAATAACTTACCGTTGTTTAAGAATGTAAGGAATAATAGAACTAAACCAAAATCAGATGCAAAATGGAACTTGAAGCTTGAGATATACTAAAACTCTGATTAAAGCAACCCGGAGAAGTTCCTTGTAGTGCAGTCAAATATGCAAAATATGCTGAAAACACAGCAGTCGTCCTTTGTATCTTCCTCGAGTTTGACAGATACTATTGTACTGGTTTATGAACCTACAACGGGAACACTGTTCCGGTAGTCGAGATTAGCTCGGTAATATGTTCAGGAGCGCTGGATGTAAACCAGAACAGCGAGGGCAGAATCATTCTCCACAAAGTCCACCTTAATAATAATAATAATAATAATAATAATAACTTTATTTAACGAGGGTAAAACACTTTACAGTTAAAACTGATAAACTAGCAAATTAGCAAAAGGAAATTTTATATTCACTATGAAGAAGCCGTCCAGCAGTGATTATTAAATTAACACCCTTAACTGAAGATGCACACAGTGAACGTTGGTCAGTAAGTCAACAATAGTTTTTAAGGAATAATGGTAACTTAACGTATACTTTAGTTTTAGTGTATGTTGTAGCTGTAGCATTTGAACTTTGCCAATCTTTGGGAAAAATGAAACCAGATCTTTTAATGGTCTTACTTTGTCCACTGGATTTAGTTACGGTGATAAAACAAATTCAAATCTAAGTATAAGATATTGTGATGGCACCATCGCTGCTTCTTATTAAGTAGCACACTTGTAAGCACTGGCACCGCGGAAAGGGGCAGCTGCCCTTGCATTCTCCCGGGGCTGCGGCGCCCCTTCATGTGTTATAGTGACCAAGAACGAACCCAAAAGGGGAACTGTCGAAATTGGACCAACAGAAAATAGGTGTTCTGAACATTTGCGACAAGCTGTCTATGACATTTTAAGTACATTTTCCGTAGGTTTGTCAAACACTAGAAACGCTACATAGAGCAATTAAAGAAATTCAGTTTCACCTCATTTTTCAAAGGCTTTTCTCAATGCTTAATTATTGGTCAAATTTTCTTTCTCGTGTGTGGTACATCAGGGACCGTGGAGCAGTTTTATTTTGGTGGTTCTGACGTCATGGGTGTATTCTTCCACCCACATATTTGAATCTTGAAATGGTTATGTGCCAAATCCAGTAATATTTTTTGAGACAAAACTGTGACGTGTATTATATTTTCGCTCTTTATCAATGAATGAAACTATAACGATCGATGACAAGTAAAATACGAATGTTTTCTCTGCAATTACATATCGTACTAGAAATACGTTTACACAACAAACCCTCGCCCACCCTTCCAATACATATCTCGAGAATCCAAGTAACATTGATAATTTTTCAAAGTTGTCAAAAAGACAAATCGTCCTTACTGCAACTGGAAGAGGTAATGCAATAAAGAAAACACAATATTTGGGCACAAATATTGACAACCCAAACTGGAAATTATTTTACATTTAAACTGCTTGTCATATTTACGTTTAAAATTTCTATTCTGTTTTATTAAAACAAAACGTTTGCTGAGAATAACCTTTAGCGGTTTAATAAATGGTAAGAGATCCATTCTGACAATTTTACTCCTTATCAATGGATGTTCATAGCAAGGCCCTGTATTAATTGCGATCTTGAGATATTTCAAGTCGTTTTCCAATGAAACTTTTCACTCGTTTTGCTTTAAAAAAAGATTTTTTATTAGATAGCCAGGCTTTCTGTCTTAAAATTGGATCATTCTCAAAGGTTACCGGTCGGATATCAGCATCACGGACAGCTCATGAGTGAAAATTTTTTTTTTCATATTTTTTGTCTTAAAAAACTTATAAATTATATATTATCTCAAAGTTGGTTGAAAATACATTTTCTGTCGTTAGTAATTTATTCTAAAAACAAAATGTTACACAGTGACCATGGAGGAACCCAGTGGTGTAGCTTTGGAAAGGGGACCAGCACAAAACAGATATAGTGACCATTTTAGGAACGCTGGCAGTAGCATTTTAACAAAAATGACAAATGAGTGGTCTAGAAGACAATAAACAGCAAATGCAGTTTACCGGGTATTTCTTGCCTGGAGCCCGATGTACGAAACCTGAATAGCTTATCGCACGGTTAACCGCCAGTGATTGACCTGCGGTAACCATGTTAAAAACTGCGGACCTTAAATCATGTGCCCCAAGTTGTTCTATCTAGCGGATATGTCGCAGTTTGTTCGATAAAATTTAAGTTACATAGTTCGAACAATCGATACAACTGTTTACTCACTGCATCTTGTCAGTAAGATAAATTGTCAGGGCTTCAAACAGCTCGCCCGAGCTATCAGTTCTTCAAAAACCGTTCAGGCTAACTTGATGAGATAAAACCTTCCTGGATTAAGAATAAGTCTATTATGTAATAATTTATCTTTAATTTATTCAAATTAAATAATTCCAGCTAGTTCCTTAGAAGTAATTTGAGAATTTTTTCTCACAAAAACTTTTAAAATTTTTAGGATTAACTCTCTCTGATCAGTAAAAGAGTTCGCAGTTTTGCTCTGGCCAAAGCCAGGCAACTTTACTCATCAAAGAGAGACATCTCGGACAGAAAAGGGTTAACAGTACTCTGAACAACTGTCCCTTAAAAGAAAGACGCACCTTATTCTATATCTCTTTGCATGTAAATGCATTCGCCAAATAGAGAAAATTTAACTTGTTTTGATAATCATAGGAGTGAGAATGGTCTTTTAGCTCTGTAGAGCTTGTGCTTTGTAACCTCACCATTAGTGATTTTAGGATTTGAAAAATGAGAGGGGGTAGTACTGGGTTTGCACAGAGTGAATGCAAACATTTCCTGAAAATGAAACAAAATGGATGGGCCTATTTGTATTCTTATGAGAAGTTAGCGTTGGAAACCAATTATTGCGAGCTCTTATTACAACTCACAAGATGGGTGCGCACTAGAAAGTACCCCCTTAGAAAAGGTAACCGTGAAGAGAATGGGATTGGAAAATCAAGAATTTTATTTACATGATATCCTCTCACCTAAGAATCAGGATAATCCTGAAATGCCAATGGTCTTAAGATTCAAAATTATCCTGAATGTTATGGTTAGGGTTAGGGTTAGAATTGGGATTAGGATCCTAATCCTAACCCTAATCCTAACCTTAATTCTGACCGTTGATGTGTTACTCCTAGTCACATTTTAACCTAAATCCCAACGATTTTTTTCCAAAATCTTATCAGGCGAATAAAATACTTCATTTTCTGGTCCCAGTCTCCACATGGTTACCTAACCTCAGTGGGTACTTTCTAGTGTGGCACATACACTGTTTTAATTTGGGGTCTTGTCTCCCAGTATCCCCCATGGAATCTCAACTGCTGGCCGGTTACCCAACAGTTTATTCTATTCGTTAAAATAATATTATGATGCCAAATTGAAAGCTTAGCAGAGAAAATACACAAATTCATAACTCCTAAAAATAAATTTCAATACATCAATATATCTCAAATGCTGTCTAGTACAGTGTAAAATTGTTAAGCTACCGTTTCCTACTGAGTTCTTGTCCAGTGCAGATTGTACGCTGTTTAAAGTTAGTGGGGGGGAAGGTCAAGGCTACCCCAGATCCCCCCATAAAACCGCTATTGCTCCTTGTATGGCCAATGAGGTTCTACCCACAATAACTTCTCTGATAATATATGTAAATACATGGAAGTTGCCACAATCGTGAATTTGAGTTTCGTCATATATTATAACGTTACAGCAAGAGCATAGAAGTCGTTTTCCTTCATCTTCAATATTTTGTGGACTTAAAACATAGATTTTCATCTATAGCTGAGAGGTCTACAATAAGTTTTATTACCAATTTCATGTGCGTATGCTTCTTTTGAACGAAGATGGGTTTTCAAGACGCCTGACAGGAATTGCATCCTCAACCTTCTGATCGCCGATCTAGTGTCCAAACTATTGAGTTTCAGTGAATTGGATGGTAGAGCACTGGTTACATATCGTAATCGTTCTTGTCAAATTAACGAAGGAAAGTACGCCTGTCACTCAAATAGGACTAATTAACTGCAGCCAACAGTTAACACCTCATTCCTGGAGCTTGAATGATTTAATTTCTTACCAGTGAGCCTAAATATCGGTTGAAACAATCTTCTCTTTCGTATTCCTTAAGCTTCACACGAAAGTTCATTAAGTTGTCGTGGTTGCCCTCTATCAAGAACCAACAAGAACAGCATGACAAAACATGTTTTCCTCTTTTTAGAGCAAAAAGAAATTGAGCAATCTGTTCACCTTCTTCAATAGACGAAACGCAGTTAACGTGGTTTAAATTTACATTTCAACTTACAGCAAAAGTGGTCCCCATGGGACATGAAGAATCCTTCCAAAGCAGTTCAGTTAGAAATTAAAGGGCTGATTTCACGGGGAAATTTTAGCCCGGCAGATCAGATTTGATGAAATATTTTAGCCCGGGTTGAAACTGAAATCGAAAGTGATCCCAGGCAGGAATTTGTCGATAGACTTTGTTGTTTTGGCAATTTGCATCTTCCCACGCCTGTCAATTATCTTTTCAACCCGGACTGAAATTTTTTCGTGCTATTACATATAATTTTCCAGCTCGATGAACCGGCCTGAAATTTTCTGCCCGGGTAGCTCAAACTTGGCTGACGTTTCAGCCAGGGTCAAAACTTTCTTTGTGCAATAGCGAGCCCCGTTTTTCAAGTATTTTATCAGAAAGCCGGGATAAAATCTCAGCCAGGTCAATCGAGCTGGAATTTCAGCCCGGGCTGAAAATTTCCATGTAATTATCCTCTAAGATAATCACTAGTATTGCTTTTCCTTACTGAATGTTATCACTCACATTTTTTACATACTTACTTGTACAATTAAAAGGTCGAATGAAACAAATTTGCATTTCATGCTATTAGAACCAAAATTTTCACAAATCCTTACTGTGTAACTAGTTTCAAATAACAAATGGAAAACGATTTATTTTCTTTTTTTCGTGTACAAATTTGCGAAAAACTTTGCTTATCAAGGTGTAAGACGGTTAGTTAGCTAAGCTGCTATTCGTCTCAGTGCTATATGCTTTGACGAATGAACAGCTTAGCTACCCTAGTCAACTTCGACAACTAACTATTGCTTAGAATATTCATTTTCTATCTTTGAGTACAAACCACAGGTTAAGGCGGATGTTCTGACATATCAAGATAATTGCACATACTCTAGTAGTCATTTAGTGTTAAAATCTAACAATGACTAATTTTGCAAGACTGAACTAAATACTATATATATTACGGTTATCCAGCTCAGTATTGCTCTGAGATCGGGCACTGGTGCGGGCACAAAAATGGGACTGAGCATGCTCGGTAAGGGCGGCAAGAGGTTTCAGTATTAGGCATCAGTGGCAGGTCGACGTTTATTCAGAAAAGGTTGATAACCACTGGGTTAAACCTGTCAAAGAATGAAAATACATACCACTCTAATAGTAACCCTAATCCTAATCCTAAGTCTAAGATTCAGAATAATCCTGAATCTCAAGACCACTGACATTTCAACAAGCGCGCTGGACGCTTGAAATTTTTCCAGTCACCCCCGGTCGCCTCCTTCCCAGGTATACCATCAAGTCACGATCGACGGGTAAGTAGTGCCAATGGAACATAAACTGTTAAACGCCTACGACAGCCCACTGCTGCGGGAAATAATCACCAGCGAAAGCATGTCAATGGACAAAAATACCATTCATTTACCATGGACGAGGAAAAATAAACAGTTTTGAAGAGAAATAAAACAAGAGAAAATTGAGTCCCATATGTCGTTGACATGAAAAACGTGCAGGTGTCTTCACTCAAGTTGCCCCCTTCCAGTCCCCGGAAGTTAAATATGGTAAAACGACCATTCAGCGATACTTTCCGATAGCAGCGCACGAACATGCCGCACGTGAGATAGTGCTGCCACATGGGTGGTTTTCCTTCCCAGTTAGCCTGGTTCTTAAGCCTGCTTGCGAGAATTTTGAGAGGTTGCCGATTGCAGTTTTATGGGCTGGAAATAATTTTCTCTCGCAGTTTCTTGGGTTGGAATTAGTTTTCGCAGGCCGCTGCTGCCACATGTTTTGGTTCTTGTAGAGATTTGTAAAACGTAAAATATGGGAAAGTGGACGAAATACAAGAAAATATAAAGTAGAGAGTGAGAGAATGAAGAAATTTTCAAAAGATAGGTAAAATACCTGGAGATGTCAAATGAGACAAGGTGAATCATTTGTCACGATTTTGTTGGGACAGTAGAGCTGGGGGACCAAGACAAGCGACTGCCAACTGCTCCCGTTTTTCGGCGACTTAACTATTGTTTCCAGTTAGCTAGTGGTTATCAAGCTAGTAAACAAAGTCTTTGTTGAACCAAGAGGAATTTGATTTACTTTCTCCACGTAGGTTTCTCCTGAAATTTTGCCCTCTTGCCACTTTGAAAACTCCTTCGCGATTCTTGTTTAGATGATATTCTAGAGCTGCCTTTTATAAAAAGAAAATCACTGTGATACGTCACTATGATCTGTGGAACTTTGTTTAAATTTCAACATTTTTGAGTCTGCTGACCTTTCTATAGAAGGTCAAAGGGGCAGTATGTAGGCGACTTGGTGTGCGTATCTAACTGGGTTTGAGGCAGTCACGTGATAGCCGAATAAGTTACAGGTACGAACGAAGTAGTTACGGAACGTGAAGGAAAGGTCGCAAATTTCGAGTGGAACGCGTGGCCGTACGTTCGACGTCGGAAAGAGAATGTTTTGTGAATTTTTCTGACACAAGATAAATCTTAGATCGCTGTTTGGTTTCCCATGCCGTCATACTTCAACGGTCCAACATTTTGGCCAGATTCTCGTTACATGTGTACATAAACGTACTGAACGGAGCCAGTGTGTTTGCGCTGATTACACCTGAAAGAGGCCATTTGCGTGGAAGGACCACTACCAAACAATAAATATTGAAACAAGCCGTAATGCTGGTATTCTCATTGTTATTGAACCAAAACGTTAGGCTGGTAATATCTTTACGAAACAAGCAGTTGTGTTGATATTATGGAGGCAAAGAATTTAAGAATTGGCTCACGTAACATTTTTATGAAGGCAAAAGAGGCTTCACCACGTCTGTAAAATAAATTTTGGAATGAAATGTTTTTAATCTTATACTTAGCTAAAATTGAAAATTCATGAAATGAGATTGGGTGATTGACTGTTTATTGTGGCCAAGGACAGCCGACCTTTCCAAAAAACCTGCAATTTAACCAATGAAATTATGGTTTAAAGAATTGAGTTTAGAATCTACAAGCCTGGAAATTGAGGTAGAGAAAAGGTTTAAGAATATTGTCGTTGGATCTTACGGCCTGTTCACACTCGGTGCCTAGGTACGGTGCCCAGGCGCGAACACCAACTGTCGGTTACAATGTTCAAACATACGTCTCACCAGCTATAACGGTCTCAGGTTTGAAATTCTCACCGTGCTGGAATTGTACACTCACCTTAAGTGTATGCTTGAAACAGTACTCAAGTAGCGATATAAGGCTTGAAGAAAACGAGGGGCATAAGCATATAACACCGATTACAACTGGTGGGGAGAAGGGTGCTGAGGCCTGTTGGTCGAAAATTTTCTACGTTGCCCGAATTATCAAAATGAACTGACCACTAGGCTTTCAACAAAACTGCACTAATTATTTTACGCAATACCAAAATGACATCGATATGGGTACAAACAAAACGATATCAGTAGACAATATTTTTAGTCTAAAAGTGCTGAGCTTTTACTCTCATGATCAAATCTCAGATGAGGAGAAGATAATAATTTCTAATGCAACTGTCATCCACTTATAAATCTTTGCTGTCATCACTGTTGAAACATATGACTGGATGCCGTATTGAGACGAAATGTCTTTGTCTACGGGAAGGTGTCAAGTCTTTCACGGTGTGAATAAATTATAACCTTTGCTAATTTCACACCTATGCAAGTTCAAAGAAATAGGCGTTGAGAACTATGATTGGTTCCATGTCTTCTTGAATCATTCTATTCGCGTATTCCTTTTCAACGTTTATCCGTGTTATGTTACCGAGCCTCTCCTGGCCCTATGGTATTCCGTACGTACCTTTTTATTAGTCTGGGGCTCAGAAATCATTTTCTGAGTACAGAGCTTGAAGATCATTCATCTGTCTTGAGACATGTCCAAGCTCTCAAACTTCTAAAATCATAAAGAGCCCGCTAAATAATCTTCCAGCGGAACACGATGTTGTGGGAATGATTGCTAAAATGGTAGTGACTTTTGTGAATTTAGCTATCATTTTGCATGGTTTCGATCAGGGTTGCCATATCACATCCAGCAAAATCGGGCACGGTCTCCTGGCTGAATGGTCAATCGGCTCTGATCCTTCCAAAAACTCCTTGGATCCTTCAAAACTTCTAGAATAAGATTATATCAATGTACGGAAAACAGTGCTCACGTGAACCGACGATTTGATTGTGGAATCAGTGTCGTACCGAGTAGGAGTATGTGTGGGGTGTAACATGAACCTATGAAATCAAGGGGTTATATTTCAGACTTCCAGGGTCCGAAGTCCTAATATCGGTCATGAAAAGCTCTGACTTAAGTGACTAAACTCCTCATATTACTCATGTACGGGCCGTATTCCACTGACCAAAGTCTCCTTCGACTCCCTAATACATAACATCAGATGTGGATGGCCCAAATTTCAGAGCCTGCATGCTGTGTGCAGTCCCAGTATGAAAGGTAGTTTTTTCAGTGACCAAAGTCCCCAATATTAGTTACGAAGAGCCCCTATTTCAGTGATCAAAGTTCCTTATCCTAATTATAAAAGACCCCTATTTCAGGGACCAAAATCCCCATATCCCTTATGCGGGGACCCTACTTCAGTGATGAAAGTTCCCGTATTTCAGTTCTAATAGCAAGGCCGTGCCAACTGGATGGGGGGAGGGGAAGCGACATTTTGCAATTACAATTACTATTTTGAAATTCTGAAATTTGAAATTAAAAATTGTAAGAACTGTTTTAGTAGATTATAGGAGAGCAACTGCGCCAGTCCACATACATTCAGCTTTGTGATATAATACATTTTGATAGGAGGTTCAAAACCTTAATACACTACTCAATGATCAACCCTTTAATACGGCACTGTCTGGAATGCGGGAATAGGAAACATCACTGAATTCAACGATGAAGAGCATAATATTGATCAAAAATATTCGTCGAACCTACAGATTCCTGAAATTGCTTCCTTTCGGAAACGGAAGTGATTAGAATGGAAATTTCGGATACCATAACCAAGAGTCAACCCAACGCGGAGACCGCGACCTAAGCCGCATCAAAAAAAGCGGAGAACAAATGAGATCCAACCCCCCCCCTGCAGGTTTTGAAAAAACTTACAGGGTGCCGGTCACTTCATTTTTGCCGTCAGGACGAATGATAAATTTTTTTTCGAGAAAGAAAAGTAATCATTTTTTTTCTAAAATATAACCTCTGCATGAAAAACGGAAATATCGCCCGAAAAAAAATGAGGATGTTCGAACCTGAGGACGACTGCAGCCTTCCAGCCCCCTTTGTTTGTACGGTTATAACGAGGAAACTTTCAGTGTTTGTTTCCGTGGTATAGTTCTTTTATGTATTAATTATATCATTTATATGCATAGCTATTTGTTAATATTCAAGATATCTCCCGTCATATTATTTCGATTTACAGTCCATATTTCATTTTGTTATCGAAACCTGCAACAATCAGTGGGAAGTCTGTAGGTGAACATGCGTTAAAAGACGCCACTGGCAAAATCGTGTTCTCACTGGTGACACAGTGCTCAAGTTCAAGGTTTGAAGCAGTGCCCGTGCTAAGACACCGCTGTCCAGATTATCGTTCAGGCACCACAAAAATGCTGCGTTGACATGGGTCCCCATTCTGGGCCGTTAGTTTTAGAAATCTTTGACTTAACACAAAAACACAGAAAAGTAAGAATAATATGAAAATTTCGCCATGCTTCGAGCTGAATTTCTGCTCATTTTTGTCGAATAATTCACACTTTTAACCCATGTTGGTCGCTTAAACCAGCTGAGACAAACACTGTGTATAAGGAATGCCACCGAACTGTTCATAATTTCCCAGGAAAATACTTAACCCAAGAATGTTGAAAACTTTCTAGCCCTCCATTTTGTCGTGGCAAGAATGGGCTTGGCATGCATGGCGGCCTCCATATCTGCCATTTTTGGCTTCAAAATTTCATTACGAGTTATCTTTCTAGTAACTAGAAAGCTAATCCCAGTCACAAGCCGGGGAAAAATAAATTGAAGCAGAAGTGATCACTCGTGGATGTCATTGATCTCTTTGTCAAGGAGATAAGTGAGCACTAGTAAGGACATTGATGCGCGGCGGATGTCGTTCTTTAGTCGATTGGCCAATATTGGCCAACGCAAAATGTAACGCAGAAAAGCTGACTTCCAGTCAACTTTTTCACAATAGAATTGTCACCCACGCGAATTTTTACGTCCACTGGGAATTGGGCTTCAGACAAACAAGTATGGGAAAACTTTACTATTATACGTACATTTAGTACTGGTAACCTTTCATTTAAAACCTTAAGCATATGTTTTTGCTGTTTGTGTTATCAAAAAAGGAAGGAACCAAACAATTTATAAATAACCAAACACTTGGAGTGGATCCCGAGAGTTGGTTAAGGGCGCTCAAGCACTTCGTCAAATGTTGTGGAGTACAATATGGTAAAGAATATAGCGCAATATTATCATTTAAATGTCGTACAATGGCACCATACAGCACACTCGCAGCACTTGAACTCCTCTGTTTTTCTCCAAGTTAATATACAGCAATGGTTGTCAATAAAAAATTAGTATGACGAACTTATTGAGCGGATTATAGATCGATCAACTTAGTCGTAGTTGAAAACATATTTTAAGAGTTTGATTTCGTCCAAACCTCAAAAACACTTAAATGTCATAAATAGAAATAATACACACTGGCTAACTCCGTGCACCCACTCGCTTCCCTCGCGCTATTTCAAGGGGTGCATGGTTTAGGCACAGGAACTCCCGATTAAGGTTTAGCCAATCCAGTGTCTACTTGAGGGGTGCTCAGATTGGGTGGGAGAGTCCCCTGTCTAGGCAAAGCCAATTGGAAGTCTCAATCAGCGCAAAAATAAGCTCCTGTAATTATGTTCAGCCAATGAAATTTGCTTTTTTATTCTGTTCCTAATATTAATTTCCAAACATTATAATGAGATGGCTATTTAGCGCACTACAAGTAATCTCATGTCACGATCTCACTGCACTATAAATGAAAAAGGCCTAAAACGACCCAAAAAATAGGGCCAAAACGGTTAGCCCAAAATGGAATTTTTTTGGGGTCAAAATGGCACTTGACATGGTCGCCCCTGAGGGGTGATTTGGTCCTTCCGGCGTATGGGCTGTTTCAGCTTTGAGTAGGCGCTGTTATGGAAGAAGGGGCTGTTTCAACTTTTAACCAAGGCAATTTCAGAAAATCGCGGGGCTGTTTTGGAAAATTAAGGAGTTCATTTGGCTCCCATTCGGTGCAATAATGGTCCCCATAAAGCGTTGGTTTAACTTACAATGTGGGGATATTTTAGCTGCGTAATACAAGGGTAGTTTCAGCTTCAATGAACTGGCACTTTAAAATCAATAGGGCTGATTTAGCTTGATCACCGTGCCAAATTATAGCACCGAAAGGGTCGATTTGGATACCCATTTGAGACTTAACAGGCCAAAAATGGACTAATTTAATGCAGAATTAACTATCCTTAGCCCATTTGGCCTCTTTACATATGGGCAAATTCAGCTCTAATGAAGAGGCGGTTCAGAATCTTTAGGACTGATTTTACTTTCTTTAATAGAATAAATTTATAGCATCCTAGAGGTTAATTTCACTCCACTTCTCAGTGATATGAGTGAGCCAAATAATTCAAATTTTATGCTGACTTTGCCCTCCCAAGCTATTTTAGCCTCATTGAATCAGAGGTTCAGCTCATGCAAATATGTGTTCTTGAATCCACTAGGCTGATTTAGTTTTCTGATTCTAATGTTTTAAGGAAACAAAGCTAACAGTTGATTCGGCTATATTTTGAGCCATGAAATATCTAAAAAGTTCATTTTTGGCTTGTGACACTAAGCCAATTCAAAACAAAGATAAAATAAAACAAAACAAGAACACACATGTTTGGAGCAAACAGCCATTGAATGTAAGTTGAACAAAAAATAAAGATTTTATTTTGAAAGTCAACAAGTGAAGTAATATAATAAGCATATTATTGCATGCAACAATTCTACTGTTTGAACTCATAAAGCTCCCAATGACAACATTAACCATCAGCAAGTAAGCTAATACAACTCTAAAACAAATTAACCATGGTACACAAAATTTCTATGACAATACACTAAAATAATATTAAACTCTTACTGGCAATTGACTACCATGTTTATTCCTTCCCAAGTACTATTAATAGTGTCATGAAAGGACAAAACACTTTTGGTATCAGTGTTCTAGCTAGGTTGAAAAAATGAGAGGGCAAGAAAATTTGCAAATTGTTTTGTCCCTTAATTCAGTGTCTTAAACACAAGGAGCACAGCATGGTGTTGTTCAAGCCATCATACATGAGCCAAGATTGATTTGTTGTCCAAGTATTGTCGAGGCCAACCTTATGACTTGAAATGGAGTCTGTACTCTGAGGCAATGCCGATTATTGTAATGAATTCTTAACTGGAGGAGCTTTCACTGAGCCACACCATTGATCCAGTGTAGAGAGCTTTCTTTTTGGAGGCATTATCCCAATTGAAAAGACTTAAAAAGCAATAAACTTCAATGCATAGCCTTCAATCACAGATATTTTCATTTGAGTACCACATGTAAACATACAACACATTTGAGGGATCTATACAAGAAATTTGATATGTTCTTCAAGATGCATAACCATAGCAGCTGAAAAGCAGCTTGTTTAAAAGTAATCATAATCATATCAGTAATCATATTTTGTAATCTGTACAGTTCTGCTCCTACATAACATCTTCACACCCACACATCATGTTTAGGACAAAGTTCCAAAACGTGAAATGTTCTTCACTATAGCACTGCAGGTTCCTAAAGAGTGTGTAGCCCATGTATATCATACTACAGGCCAAAGAAATGAGATTAAATAATATATTTTCCATATCAAACTTAACACATGAAAAAATTCAATATAAAAACGAAGATAAATGCTGCACAGTACTACATAATTTTAAATTGTCCCTGCACTCAAAAGTGACTATAAAATACAATGGCCAATGGAGTCTAAACAAATAAGATAATACGATTTTACTGTTATGACCATTGTGAAATTGAATTTCTACCAAGTAGAACATCTTGTAAACATTTGGTCACGTCGTTCTGGCTATATAATTGACTGAAGCCATTAGAAATGATATAGACCTTTGTGGGTAGAATTGTCGGTTCGTCTGATTTATATGCAACCGATCAATAACGATTCCAAAGGTCATTACTATTTTTGCCACAAATGAAATCAGAATATATTGATATGTGGAAGAATATTTCGTCTAGTTACTCCTACATAGCGAACGTAAACGATGGATATGAACAGAATACTGAAAAATCTTTAAAATATCGCAATTTAAAGACTTACACTAGCAAGCAAAGCTGCGTTTAAGAGGGCCAATACACCCGAAGGTGATGCTTCCAAGGACTAGGCGATGATCAATGACTACGATGAACTGGAGATGCTTAGGGTATTGTTACCTGTCTTGTACACTTTGTGTTTCGTTCTCACTGTCACTCACAGCAACCAAAACCTAAAAATATAGGCAACAAAGCTGAAATTAATACATGGTTCGTGTCAGTTTTACAAACCTGCATTCACAAACAAACAATAGAAGCCCGATGCAATTCTTCTATCGTCGACAAGGAGAGGATATGCCACAATGAAAATTCTCCGGTATCAGAGTAGCCCAAAAAATAACATTTTGTAACACTAATTAAGAACACAGATTGCTGCATTGAACAAAATTTAGCCTCGGACAACCGAGTCACCACACATGTAAATGGACTTCATGCACGTCGAGATTTGTGCCCTCGCACCGCGCGAACACACGGTGGGCAAGGGCCGAGGGTACTATCAGAGGCTGGTCAGGGGCTTAGAAATGCTTTCCGTGTGTCAAACTATTAGAAATATGTGAACTAACATTACTATTTATGCCATAACGTTGAACAATCCCCTCTACTTTGCCTCTGTGTTTATTAAACACTATTCACTTTGCCTTAGGTGACTAATTGTTAAAGTAAATAAACTAACTAGGCCCCTGATAAAATTATATGGGGCCATTCTCCTCTTGGCCCCTCACTTACACCCACTGTGAAATAGGGTTCATCTTGTTGCTACAGTATGTTGTTGTTATTGTGGTGAAATGGGACATAATGAACTGCATTCTGCAATGACATGAATGCTGTAACTGCCAGAATCCAGAATGCACTGCCTACAAATGCTTGAAATAATGTCACAATGTTATGTCATTGCTATAAGCAAATTCCCAGACTTGATACTGGGCGTGTTTAGTTTACTGCATGATCATTACCTGAAAATTACAAAACATAGAAAAGGTAGGACAGGAGTTTGTTGCACTTTTCAAATATCTTCTGATATTGCAAGCATTCTTTATCACCAACTTTCCCTAGTCTTTAGCATACTTTCTTCATCATTGTTGCACCTCTTCATAATCATTTTCCTACTTTATTTTCTTGGAAGTTGCTTCCAAGAATACCTGTATCTGCTATGTGTAGTTTTTATTCATTGGAAAGAAAAAGATGTATTTCATGATATACCAATAATATCAAATTATTTTACCAAATTAGTGGTCGGTTTTTTCTTAAGATTGTCATCCTATGAACAGAACATTAAGTACCTTAGACTTCAAACTCGGTGCAGTAGATGTCAGTACCAATGGTAAAATCACATTATTGAGTATGAATGGAAGTGTGACACTAAAGACTGCTTCATTTAATGTCTATCACTTAAGGAGATTGCACCCAACTCTACAGAATAAAATCATACTGTACAATTAACCTGAATATACATCAAAAGTGCGCTCATGCTCTTGATCAGTTATAATACATTTACATGAGGGGAAAAAATCAACTGATGCATTGCATGTGTGAGTCATTATCTAACAAAAGTTAATAATATAATAGTGGATGTATTTTGGATTTAATGAGTCCTTTGTAGCATCCATGCTACTGTGATTGGCTAAACAGCAAATACATACAGTAAATGAACTGCAATTCCAAGTGCAATTCCCCAAAATGCAGTAGTCAGTTGAGTATAAAAACTTAATTCAACTGGGCTTCATAAGTTTCTGATGGCCAACTTGTCAAATCCATCATTACTACCATTAGGAAAGTGTCATTAAGATATTTTATTACAAAAGAAAGGTAAAATTCTCACTTTACCTTCCAGCAATACCATCAAACAAATTCCTGGTTGACTTTGCAATAAAAAAATATTTTGTAGAAACAGATAATCAACTTGTTGCTGACTTGAACTGACAGTCAATTTGACTGACTTAATGATCTTTGTTATTCTTCTAACATTCTCTTCTTTACATAATCTTGCCTTGAATAACTAAATTTATGGAATTTTTTACTTTTTTAACTCTATTAAAACTTCTACTTATTAATGCACTAGATATCAAATTTAACAATCCAGAACTAAACTCTGGTTTAAGACTAGAACTTTTATGACTCTTAATTCGTTACTTGAACAATGAGTTTAAAAGTTTTATTTCCTGTTTGGAATTTGACTTGTTTTATACAACTTCTCTTAACTGCCATAAACATGCTGGCATAAGGATGTTGCCATTGCTTGTAGCATTTGTAAAACAGACATGTGATTAACCATCTACTGTAAGGGCAGATGCTCTACTCTACTAAATTAAACCATCTGGAATTAACCTTGATTAAATTCTCAAACGTGCCTTTGCCCTTAAGATGGATTGTAACCAGTACATGTTTAATGGAAACACTTGTTTCCAGTGTCTGCAGCAGATGGCAGTATACTGCAAAGATGTCTAAAGAGTTGAATTATTGCCAGTTTGGAAACTATGCAGCTTTTTAACTTACCAATTGAAATTACATTATTGGACTGCTGGTGGTTCTTCCTTACAATTCTGTCATAAAGCAAGGTATAAGACCCTTTCATAACTGAGGACATACTCTATCATTTTACTCTGGCTAATCCCCAAAATTCTTCTTGTCAGATAGAGACCTGACTGGCAGGAAAATGGTTAAGACTGTGTGCTTAGGCTTTAAATATGAGTTTCATTGGAGTGAGTTTTGTATACTGCAGTCAAATAGACACATTTCATGCTTTGGCTGCTTTACAAGGATATGGCAGGTGGTGCAGATGGAGGGATTTCGCTATATAACAGCAAGTATTGAACTGTAACTTTGAAACTAACCTTCAGTTGACATTTGTACATAGCTTTTATCAAAGTAATTTGCTGATCATAAACCTTGCAGTATTATCCATAAATTCAGTTTTGTTAGTTATATTGTGGTAAGTATATCACAAATATCATGGAATTTAAACTTATACTATGCTTTGTTTCATTCATATAACAATTGTGCCATAAGCCTACAGTACAACAGGTCATGAAATCTAATAAAAATCTCTCTAACCGGTAAACTTCAGGTTTATGGTTTAAAAATTGTCCGATGCTAAGAAGTTATTCGTCTTTTTCGATTCACGGTAATCAAATCAAAAGGACAAACGAACTACAAAATTATAACCCCAGCTAATGAGTTACAAATTAAAATTGAACTCCATCCATTATTACATTCCGTACGAAACCTCGCCATAATCCTGTACTCCTCTATCTACTGTACGTAGAGGAAGAAAATGGTGATTTCGACTTCTTTCGTGTACGATTCGACAGTAATATGAGCTAAACTCTCGTTTTCCTGGTAGCCATTCAACTTCTTGCTAACAATTCTATTCCTCTAGGTTTGTCCAGCTCTGTCGTAGCCGCAACAAACAGGAAGTCACTGTTCAACTTCGTGGGAGGTTGTTATCTTTGAATAAATTTCATTCTTTTCCACTTTACAAAAATTATTGACATCAAAACAAAATTCTAGGGTAAAATCTCACTTGTTGGATAGTAAGGGCAGTTTGGAACCATAACTTGGTCCATCAGTTTAGTTGCTTATCACTCTGAAACAATCAATTATCCCAATGGACAGCAATCACGTTCACTGACCCTTCTTAAAATTAAAAATACACTCTTAAAACCGGTTCATTTTAGTAATCCTTCACGTTGGCCTTAACTAGAAGGAAAACACCATTAAATATCTTACCTAATGACTTATAAGCGATTTTTCCGTGCGACTGTATCCAGGGACGGCGGAGCCGGGGGGGCTGCAGGGGCTATAGCCCCCCCACCTTTTTCCAAATGTAATGTTGAAACAACTACGCTTTAAAACACTAGTTGTGCAATTTCCCAGAGAAGCATACAAAATGTTGTATTTTTATCTCAAGCCCCCCTACTCGTAATTCCGCTCCGCCGTCCCTGGTATCTGCTACCTCCTTCGACGATATGTGAACGACTTATTGACCATGAAACTTGACGACATGTGGATGGGCGGGGCAAAAAATTGCTTTTCGTCAGCTCTTCTCTGAAGGGGATTTCCCTCCCATCGCTGGGCCTAATCATTTCTCTACCCAACTTGAAGGGCTGAATATAAACTCTTCTCCCCACTTTACGTTACTCTAGCACATTAAGCAAAGCAAGGAAAAGTGAAAATACCAGATTTTTTGGCAGCTGTACGTTGACTTAAAGTTGGTTGGGCACTAACAAACTGGGGTCAGTTGTACAAAGCCCAAGTACCATATCCGTATTATAAAACCTGGTGCCCCTCAATGATTAGTTGGGTCCCAGGCCTCTGAACTCGTCAAGGATGGGGGGTAGCATGCTCGGCAGGGAATTTTCTGAATTCTGAAGCACTGAAACGCTATTCCCTGCATTTGTAACATTGTTGTAATTGACGTAATGAGTTTGATAGATAATGACCTGCACACACATTGTTGTAATCGGAGTGAATAGTTATGTTGACAGATATTGACCAGTAAAAGAGAGATATAATGGTACGCACGAATGATAATAAAACAGACTTAGACTAGATCTCAAGGTGTTCGTGTCCGTTTTGCTCTAAGTTCGGCTGGTTACAAATTTGGTGGCAGAGGTCGGATAGAACCTCGAAGATGGCGACAGCAATTTTACCTTCGAAGTTTGAACGTGGCGATTTAATAACTTGGCTTCGTGAATACGGCGCTTGCGCTGAGGCAAATGGATGGAACGTAGAGGTGAAAATTAAAAAATTTCCAGCTTTCCTTCGTGGTGAAGCAGCTAGCCACTTTTACGCACTCGACGAAGAAAGTCGCGAGACATTTGCCGATGCTACAAAAGCTTTAAAGGAAGCCATGTGTCCTCCAGCGTGCAAAGAAGTACTTTACGCTGAGTTCGAAGCGAGATTACTGAGACCAAGGGAGGACCCCTCAGTTTATAAGTGGGAATTAGAGCAAATTCTTGCGAAGGCCGAACCAAATATCGATGCGGGAGCGAAGACAGCGTTATTGACAAGACAATTCATGAAAGGTTTGCCAAAAACCATTAGATTAAAATTATTGGAAAGTGACCCAACGCCAGATCTCCCCAAAATGGTTTCGTTCGTTCAACGATACCGAGCCATTCAAGATTACACGGACCAAAACAATGACATTTGTAGTGCTGATGTGGCGAGCGAAAGGAGTGGCGAAGACATGGCCAGTTTGGTTGCGTTAGTCTCGGACATCGCCGTCCGTCAAAAGAATTTGGAAGAGTAGCTCTCAAAAACTGAACGCGATGGTAATCCGGTTTCGACGAGGAATCGAAGCAATAAAAAGTGTTTTGTTTGTAAAAAGATGGGCCACATCGCCAGGGAGTGTTGGTATAACGATCGAAGCCAAAGCCAGAGCCACACGACGGACTACAGAAACAGATGTGACGAATGTCAAGGATACGGACCTTTTGGCAAGGACTGTGCGAATCATTTAAACTTCCAACTGGTGATCCGATAAGTGGGATCGCAGATCGCCCTGGGGTAAGATGTGACAATCAAAGTTACAGTGATTATCCAAATGTTTCTTTACCCGCACATCCTTTTATTAGGTGTTTTATAGATAACGTAGAAGTACATGCACTAATTGACACTGGTTCGATGAGAACATTTATTAGCAGTAGAATTCATAACATTATTGATTTTGATAGAACGTTAATTAATACTGCTGTAGATTAACGCTGTGTATCTATTACCAGGGACAGCTTGAATATTCTTGGACATCTCAACGCCAATGTAAGGTTTCCCAAAAGTAAGAATGCGCACGATCGACTGTTTCTTGTTAGCGATAACATCAGTTACGACTGTGTGTTAGGGTGGGACTTCCTTAAACAGAATAAATTGAGTTTACAGGGTAATTTCGATAGTGGTATTAGCTCCTATTACCTTACGGGGACTCACAGGCGGACTAAAGTGATTGCATATTCCCTACCTAAAGGGGAGCCGGTATCTGGCGTGACTGAGGCGAGAAATGTCCATACTGAGGGAAAGTCAGAAACATGTCGGGGGGACGATTCAACTGTTCTTATCCAGTCGCGTATGCAAGCTGATTTTGCTGTAGTTTTAGATCAAAGCGTTACAGTGCCTGCTAGAACCGAGGTGATTCTGGAGGGTAGATTAGTAAAGTCAGCAAAGGCAGACGCAGGTTTGAAAGCGCCATTTAGTAATACCGGTAATCATGACTTAGGTAATGGAATACATGTGGCTCATACGGTAGTTTGTCCCAAAAATAGAAATATTTTTCTCAGAGTCATGAATACTCAGAGTGAACCGATCGAGTTACAGTTTGGTACCAAAGTGGCCACATTTAGTCCATTAGTCCACTCCCACTGCAAGACTAGCAGTGCGAGTTGCGGGGTAAAAATGAATAATCCGAAGGACAGTACGAACAGGTTCGAAGAGGTTACTAACGGTGATTTAGATCAGGAAGGTAAAGACAGTGTTCTTGCGGTATTGTCTAAATTTGAAGACGTATTTGACGCGACATTAGGTCATACAGATGTGGTAACACATACCATTGACACAGGTAATTCCACCCCAATTAAACATCGCCCGCGTCTTTTGCCTTGAGCGTTTCGAGCTGAGGCTGACAGACAAATCAAAGAAATGTTAGCACATGGCATAATACGTCCTAGTACCAGCCCTTGGGCAAGTCCCATTGTATTAGTGAAAAAAAACAGTCAGGGGACCTTCGTTTTTGCGTGGACTATAGGAAATTGAACGAGGTTACGCTTAATGATTCGCACCCAATCCCAAACATTGCGGATATTTTAGATTCTCTGGAAGATGCGACATATTTTTCAACTCTAGATCTCCGCAGTGGGTACTGGCAAATACCTGTTGCCCCACGTGATAGGTCGAAAACTGCTTTCGTGACAAGTTCGGGTCTTTTTGAGTTTAACCGCATGAGTTTTGGTTTAAAAACAGCACCAGTTGCTTTTCAACGTGCCATGGAAATCGTCCTGGCAGGCTTAACGTTAGAAATATGTCTGTGTTGTCTGGATGATGTTATTTGTTTTGGGCGCACCCTTGCTGAGCATAATCACAGATTAAGAAAAGTACTCGACAGGTTCCGACAGCATAATTTGCGCGTTAAATTAGAGAAATGTCGGTTTGCGGAAACAAAAATTGCGTTTCTAGACCATACTATTTCCAAGGAAGGGATAAGCCCTGATCCGCAGAAGGTAGAGACCGTAAAAAACATTACCGCCCCAACATGTCTAAAAGAACTACGGTGTTTCTTAGGACTAGCCAGTTATTATCGGCGTTTTATTGCGAATTTTGCTACTATCGCGGCGCCTTTGACAAAACTCACAACTAAGGCCACACCTTTTCACTGGTCTGACGGGTGTGAACATTCTTTTACCGAACCTAAGCGTCAACTCTGCTCCGCACCATTATTAGCTTATCCGGATTTTGATCGCGAATTTACTCTTTACACAGACGCGTCGGATGTTGGCCTAGGCGTTGTTCTCTCCCAGCGCGATGACAGTGGCTTAGAAAGAGTTATTGCATACAGTTCTCGCAGCCTCAATCCACGCGAACGGAAGTATGCCACCACCGAGAAAGAAGCTTTGGCAATTCATTACGGAACGCAATACTTTCGTCTTTACCTTTTAGGCCGCAAATTCACCATAGTCACCGACCATAACGCTCTCCGTTGGGTAAATACCATGGAACCAAAGGGGCGGCTAGCACGGTGGTTAATGGATCTGCAAGAGTTTGAATTTTCGGTACAACATAGACCGGGTAAATCTCGTTGTAATGCCGACGCTTTATCTCGCTTAGTGACCAACACGCGTAACGAAACCAACGAAACTCTAACCACTTACGTAGCGTCCACGGTACTGACCGATTTGACAGCGAAGGCAAAGCGCCTTACCATCGCGCCGTTTAACTATATGCTCGCGCTATTGTTTTTGTTTTGGAATCTCATTGACTGGGCTCTAAATTTCGTTTCCTTACTACAGAAAAACTCAGTGAATTCGCAACTTAATGCTGCCGCGCCAGTATTTCAACCAACAACCCAACGGGATGAGACTATATCTGCGTCTCATAGTGACAATATCAACTTTGTTACAGTGCTTCCGACTATAAATTTGCATGAAGCGAAACGGCAGGACAAATGTATTTCACAGATTATTCAATTGAAACTCCAAAAGAAACCTAGACCTGATATAACAGAGTGGGCAGATGATCCAGTTCTCAAATTTTTTTGGTATAATTACGATCGATTGTTTATATACAATGGCTTACTAGTACGTTCTCGCCACAAACAATACGCCTACCCTAATCATGCGATTGTTATTCGGCAATCTTTAGTGCCTCAAATACTTGATGGCATGCATGACAATCCAACATGTGGTCATCTCGGCTTTGCCAAAACAGAAGAGCAAATTCGCGAGAGATTTTACTGGCCAAATCTGCGCGCCTCAGTGCAATTTCACATACAACACTGTATATCTTGCCAGCTCCGTAAGTCGCCACCCACTCGGGATAAAGCTCCCATGAAGACGATTGATGTGGGTAAGCCCTTCACTTTTTGGGCGTTAGATTATATGGGACCTGTTCCAGAGACCGCGCGAGGAAACAAGTATATACTTGTTGTCATGGACCACTTTACCAAGTGGTGTAAGGCGTTCCCCACGAAAGAACAAAAAGCTTCTACGGTTGCTGACTGCTTAATATCCAAAGTCTTTTCACGTTTTGGGTCCCCACTTGTACTCCATTTGGATCAAGGGTCGAACTTTGAAAGTACGTTGATGCACGAGATCTGTAATATCATGGGCATCACTAAAACGCGCACAACAGCATATCACCCTCGCTGTGATGGCCACGTTGAGCGGCAAAATCGCACGTTACAAGATATGCTTGGCAATTATGTGTCCAATAGAGCAGATGATTGGGATTTATTGTTAGATCCCGTTCTTTTCGCATACAATACCAGCAAACACGACTCTACTGGATTTTCCCCAAACGAATTACTTTTTGGGAAAATTCCTCGCATGCCTCTAGAGCTAGAATTCGGGGTAACAGTTACCAATCGTGCTACCCAAACAGAGTACGCACAGCGTGTTAGAACGACCCTACAGAATGTAAGGCAGATAGCAAAAAAGCATTTAGACAAAGTGAGGTCAGTCAGGCGTCTCAATCTTGATAATGATAAATGGAAACCGTATGTAGTAGGTCAGACAGTTTGGGTAAAGCGTTCAAAGACTGGAAAATTTGGTAAGAAGTGGATAGGACCGTACAAGGTAGTAAACAGGCTGGGAGTAACTTATCGTGTGCTGTCGAATGATCGAAAAGTAAAGGTAGTTCATCACGACAACCTTAAGTTAGGCTATATACCATTGGACAACGGGCGAGTTGTCTCCCCAGGCCGTGAGTCCGGCGATTTCACAGTTGTACACAGCTTGCCTCAACACCCAGTCCTACCACCCCCTCCCCATCTGCTTAGAGGTGAACACCCCATAGGACAACGTTATGACCTTCGGCCGAATATACGTCCTCCTGTGCGTTATTCTTACGACACTTCTTCGTTATATAAGTATAGCAATTTGCATCCGCACAATTTTGTAAAAAAGATTAATACGTGTTTTCGGGGGCGAAAACTTAAGTGGGGGAAGAATGTAACATTGTTGTAATTGACGTAATGGGGTTGATAGATAATGACCTGTACACACATTGTTGTAATCGGAGTGAATAGTTATGTTGACAGATATTGACCAGTAAAAGAGAGATATAAGGGTACGCACGAATGACAATAAAACAGACTTAGACTAGATCTCAAGGTGTTCGTGTCCGTTTTGCTCTAAGTTCGGCCCGTTACACATTTTGAGAGCAGTTTTAACAAAATATATAAAGATCCTAAACAGCAATTTTAACAATGAGCGCAAAACACCTCTGTGGAATCCTCGTCAAGTATATATTGAAAGTCGTAATTCTGATCAGTGAGTTCCGCTGGCTAAGTTCAGCCCAAGTAATTACAAATGTTTACTTCATAGCTTAGGCCCAACCTAATGAAATGCAGTTGGCGTTGATATTGTAGGGGGGAGCGTGCCTTTACGGTCGCCCGTTTCCTAAATCTGTGCAGTAAAAACAGCTATTTATTCTTTAACTCTTTAACCCTTGAATTTTTCAAAAGAAATAATAAATTATTCAATCGTTCCCCCTCTTGGGAGAGGCGGTAGAGGTGGTATTGAGGCACCAGGTCCTCTGTTAGGGAAGTTAAACTCCTCTACGTTTGAGATATTAATAATTTCTCGGGAAAAATCTTCCGAAAAGATCTTACTTTAATTGTGTGCAGAGAGAGATATTTCACAAAAATCTACAGACAGAATACCCAAATATTTAAATTACGAATGTTTTATTAATTTTCCAAAGTTGCTCTGTATCTGGAACCAGCAAGGTCACGATAAACTGCATTGCGATCATTGGTCTAACTAACCGGGTGGCCCGAGGGTAACCCAGCCTCCCTAAGGCCACCTCAATTTGTAGAGTAATGTAGTCATTAACCTCTATGAAGTTGGACATTTCCTCTATTTCAAGTGTCCGAGATGACATATTTGGTTGTCTGAGAGACACTCCTTAAAATCTGTACTAGATGTTAGCCTCCCAAATTTGCTGAGCCGGAACCCTGAAGGCCTCACCCTGAAACTAGAAATGTCCTAGTTACTCCACTGATTTTGATCCTTTCAACTCTTTTGAAGCGTGTTAAGTTGTGTTCAAAATACTTCATATAAAATCAACGTAATTAGTTATGATTAGTTAGCTCAGTTAAGACAATAATATAATACTTTTCCTGTAATACCATATATAGCACTATTAACGATTATTCTGACCAATTGTAATTAAGCACTTTGTAACATAAACGCACTTGATGTAAAATAAAATTCAGTTCTTGTATGCTTCTACTGAGTGTGTATCTTTCGTTAATAATGATAGAATAAATAAAGTAATGGCGACTACAACGAATTCTACAAGGCAGGAGCTCCCTCTTTGACGAGCAAAATCGTCTGGTGTTAGTTCGAGTAAAATAATTGAAGTATTACTCCGCCGAGAGTAGTTAAAGCAGAAAATTTAACCAACCCACCCGTCTTCTATTCAAAGAACACACAACGTTGTCTGAATTTTCATTTCAACTTGCATGTATCGTTGTCCTCATGTATAACATCACGCATTTATGTAAAACATTTCAGTTTGAAAATAACAGAAGAGCTAGTATTGCTTTTCCGGATTGCTTGTTTTAAGTCATTATCTTCCATGTATTCCATCGTTGGACTATGTTTGAGTCAACACATTGAAATGTTATGCTACTTGATCGAACGTGTTCACAAATCGTTGCCAAAATCTGAAGGAGACCTGCGTAATTTTTTGCACGCGGAAATCGGTGGAAAACCTTCCAAGAATAAAGACAGTTACCTCCACCATGGTAGCGAGGTTGGTTATTCCCATTGGCACTTTGGACCTCGATGAATGATCAATTGATTTAACTGCTTTAATTTCCCAACATTCCTATACCTAGTATATTCATATCCGATAAATGTCCAACAACTTAACACTATCTGATGAATCAATTCGCGAGCGCTAATATATCCGGACATACACGTTTACTAAGTACTCATACTAGCTAAAAGAAAATGGAATATGTTTTTGATCAACCTGATACGCGGATGTAAAATATCAAACGGAAAGCTGAGGAATAAATACAATGTTTTCCTTATTTCCTCTTTTTGCTCGGGCTTAACTTTGCGCAGCCCCTGCAGGACAAATTAATGTAAATATTCATACAAACTTACATAATTTAATTTAAATTATAATACTTGATCAGTCATCATAAATTATTTTTCTCACTGTTTGAGCTCGATAAA
This sequence comes from Heliopora coerulea, assembly GCA_030142905.1. Classification (NCBI taxonomy): domain Eukaryota; kingdom Metazoa; phylum Cnidaria; class Anthozoa; order Scleralcyonacea; family Helioporidae; genus Heliopora; species Heliopora coerulea. Next base: position 96,422 of record JASJOG010000269.1, read on the forward strand.
CGTCCTCATGTCTCCCGCGATGTCACCAAACTTTCACATGTTCAATGGTCCTCGTAACTTGGACACTTTGCTTCTTGTGTCCACCAGTTGATCATTGTTTATTGTACTTTTATACAATTATAACTTTAACAAAAGCTACACTTGTGTTCCAGCAAATTTTATTATCCAAAATTTTTCAACATAGGATACCTAATTCCCCATAAATTTCATTAAAATAAGCTTGGAGGTTTTTCCGCAAAAAACTCACCGGTCCGGAAAAAAAACTTATTCGCCTGGGCCGTCTAATATGGTAAAATATCGGACCGTTCAGCAACCAATCATCATGCATAATTTTGCACACGGACTGAAAAAAAAGCAAAGCTGAGTCATATAATACAATCATTATATTTAATGGATAAAATTGTACTCAAAGCAAAACAAACATGTTGTATTTAATATATGTTGAAAACAAGATATGGAATTACCTCGAATGTTAAATTACCCCAGTTCTGTAGTATACTTCTTTATTCTGGAAGTGACATAACAACTGTACAACATCTCTGGGTTCCGCCCTTTTTCCTTTTACTCTCACGTGACATGACGTCACGGTTACTACATCTCTTCTCCTTCGGTTTCAACTCTTTCTCTTTAAAATGCATATGTTGCCTACAGTTTTAACAAAATGTAAACTTACATCCAGTTATATATTAAAAGTTAAATGTCAAGAATATCCGTAGTAGCTTGGTGGAACTCGATTCCGCACTGGTAACCGACCGGAATCTTCAATTTTCACTGTTCAGTTCAACTCACTGCCGCAAGGGTTAGGCTGATGGAATTGACAGCTGTATTCCTCTGGTGGTCTTTTTGGTTCTTTTTCTTGGTTAGGTTCCTGGTTTTCTTCCTTCTCAAGTTCCTTTGGGTTTTCATTCGGCTCATTCATTCCGGTTGACTTTCGATTCAGAATTTGGTCCTGGTGTCTCCTCGTATTTTTCCCACCTTCTGATATGACTGTATAGGAAACTGGACCTGATTTATTGATTATTCTTGCGGGGATCCATTTGCTTCCTCGTCCATAGTTTCTGACGTAAACGGGATCTTGCGCCGAAAACTTCCTTTGTCGAGTATTAATGTCATGGTGCTGTTTCTGTCTTTCTTGTTGAACTGTAACTGTTCTCCTAACATCTGGTTGAATTAGATCTAACCGGGACTTTAGCTTCCGGTTCATAAGTAACTCTGCCGGTGTTCGGCCCGTGATAGTATGTGGTGTTATCCTGTACTGGAATAAAAATCGATAAACTTTGGTTTCCAATGTACCTTCGCCTTGTTTCTTAATGCCTTCCTTCACCGTCTGTACTGCTCTTTCAGCCAGGCCATTTGATGCGGGATGATAGGGTGCCGTTGTAATGTGCCTTATGCCATTGAGTTTGAGAAAAGTTTCAAATTCTTTGCTTGTAAAGTTTGAGCCGTTATCGCTCACAGTAATCTCAGGTAGTCCGTGTGTTGAAAATGTCTGTCTTAGTCTCTCTACAGTCGCTGTACTTGTGGACGTTTGCATCACATGGACATCTATCCACTTTGAATATGCATCAACAATAATTAACAGCATTCTGCCATAAACCGGGCCAGCAAAGTCAACGTGAAGTCTTGACCATGGCTTGTGAGGGTATTCCCAAAGATGCAGGGGGGCAGCAGGAGGCATTTTCTGATTTACCACGCATTTTTCACATGTTTTTACCTTGGCTTCAAAGTCAACATCCATCTTGGGCCACCACATTATCGATCTTGCAATAGCTTTCATGCGACAAACTCCTGGGTGTCCCACATGCACTTCAACCACCATACTTCGTCGGTGTTGTTGAGGTATCACAACTCTTTGTCCCCATAGTATACATCCATCTTCAACAATCAATTCGCCTCGACGAGTATAATAGGGTTTTAAACTCTCCAGAAGTGTTTCTGAAGTATTTGGCCAGTTGCTTTCGATGTAACGCATTATCATAGACAATTCTAGGTCCCTCCGGGTTGAATCTCTGATTTTTGCGGATGTTACAGGAGTGCTGTCCAAACAGCCTAACGAGAAGTCTGTTTCCAACCCTGGGAACATGTGACACTGTTTCATTGGCTGGATTTCGACTCAAGCCGTCGGCATTGGTATGCTGGCCACCTGCTTTATACTGGATCGTGTATTCATAAGCTGATAAGGTGAGTGCCCATCAACGGATGCGTTCTGCCGCTGTAACTGGAATGCCTTTTTGTTCGTTAAACAGTCCTTGCAATGGTTTGTGGTCAGTTATTATGGTGAATTTCCTCCCATACACATATTGATGGAACTTGCCAAGACCAAAGATTATTGCGAGTGCCTCTTTTTCCAACTGTGAATAATTCTTCTCTGCCGATGCTAACGTGCGTGACGCATATGCAATGGGTCTCTCCCAACCATCTTCCATGACATGTGACAAAACCGCGCCAACCCCGTAAGGTGAAGCGTCACATTGTGAGAGGACTTCCTTCTTGCTGTCATAGTGCACAATCAGTTTGGATGACTTAAGCATTTCTTTGGATGTTTCAAAAGTCCGCTGTTGCTGTGGTCCCCACTTCCATGGTTCGTTTTTCCGTAACAGCTTGTAGAGGGGTTCAAGTTCACTTGCCAGGTTTGGTATAAATCTGTGATAATAGTTCAACATGCCCAAGTAAGCCCTCAGTTGTGATACATTATTGGGCACTGGTGCCTCTGTCACTGCTTTGACTTTCTCATCCACCGGTTTTACACCATCTTTGTTGATCTTCTGCCCCAGATACACCACTTCTTCGGCCAAGAATACACATTTCTTGAGGTTCAAACGTAATCCTGCATCTGCTAACCTCCGAAGGACTTCTTCAAGGTTTTTACGTGGGCCTCTTCATTCTCTTCAGATACCAATATATCATCCACCCTTACTAAGACATATGGTATTCCTTGCAATAAATTCTCCATAACTCTTTGATATATTCCTGGTGCGCTTGAAATGCCATAAGGAAGTCGGTTGTACCTCAACAATCCTTTGTGTGTGTTGATTGTTGTGTATTGTTTGGAATGTTCATCTAATTTTAACTATTGATAGGCCTGACTCATGTCTAGCTTTGTAAACTGTTGACCCCCATTCAGACTAGCGAAGAGGTCTTCAGATTTGGGAATCGGATTATTGTCTAATTTCGATACTTTATTTACTGTCATTTTGTAATCGCCACATATTCTCACGCTTCCGTCTTCTTCCACGATTGGTACTATTGGTGCTGCCCATTCCCTGAATTGTACGGGTTCGATTGTTCCTTCATCGACTAGCTGTTGAATCTTATTTTCAATTTTTGCTTTCAAGAGGTAAGGAACTGGGCGGGCTTTGCAATAAATTGGTTTTGCATCTTTGTCGACGTGAATTCGAGCCTCTGTGCCTTGTAACGTCCCCAACCCGCTCTGAAATACCTTTGGATACTTTTGAACCAACTCTCACCATACTAGTCACGTTCATCGAAAAGATTTCTTCCCAATTTAATTTAATTTCGTGCAACCAATTTCTCCCTAGCAACGACCGTGTTCGGCCCTCCACGACAACAATTGGCAGTTCAAAATACTGTTTGTTGTATTTTACCTGAACTTTCGATTCCCCTTTCACTTTGACTTTCTCCCCCGTATACGTCGTCAATACCATGTTTGTTGGCTGGAGGTTACCGCCAGGGTTAGCAATTCTCTTCCATGTTTCGTGTCCGATAACTGAGACGGCTGTTCCTGTGTCAACTTCCATCAAAAGCTTTTGGTTGTTGATTTCAACGTTGATCTTCAAAGGCTCCGCCTTTTCTTCTCTTAACTCATACATTCCATAATCCTGGTTTATACCCCTTCCTTCTTGTTGTAAAAAATTGGCCGATTGATTCTGTTGGACGTTCCTTTGATTGTCGTTGTCTTTCTCTTGATTTTGTGCTCGATTTGATTTTCTAGGCGATGATCGATTTGACTCGCTTCTGCACTTTCGCGCTATGTGCCCTTTCTTCTTACAACGGAAACACGATGCATCAACAAACTTACATTCGTCTGAACGGTGATTTCCGCCACATCTGAAGCATTCTCTGCCTTTCCACTCTCCAGCAAGCTTATCTACCGTCAATTTGTGGTCTTCTTCACTGGTTTGTTCATCTCTCAATGCTTGACAGTTCTTTTCCGCCAACTCCCTGGCAATCGCAATTTGATGCGCCTCGTTAAATGTTAATTTTGGTTCTGCCAAAAGTCGTCGTTGAATACGATCGTTGCGGATTCCACTCACGAGCCTGTCACGTAATCGTTCTTCCAATGTCTCTTTAAATTCGCAGTACTGAGCAATCTCTCGTAGTTTTGCCAAGAATTCTGCTACAGATTCGTTCGGTTGTCTGTCTCGGGTGTCAAACTTGTGCCGTTGAACAATCACACTAGGCGTTGGTTTCTGATGATCTTTCATTACTTTAACTAGTTCGTCGAATGTCTTATCTGTAAGTGGATTAGGCGCTACTAGACTTCTGAGTAGTTTATAACTTTTGTTTCCCATTGCAGTCAATAATATGGCTCTTCTTTTGTTAGCATTCGTTATTCCATGAGCTTCGAAATTGAACTTTACTCTTTCCACGTAAAGCTCCCAGTCATCATTTTCCGGATCAAACTCGCCAATTTTCCCGTGTGTGGCCATCGTTAATTCTCAAATTGTAACAGAACTGGTTTTATCCTCGTCGCCAATGTAGTATACTTCTTTATTCTGGAAGTGACATAACAACTGTACAACATTTCTGGGTTCCGCCCTTTTTCCTTTTACTCTCACGTGACATGACGTCACGGTTACTACAAGTTCATACAATTGGACGGTGATTGTTCTAAGGTGAATAGTTCAACCTTGCTTTTTCCAAGACTGGAGTAAATGTTGTCACATTTTACTAAAAATTAATATCAGTTAAAGTACTTTTTACATCAAATTCTATTTCTAAAAATAAATTAAGTATTTAAAATCCGTTTATTGATCATTGATAAAATATCCAGACAAGCCATCTTGGGCTAGAGAGGAGATTTCGAGCTTCTCAAGTGCATCAGCTAACTTTTGTCTTGTTCCTCCTCTTTCAACATATCTGGCAAACATTTTACAAGCTTTTTGACCTTCATCCTCACCAACACGGGAGTAAGCAATGTCGTCAATCTCATGACTTTGAAACAGCTTCGTAAGATTGGCTAACTTCTTCCATGTCCTGGGTATTTTTTCTGCTACTGGAACAATTTCTTCTTGTTGGAGGCAATCTGGTGGACTTTGGTTCCTCTTACGCTCCATCAAATCAAGCGAAAAAACTATAAATAACCGAGATGTTTACTCATTCAGCGGTTGATTATATGGAGAATTTCAACAACGACTGACATATTAGCCTGGCCTCCCTTAAAAAAATCTCTTCAAAATTTAGTTACATTACATGCCGAAAATTTCAGTCCTGTCTCAGCCTTTTATTTTATCACGGTTAGCCGAGCTGACATTTCAGGCCGGGCTGAATTTCTTCCACGTAACCAATTCGTTGATTAAAACTAGAATGCATCATATCCCGTGTTACACGCCAAAATCAGCATCATGAATTCTTTTGAGTTTCGTTCTCAATTTTAAGCTTTCGTATAACTTTCCACGCTGTCAATATTTTCAAGCTCATCTTTTTGAATAGGCATTTCCTGCCATTGTTTTAAGCTTCAATATATTTTTCATGCAATTCACGAAGAATAAGCTGGAAGTAAAAATTTGGGAAATAAGACATTCTTTTAGTTAGTAAAAGGGTTCATAAAGGAGGTGGGTTTGTCGGCATATTAAAATGGTCAAGAAGTTTGAAAAAAGGGATTCACTGCCAAAATTGAAAGGAAAAAATATCAAGAGATAAACTCATGACAGAAGTTTAAGCATGTGGAAATGTTCTTTGTTGGTTCAGTGCTTCTTGTGCAGTGCGGTTTTACAGGACTTGAACTTGTTAGGTTTTGACGACGATGATAAACTACACAACTAAAGTTAAAGTAGTCTAGGTAGCTGTCTACCAGGAGAATTTCAGCCTGAAGATTCAAGAAATCCCTTTGGAAATTATCTGGCGATTACATAACGAAGTTTTCAACAAAGGTTAAGATATTGTATTTTAAGCTCGATTAAACGGGATGAAATTTAGCCATGTAACCCGGCCCCCAAAGCTCATTAAATCCAATAGTCGGTTCCCTTTAAACATCTCCTTAATACAATTACAAGAATGCCAGTCGGAACCTTGTTTGTAATGTTAATCGGAGCAATTTTCTTTTAATTCACTTTGGGAATTTAATGTTTCCATGAAAATGAAAAAAAACGGTAAAGTATTCTGGTAGTTGTATACAGTTGACGTAATAAGAGGAAAGGCCGATTCTATTCCGACATTTATGAATAGGTTATGATTAGTACGATAAGGCGTCCGAGTTGTCTAACTCTGTCTTTAAGATGGCGCGAGATGATGCAGTTGCTCAAAAAGTTTGCTAATGAAAGAGTTTGAAGGTGCTGTTACTCGTGCAATTTTATCTATTCGGATTGTCATCCTGGCGTATGCAATCACTCCAAGACAGTCTATTGAGCTAGATATCTGCTCATGATTTGCTCCAGTTTGTCTTTGATGTTCTCGTGAGTTTAACACATCCACCAGGATGACAATCTCGAGGCACAAAATCGCACGTGTAAACAAGCCTTAACGAGCAATTACCGTATATATTCGAATAAGCGCCCAACTTCGAGTAAGTGCCCACCCTACACAAAGAAACTGAAGTGCACAGGAGGAGTATTGATTATTATTTCCTCACTGCCTTACAATCTTCAAGTTCATTGTCTGACAGTCTGTGAGAATGCTGGCATTTTTCTCAAAGTTTCAGCTGCAATGTCCACGTGGGTGCAAAGTTCTTTAAGCTGCAAAATCTTTCGCTCAAACTTCGTAGCAATAGCGCCACTCGGTGTTCGCGCTTTGAATGCTCCTGGGACAACGAGTCCATTCTTAAGCCGTCTTGATCCTGTAACTTTTACAGAAACCTCGTTATTGTCGTAAGCTCTCAGAAATGCGTAGATAAGATAAGAGAATTCCATTGGCACATGTCCTACAAGCTCATTATTAGCTTCCAAGTATTTCCCAATAGCATATTCGTCATATTTGGCCTACTTGTGATCATCCTCACGGCACTTAAGTTTCTCTCCCAAAGTTGGAGTCCATACTAATTTATAAATATGATGACCTCGAATAACTGATGTGAATTGCACTTCAAAGACAAAGTTCCATTTCAGATAATGATAGCTTGAGCAAGCTATAGTCTATTGTTGCTGTGTAAATTGATCTTATTGTAAACCTCTCGAGTTTAGCACCTTCATGCATTCATGTGCTGTAAACGGACAGATCAGATATTTAATTCCAATGATGTTTAGGAAGATTTAAAACACATGAATCACGTTCTTATCTTCCCTTTTTGGTGCAAGCATGGAGACTGATGCATCTCAGTTTCATGCCGGCAAAAAAAAAAAGTTCTTACTCGACAGAATATAAATTAGAAGCTATCAAGTTTGCCGAAGAATGCAGAAGCATCTCTAGAGCTGCCAAAATGTTCAATGTAGACCGTAAGAGAATTCTTGAATGGCAAAGGGCCAAGGCTCAACTACAGGCTGCAGATTAGAAGAGAAAACGTCTTGAAAGGGGAGGTAGAAAACCATTTGATGTTGGCCTGGAAGACGAGCTTTTAGTGTGGGTGCATGATTGCAGGTCCAATGGCCTTCGAGTTTCAAGGGCAATGATTTCACACAAAGTGTGGCCTATTCACGAGCAAAAATGCAAGACGGTACAAGTTCCTCCATCTTTTATTGCAAGTAATGTCCGGGTCCAAAAGTTTATGGCCAAGAATGGGCTGTCTGTGAGGTGCAGAACCACTGAATCGCAGAAAGACCCGGATAGACTTACCGCCAAGCTTATTGCCTATACCTTACAAGTAAGACGACAGCGTACCAGGTTTTTCTACAGTCATAGCGACATTATTGCCGTGGATGATGTAGTGTGGTTCAGTTAATGTTAATCAATGACATCACTAATCCTGTATATAAAACTAACTAGAAAAATAATAAAGGCAGACTCTTTCAATATCACCACATGGTGGCAGCGGTCAAGAAATAAACGAAAAAAAAAGAAAATCAAAAGGTACGAAGCTGTGTATCAAAAAAAAAAAAAAACCCGCAACAAAAGAGCCATTGGAAGCATTCTTCGAAATGTCAGACGAGGAAACGAAAGAAGCAACACTCGTGCAAAGCTTCACAACGTATCAAGTGACACCTCCATCAAAATTTCCCTTCAAATCATCAGAATGGACTGGATGGATTCGACGATTTGAAAGACTCAGAATAGTTACTGGAGTTGGACAAAAAAGATGAGGACAAACAAGTCAACGCGTTAATATACAGCATGGGAGATGAAGCAGACGATAAAGTAACATCATTTAACCTCACTTAAGAAGAAATGAACAGTCACGAAACTGTCAAAAACAAATTCGAAGGCCACTTCATCGCCAAAAGAAATATAAGATTTGAAAGAGCAAAGTTCAACGTTCGAGTTCAAAACGAAGGTGAACCAGTCGAAAATTTCATCACCGATCTGCATTGCCTCGCCAAACACTGCGAATTTGGTGCGCTAAGGGATCAACTCACTCGAGATCGCATTGTCGTCGGACTAAACAATAAGAAATTATCCGAGAAACTATAACTCGATCCAAATTTGACTTTAGAAAAAGCGACTGCTCAAGCCAGACAAAGCGAAGAAGTTAAGAAACAGCAAAGAGTCATCCATAAATATCAAATAACCGGGAACAAACAACATAATATTGACAACACAGGACGATCGAATTGTGGGGAAAACAACAGAAGAAATAAACAAAGCAACAAATTGGGGGGAATCAAATGTACCCGATGCCTAGGACCACGACATTCAAGACAAAAATTTTCCAGCTAACGAATCCGTAAAAAACAATTGCTCCAGAAAAGGACATTGGGCCAAAGCCTGTCGAGGTAAATCTAACCGAAGTAAGCGAATTGAAGAAATTAATCAAAAGAAAAATTCATCTGACGAAGAGGACGAATTCTTTTTGGGAGAAATCGTTAATCTTGATACCATAACAGCTGCAGCTACTAATCAATGGATCAGAGATATCAATGTAAATAATACAATAATTTCGTTCAAGATTGACAGCGGTGCTGACGTCACCGTGATATCTCATACGGCTTATGAAAAAGCCAAGCCAAAAGAAATTTTAAAGCCAACTCGGAAAACACTGATGGGCCCGTGCAAACACAAACTGAATTGCGTAGGAACATTTTGTGCACAATTGTCACAAAAACAACATAACCACCGAGAAAATATTCGTCGTCAAAGCTGTGGGAAAAGGGGTTTGATCCTTTTAGTAAGCCCCATACGTTCACAAACGGCAATTGAAATAACACAGAACACAAGGAAATAAAATGTATATTTAAAAGTCTCTTCGTCACAACCAAACTCGAACTCCGCACTTCGCTACGGTAACACCACACACTAACTAAAAAACTACGCACGTGCTAATAAATGTGAATTAATCAATTGTCAATAATAATGTTCCCAATAATAATAATAATCCCAAATGTTCATTCTAAATTAACCATTAATTAATGTGCTAAAATAATAACAGTTTCCGACAAAGCTTTGGAAAGATCGTTGCTACGACGACTGGCAGCTCAACGCCTCAACCTAATTAACCGCACCGACACTATTAATAGCAACGAAATGAAAACAAACGTCAAAGAAAAATATCCTCACCTTTTCAACGGCGTTGGTCAAATGAAAAACCAAGAATATAACATTAAAGTAAAAGACGACGCGACACCTTTTGCAATCACTGTACCAAGACAAGTACCAATACCACTGCACTAAGAAACCGAAAAGGAATTAAAAAGAATGGAACGCAACGGAGTAATATCTCGAGTTGATGAACCAACTGAATGGTGCGCCCCAATGGTGGTAACGCCAAAATGCAACGGTAAAAAGAATATGTGTGGACCTCACAAAACTGATCCAATACGTTCAGCGCAAAAACCATCCACTCCCAACGACCGAGACAACGCTACGAAAACTCGCAGGAGCTCGATATTTTTCAAGATTGGACGCTTACTCAGGATTTTGATAAATAAAACTCTCGGAGAAATCAAGACCTTTAACAACATTCATCACACCCTCGAGACGTTATTGCTTCAATGTACGTTTTGGAATTAGTTCAGGATCAAAGAAGTTTCAGAAATGTATGAGCCAAATACTCGAAGGCTTAGACGGGGTTAAATGTAACATTGACATTTTGATTTATGGAAGATCGCAGGAAGAACAAGACGAAAGATTGGAAGCAGTACTACATTCACTTAGCAACGCTAACGTAACACTCAATGGGCAGAAGTGCGTCTTCAGTGTTTCTAAAGTGAAATTTCTAGGCCAGATCAGAAAAATTGCAAGCAATCGTCGATATGCCTCACCCAACCAACCTGCACGAAGTTCGATCCTTTCTAGGAATGGTTAATCAGTTCAACAAATTTACAACAAATCTAGCCAAAATCACAAAACCAATTCGAGAACTATTAGTAAAGAACAATAAATGGGTATGGGGAATTCAACAGCAACAAGGTTTCGAAAAAGTCAAGATTGCATTGACATCGGCACCTGTCTTAGCATTATATGATCAAAATAAAGAAACCAAAATTGCAGCAGACGCATCCTCATGCAGCCTTGGAGCAGTCCTTCTGTAATAAGAAGAGCCAGACTTATGGAAACCAGTATCTTTCATGTCCATATCGATGACCGCCACAGAGTCAAAATATTTGCAAATATAAAAGGAAGCCCTGGCAGTTACATGGGCATGTAAACGCTCAAGCAATTACATCATTGGGAAATCAATAACAATCGAAACAGACCACAAACCATTGGTACCACTTTTCACCAAACATACCATTGACAAACAACCACCAAGGATATAACGATGCAAGATGAGACGAACGAGATTCAACATCAAGGACGTTCGTCATGTACCTGGAAAGCTACTGTACATAGCTGACATCCTCTCGAGGAAAATAGCACAACAGCAAATCCCTTTACCAACCATAGACGAAAATGAAATGAACGCCCACATTGGAAGCGTTATAGAAGCCTTGCCAGCATCTGATCCAAAGCTAAAAGAAATTCAACAAGCACAAGAGAAAGACGAGGTATGCCAGCAGATCAAGAAATACTGCTTGGACAAATGGCCAGACAAAAATCAAGTAAGCAACACAATAAAGCCCTATTGGTCAATACGTGGAGAATCGACCATTACTCAAAATATTCTGCTGAAAGGGAAACAGCTGGTCATTCCAACAAGTCTACAAAGCCAAACCCTTAACCGAATACATGAGGGACACTTAGGCATCAAAAAATGCAAAAAACGAGCTAAGTATCTGTTTGACTTAGCACTGAAATTAAATGGATTAAAAACTGCAAGATATGTAGCAAGTACAGACACCAACGACCAGAATCTCTCATAACCAACGCTACTCCCTACAAGACCATGGCAACTGATTGCCTCAGACCTTTCTGTTTTGGAAAGAAATAATTACCTACTCGTCGTAGACTATTATTCCCGCTACATCGAAGTTGTAAAATTGCCTAAAAGCACAAGCTCAATTGCAATTATCCAAGCTCTGTAAACCATCTATGCCAGATATGGTATACCAGACGAGATACGCACAGATAATGAACCTCAATATCAGAGTGAAGAATTTGCCCAATTTGCAAATGAATGGGTATTCAAGCGCACTACCAGCAGCCCTCGCTATCCTCAAGCAATTGGAGAAGTGGAGAGAGCAGTAAAGATAGTAAAACATATTATAAAGAAAGAAAATGATCCAACTAAGGTACTGTTAGCATATAGATCAACACCTTTAGCCAACGGTTATTCATCTGCTGAACTTCTGATGGGAAGGAAATAAAGTCAACAAAACTCATCATGCCAGAACAGCTAACACCAAAAGTACCAGACAAGGAACATTTCAAAAAGCAGGAGGAAAGATACAGAACGAAACAGAAGAAAAACTTTGACAAACGCCACAACGCACATTTATTGAAACCTTTACAGTCTGGTGCCATAGTCTACATAACAGACATGCATTGTACAGGCAAAGTTATCAAACAATCCAAAGAACCAAGATCATATCTTGTGAATACACCTACAACAACAGTCAGATGTAACCGAGCACAGCTACGAAACATACCAAATGATGTAGACAAGCAGAAACCAGAGATCAGAACACCATCACCAAATGTAAATAGTAGACCCAGACAAATCAAGAAACTATCCTTTAAAGCAAGAGAAAACCCTGGACTAAAATAACTCTCAAAATAGGTAGAAGAAGCAAATGAAGAACCATATTGATATTTTGTTTAGGACATCTTGAAGAAAAGGGAGATGTAGTGTGATTCAGTTAATATTAATCAATGACGTCGCTAATCCTGTGCATAAAACTAACTAGGAAAATAATAAAGGCAGATTCTTTCAACATTACCACAGATGAATGAACTGTCTGGCAAGATATGCTGTCTAGCACTACAGTAGACAACGTTGGGGAAAAATCGATTCGACTGAAGACAACTGGACATGAGAAGTCCAAAGTCTCCGTATGTTTGGCAGCGAAGGCAGACGGAACAAAACTGAAGCTGTTCATTGTCTTTCCGGGAGCAAAGAGAGAAACAAAGCAACTTAATGAGGAGTATAAGAATAAGTGATATCTAGCCTCTTCTGTGAAAGGATGGATGAATGAAGATCTGACACGTGACTGGGTGCAAGGAGTATTGGGCAAGTTCTCGTCGGATGTTGGCTTGGGACTCTTTCAAATGCCACATCACATACAACATCAAGCAAGAACTCGAGCAGTCAAAGATCGATCCTGTGATAGTACCCGGAGGGTGTACTAAGTATATCCAAGCCCCTGACGTGGCATGGAACAAGCTCTTTAAGGCCAAAGTAACTGAGAAGTATGATGCGTGAATGGCTGAGGGAGCTCGTTCATTTACAGCTGCAGGAAACATGCATGTCCCCCCTCGTCGCGAAATCGTTCAGTGGGTTCTTGAGGCCTGGGATAGTCTGGACAGAGAGTTAATAATCCGTTCTTTCAAAAGCTACGCTTTAACTGTGGCTTTTGATGGATCTGAAGATGACCAAAGTCATTGCCTAAAGCAGGGCCAACCTTGTCATGCGGGTCTAGATCGCCTAACATCCATCCAGCAAGCCGTATCTGCTTCTCGGGCAACTGACCCATTTGATGACGTTACTTTTTCAGAATCATCCTCAGGGTATTATGAAATGATAACTTCACAATTAACCTACACTACTGAAGTCAACTGAAAAATGTTGACTCGAGCGGGATTTGAACTCGCACCTTCGGGATACCGGTCCGTGCTCTACCTGTTGAGCTATCGAGTCCACAGATTTTGGAGGCGAGCTTTTATCCAATTTAAGTGCACGAAATATTCTCGAGACAACTTAACGCTATCCATGACGATGGATGTGTAGACACTACACATCCATCGTCATGGATAGCGTTAAGTTGTCACGAGAATATTTCGTGCACTTAAATTGGATAAAAACTCGCCTCCAATCCCTGTGGACTCGATAGCTCAACAGGTAGAGCGGCGGACCGGTATCCCGAAGGTGCGAGTTCAAATCCAGCTCGAATCAACATTTATCAGTTGACTTCAGTAGTGTAGGTTAATCGTGAAGTTATCATTTTATGATGACGTTACGCTGTCTGACATCGAGGACGCAGCTTCAGAGAGTTCACTGATTGACCTTTGTGACAATGAGATTGAAGTTGACTAAGTATTACAAAGAGACTTCCCCGAAGACCAATTTTTCTCAGTATTTTACAAAAATTTTCAGTGAACAGTAAAATTCTGCTTTGTTATATCTTCACGTTTTGTTATTTTTTATTGTTTTGTTGAAGCAAAATAAACTTACTTCTTACTGAAAAAGGTAAAAATTTTATAAGCGCCCAACCTCGAATAAGCGTTCACCTCGAATAAGCGCCAACTCTCGACGTCCAAGAATTTAATAAGCGCCCAGGGCGCTTATTCAAATAAACATGGTACTCCAAGATATCAGTCGAAAAGTACAAAATCGCACGTTGTGATTGTCATCCTGGTGTATGCAATAAACTCATGACAGTCTATACAGCAAGATATCCGGTTATGATTCGGTGTAGTTTGTCCTCGACACTCTCTTCAGTTGAACACATGCTCCAAGATGTCAAACGCAAGGCACAAAATCGCCCTTCAGAAAGAAAACGTCAAATAATCACAGGCGGCGCGAGCTTTAACAAGTTTGAGAGGGTACATTTCTCGAAGGGAATATTGTGCAAATTGCGTAAACATATCACTAATGTTACGAGCCGGTCCATATCAAATTATGTGGCTGCTTTTGGTTTAATTTGCTCGGAACAAAGAATACAAAACCAGCTATATTTTCAACTATTTATTTTATTATACTTGAATTGCTTAAAGATTAGCGCTTTTATATTTTCTAACCTTGAAGTGTGTATTATACTGCTGTGAGACTGAGCACAACTCTGATCACTCCTTACGCTCTTTGGATTTTGGTTCTGTTGATTTCTTTTACGACTTTGACTTTTTGGTTCGGTTTCTTCGGTTCTGTTGATTTGTTTGGTTCTTGACTTTGATACTTTCTTTTAATACTTCGGTTCGTAGTGATGTTATTCAGGCTAACGCCTTATGAATAATGCATGCACTGCTGAGTTGTGCTCTGCCTTTTATACGTTTAGCTAGGGGAAGAAACTATAGACTATTTCCTTTACGATAAATGGTGCGCGAAAGCTTGTTCCAGCACAGGATGTCCATTACGTTATCTTGTGGGCTAAGTCGTTTTCCTGTTGCGTTTTGAGGTTTAACTATTTCCTCGCTTATGCACGAAAACAATTACTCATGCACGAAAGCAATATTCATGCACGAAAGCAATGTATCCTAAATATAATATGTACTATACTGCTAAGTATATCTCATGCATGTAACACGAAGGACAAAAAAAACTGACCACCAGATTAGTTGTGAGGTCATAACGAAAGCGCAACGATTCCGTGAGAGTTTATAAACAGAAAAGTGACTAGTTGTCTGTTTCCCATGAACTTGTCATCACTATGCTTTTAGCAAGCATGAACCACATCCGGTCAATACAATGTTGACACATTTACATTCTTCCTTCCCACTAGCTGTGTGCAGTTTAAGGCTGTCTTCTAAAAGGGCACACCATCTTTTACCTTTTGGCTAGACGTTTTGTCCATATTTTTAAATCTCTAAGGTTAAGTGTATAATAAAAAGGGCACTTGTTGCCAAAATTTTTTAGAGGGAGGGACAAACATCCTCTTATCCCCCCGCTCGAGTTGCCTTTGACGTAAATTCACGAATCATGAAATCTACAGCTAATAAACGAGCCTAAGGTGGTTGCCTATAGTTTTTATTTTCACTTGCTGTAATAAGAGTAGGATCTTTATTGACGGGCGTTTCGATCTTTAAAGTAATCATAAGTTCCAAAAGACATTTCCCACTTATTGTCCGTATCCACGTAGCAACAATGCTTGTGATTTAATTTAAGCTTTGCTTAAGAATATAAAATTTTATTTGGTTTACATGCTGTCAGCTTGCCATTTGTGGATAACTGATAGCTTTTACCTTTACTTATTTCCTCAGGGGTAAGCTAAAGTGCTTGGAGGGAATCTTCCACCCGCTTTCTTCGACATAAAACTTAGTCTTTACCTTACTGCTTGCTGCAGCCTTGTAGTTAAGCGACAACGCTATCAGATATTTTCATAGGTTTTCAAATTTATTTTCATAGGGTAATCTCATCAAACAACAGATTATCTGCTATAAAAGAGTGCCCCATATAAAAATCTTATATAACTATTAAATCATTGCATGCTACATTGCTATGAGTAAAAATCAATTATAAAATTAAATAGTTCTGAATAAATGTACTAAGAACACTTAAAATTATTAAAAGCTTTGCAATCATTAAAATAAATAGATTTTTGGCACATTCAGTCCTAACTCTCGGCAAATGTAGTGATTAAATTGCTCTGTCGAGTTGTTCGTGTTACAACGTCATGATTAAAAGTAAAATAGTTTTGTAAAAACTGCGGAACATTTCCGAATTAGCACTTATTAACCAAACTCAGGATGAATTAACAGGCTTACATTTTTTGCTTTTTCCATAGATTTCTGTGATCCCCAGACCAGATTTCGTTTCAATGATGCTTCGATACTTTCGTAAGCAGAAAAGTGGTTGAGATTTTACGTTATCAACCAGGTCGGTGCACGGCCATTAGAAGTTTTTGTAGGACCTCTGTAGTTCATCTTAGCAAAGAGACAATTTTAATGACCTATAAAAAGTTAAAAATTACCAGATTGTAACAAAAGACTGTCGCTCAGGATTAGCCTGACGTGTGTCAGAGTTTGCCGTCTAGAACCCTCATGTAAGTATTAATAAGCATCAATTTTATAAGGCAAATTTCTTTAACCGTATATTGCAAATCTTTTCCTAAACTACTTTACAAAATCATCAAAATGCCGCATTAGCCCTTCAGGTTTCAAACATTCGACAAAACAATTAATCCAACGCAACTTTGTTCTCCTAACAGCCTTTGATTCTGACGGACGCTCACATGAAGTGCGGATTTCTTTGCACCGAATGTAAGTTGAGCAGAATTTACATTGCAAACTTCAGTAAAGGTGTTAATTTGCAGTCATAATTTATCAAAACGTGAGTAACACACGTCCATTAATTTCACTTTTTCAGTGAGCTGTACATGATATGACCTGATTCAAGGAGACTACGAACCTGTTGGGTACAAATAATATGGGACCACATGCAAACGCAACATAAATGTCAACGGCGATGTTCTTCATAAATTAGATATTTCATCCAAACTAAAATATGAGTTAATAATTCTCCCGAAAGTGACCCAACACCACCCTCGTCCAAGCTACTAAGTCGATATCTTGTTTCCAGAGTCAGTCATCCCTATTTATTCATGAGACGGGAAGGTTGAATAGTGAAGTTAGCTATGCAAGGACATGGTACCAGAGGAAAACATAGCCAGAAATTTCTGCTGTGGAACAGCTGACGGCAGAATCATATGAATCAACTATGGCCTGATCATTCAAGACGTCCTATCAGAAACATTCATTGAACAGTTACCAATCTCTTTTTCATTTCCCACCCTAATATTGTAGTTTTGTGGGCTTAAAGTTTTTAGTGCATTTACTATTTTGTTCTGACCTAATTAAATAAATATGTTATTATTATTATTATCGTTATTAACATTATCATCATTATCATTATTATCATTATCATTATTATCATTATCATTATTATCATTATCATTATTATCATTATCATTATTATCATTATCATTATTATCATTATCATTATTATCATTATCATTATTATTATCATTATTACCATTATTATTATTATCATTATCATTATTATCATTATTATTATCATCGTCATCATCATTATCATCACCATCATTATCACTATCATTATCTTTATCAGTATCTTTATTGTTGTTGTTATCATTATCTTTATCATTATCACTGTCACTATTATTACCACTATCATTATCACTATCGCTATCTTTATCATTGTCATTAGCATTATCATTATTACTATTATTACCATTAGTATTATCACTATCGTTATCTCCATCATCACCATAATCATCACTGTCACTATCACTATCACTATGACTATAATTATGACTGTAACTATCACTACCTCACTATCATTATCTCACTATCATTATCACTGCTGTTATTATCGCATTATCATGATGACAATATTGTCTACAATCATAGGGACGTTACCACCTAGGGTTATATCTTGTCTAGCATGGGTTCCCTTGATTGAACCTTCAGCAGGACTATAAACTTGACAGCCATGATCAACCGTACCTGACTTCGGAGCTTTTTCAATAATCCTTACGCAATCCAACCGTCCCATGTCCAGCAAAATATCTTGAAGTTTATCAATGTTGTTTTGAGGATTTCGTGCAATCCATCTGAGCACTTTATGTGTTTGGTTCGTCCGTTGCGAAATGAGATCAATGTCGTCATTTGGCATTCCAAAACGAGCTGCTAGTTCCCGATAATCTCCACCAACGTCGTCTTCTATGTCTAATTTCTTGCAAATTCTCTGCCTTATCAACGAATGAAGATTATCAATAGTCTGTTCTTTGGTACGTTGGCATTCTGGCTGATCGACTGAGAAATAAAAGAATGATATATGAAATACAATAAATGGCTGGTCCGAAAGAAGTCCAGCAGAAAATGGATTAAATGTCATTGGCTATAGCTGCACAAAAGTTTTTCAGCGATTAGTAACAATTTAACTGTTTTCTTTCGGCATTTTTCTAAATTTGTAATCCTAATTTACCATTTCTCCATGCTTGTTCAGTGACTATTTTTGCAGCAAATCCTTGAATTTTCTCAGAATAATTATTTGTCAAGTGTATAAAACGACTTTTAATTACAAGAAACGAGGCAGAACAAGTTGCAATTTTAGTCTTTCGATAAATAAATAGAAGTTTTATTGGTTCTGATATTTTTTATCAAATTGTTGATTTTCACCAGGAAAATACGACAGTAGCATTCGCTACCTTTGCTACCCTCTTCATCCGCCCCTGTATGTAACTGTGTAGGGAATTAGATACTCATAAGAATCTTGGATGAGAGCGCAGTTTTAATTTTGTAAGTGAATCCCGAACCAAATTCAAGCTAATATTCGTTTGATTAGTGATAAGAAACTAAATAAATATACATAGTTTAGGAAAAGTCGTTGATCAGGGACTATATTAATGCTCTGAGAATCTAGATCAAACAATATAGTACACCTTTTGCAGTTCATTACCAGAAAATATACTTTCATTAACCCCAATCTCAAATTTGTTAACTCAAAAATACATTCATTTTATTCAATCGACATTCATTAGCGTAGATACGCAACCATTTGCATCTAAGGGCATTCCATAACGCCAACAGACGACCATTAACACCATTCTACTATACATTAGGGAAAGTAAAATTTCAATTAAGCGAAATACTTGTCTTGCATAATTGAAATTTTACTATCCCTGATGAACAGTAAAATGATGCTAATGGTCGTCTGTTGGTGCTACGGAATGCCCTTAGATGCAAATGGTTGTGTATCTGCTCTAGTGAATGTCGATTGAATAAAATGAATGTATTTTTGCGTAAATGAGTGTGAGTTTGGAGTTAATGATAGAATATTTTCTGGTGATAAACAGCAAAAGGTGTAAGAGCTCCAACAATTTAATAAAGCTTTGAAGCTGGAGAAATTCTTCGGCTCGCTACATCTAGGGAACCATAGGATGAACTATCTGGTTGGATAATCAAGCAGGATAGTGGATTTTTATCAGTATCCGGCATCTGGCCGAATAGTATAAGTATCCACCTGGATAATCAGATAGTTAATTTTTAGCTTCGAATCAGTGTCTTAATACAAAGTTTTATGACGAGATATAAAAAAATAAATTCATTCAATCTTCCAAAAGAATTTAACAAAGTATACAATACAGAACATAAAATATAAAATTTTTGTGAATACAATCCCCCAAGACAAAACTGACTTGCACATATCTCAGATACATAAAGCTTAGGCTGAATAACTGTTTTAAAAAGGAATAGTTCTCGAGATTCTGTTAAGTTTCACTTAAGATTCTATTTTACTGGTAAATTGCCAGTTTTGGATAAAGTTTCCATCTTGCCTCAAGAAGTTTTGATAGTAACACTTCGATTTTTACAAAAATTATTTTTGTATGACAAAAAGAAACTATCCAGTAACCAGCCAGACATTTTCAACTGACCACTATATACGGAATGCGGCCGATTAGCAGACATCACCTTCCGGGCCACTCCTAGCCACATTTTAACAAGAAACATCGAGCAAAGGTCCGCCCATGATGGTGACATCCTTCTCTTCATCCCGAAATCATGAACACAGCTAATTTAGTTAATATTTATAAATTTAGATTTTGGACTATGTTACAATTCTCCAATAGTGTAGTGACCGTAAATGGTTTATTGTGACATGCTCTATTAACGATTTATGCGGTCTGCACGGGCGAGTATTTGCCTGAGATCTTCCTCCCAATAAAGAGGCGAAGGAGCGGAGTCAGTGCGAAAATACCGAATGCAAATACTTTTCCCGCACCGAAAAGATTATTCTAGTTAGGTATTTATTCTATGGTTTTTGGTTTCTTCCTGCGTCGCTTTTAGCTCTCTTATTGTTTCACAAGGAGGCAGTTTAGATTTACTTCCTTGTTTTTATCGATGACTTCGTGTTTTTCTCTACCTGTTCACCAAGTTTCCCCTTAAAATTATCTTCGAAAAATAATCTTTGAAATTTAGTTGGAAGGATTTTGTTGCTTCTAATCTTTAGGATATCGACCTGAATCTGGTTTCTTTGTCTTGAAATTAACTCGGAAATTTTCCCAACAATAGTTGCTGGTCTCTACAGAAATCGATTCCACGGCTAGGTAGCCAACCAGCACTCGTTATTTGGCGTGCATACGGCTAAAGAGTTCAGTCATATAATAAGTTTCATTGTAGCTTTGTTTCTTACGGGCTCACGAGTGTGTGATTAGTGAACCTCGAACAAAGCCCGTAAGATGGAGTATGTGGGTGGTTATTGAGAAGCGACAATATCGCAGAGGGTATTGTACGGATTTTGCTAGGATATCTATTAACAGTTGGCCATCAAAGTCAAGGTGAGCGTATCTGAACAAGTAATACTAAAAGAACAAATGTTCTTGGCAACTGGCCATTTTCAATGACAAAGTAGGCGAGTAACTGGAAGCTTAGCGTCATTCTTCCGATTGTTTTATGAAACTTTTAACTATCAAGAGGTAATACAAATGAAAAGTTTGCTTCTGTTCGTTTAATGCGTGAGAAAAAAGTTGAAGAAACTACATTTTTGTTGTCTACTTGCAAGGTACACGTGCATCACATTGGAATTTTTCTTCACATTAACCCTCACAAAGATATATAAGCGACGAATGCATTGTTCGGGAATAGTAAAGTGAGATGAATCCAGCAAAACATCAGATGTAAAGGCAGGATTACATAAAATTAATAAAGTTTAATAAAGATCCAACTGTTTATTGCTATTAGCATCCCTAATTGAAAATGTATGACAGTTAAGTAGTCTGTAATGTCCGGATTCTGTCACTCCTTTTTCAACACATTTTCAAATTTGGTTAAAATTTTTCAAAGTGTCGTTGGGGAAAACCCTTTTTATTGACGACGTCACTTTCGGTTTCACTTACTTAACTTCCGGTCGCTTTCATGAATTTAATGTCGTTACCAAGAATTTCAACACATTTTAAAAAACGGGTCAAAATTTTTCAGTGTCTTGGGAAATAACCTTAACATTCTAAACATTCCAAACATTCCATACATTCCTAATCTCCCTAACAACCAGCCTAACTCGATGTCAACAAAAAAACTATTTTCGGTTTGCTCCGTTGTTAGGGAGATTAGGCATGTATGGAATGTATGGAATGTGGGGAAAACCCTTCAACGACTGGCGGGGGAATTACCTTTTTTGACAGAATTTTAAGGAAACAACCTAGCTGATAAAGTATTTTACGGTTTAAATCCAAATATATTCTCATAAGTGTCAATCATTTCATTCATGTAATGACCATATGCCAATGTATCTATTTTATTTTCAAGTATTATTCTTTTATCATCTTTTGCTGACAATGCAATTTTTTCAACACTCTCAGTATACAATTCATGATTTCGGTGTCTTATTAAATTCATTTTTCTAATTTATTCTTCTTCAGTAAATAAGCAATCTTTATAATTTTGAAATGTTATATTTTTTTCAATAACGTTTTTCTTAACACCTTTACATCTTTTTGACACATTTGGTGCATTGTCTTTTTCATCTATTTTATAAGAATATAATTTTGCTCTCAACCCTACAAATTCTTCTATTTGTTTACCACCGCACTCATCTTTCATCATTCCAATTACTTTTTTGTTTAAACCAGTTTTAATTCCGCTTTCATGTTCTTTTGGATAATTACTTGTGTCAAACATTTTTTCAACATCTGGGGTTATATCTTTATAAAAATCTTCAGTTTTAATTTCATACATTAAACTGTCAGTATCTGTAAATAACAACCGCGCATTTCCACCATATTTTAATTTAATATAATTGTAATGAAAATCATACATTAAAGTCTTTGATAAATCTAATATACTCATTCCTAAATATATAGGTTTATCTAGCTTAATTTTTTTCTTATGCATATGCACAGCAATTAAATTTTCAGAAAATATTGTTCTTTTGTTAAAATTAGTTTTTGAAAATAATTTTAATGCTTTTTCTTCTCTGTTAACTAATTGTATATCAACTCTGTTTCTAACATTCTCCATAGTTTTTCCAAACACAGAATTATTCATAAGTTTGAAAAAGTCTTTTTCAAATTCATTTTTTGCTTCTGTTCTCAGTTTTGTGTTTAAATCAATATATTTTTTCATAAAATCTTCTTCATAAAATTTAATACCTTTATAAATTCCACTAATTTTTAATCTTAATTTTTCATATAATTTCAAATTTTCACTATGTAAAACATATTTTTCTTTATTATTCAAATTTGGTATTAATTTTTCAACACCTCCTGCTCCACAGGTGTCAACTTTTAATCTTTCTGGTGCTAGCGGGTATTCATTATGTAAATCATGCAGCTCTTCAGGGTATTCCAAGTCAACTTCTAATATACAAGGAAATTTTTCCCAATTTTGCAATTCCCTTTCATTCATCCATTTAAAATCTCTCACAGGAAGTTTTTTACTCATAGCCCACCCATAAAGATTATTTGCGTCTAAATAAGTAAGATATACATTATATTCTTCAGGATTATACTTTGAGCCCATATAAGGATTATTAGCTTTTGCATATCGCTTTGTAATTGTTGAAATTCCTCCTCTAATTCCATTTTCAATCATAAGGTACATTTGTGGGTCGGATAATAAGTCCAATTCAACTCCAGTCATTTTTAACATTGCATCCCAAGCAAGCCCTGGAGAAGTATAATACCAAGTGGGGTCTAATTAATAATTTTCTTTACAAACTTTTCTAAAATTTTCAAAAACATCTGCCAAAAGTATCACATCAGTTTTCAAATATAAGTCATGATATTCTTTCATATTTTTAATATTAAATTTTTTCCAAACATTTTGCGCATGTTCATAATCTGCTTCGCTTATATTTTCATCATTTAATTTTGAATAAAATTTCTTAATATCAGGTAATTTTACTTCTTTTAATTTTTCAATATTATCAAACCAATCATATGGAAACACACCTTTTCTAGTTAATAATTCTCTTTCTTCAGCTTCACTGTAAAATTTTTTCATAACATTTAGCTCATTTTTATCTAAATTTTTAACCAAGTTTCCTAAACTACTTTGCATAAACTTAAAACTGTCAATAAATCTAATTTGTTTTTTAACATTAATCATTTCTTTGATTTTATACTCTATTTCACCTTTTTCATTATTAAATTCCTCATATTCAATAATGTTTTCTTTACATTTACTTTGAAATTGTTTTTCTGTAATTATTTTTTTAGATTCAAATTTATCAACAATAATCTCTTTTGTGAATGAAATATATTTCTCCTCAGTGTTGGGTATACAATTAATTTCACCTTCTGAAACACCTAGATTTTTTATAAACAAATGACTATCATAATTTTGTAAATTATGAAATATAACTGGAACAAATTTAGGTTTTTTCATTTTTGAATTACAACTAATACAAGCAGCACCTCGATATTTTCCAGTATAATGGCAATGGTCTTTAACTTTATCATCTTTTTCAAATTTTTTATCACATGCATAACATTTCTTAGCTTTTTCAAAATCTTTTTTATCCTTTTCTCTTAATATTATATTTTTTTGAAATTTAAATTGCTCATGTATTTTTTTAATATTATTTTCTAAACTTTCTACAAATTTAGCTGAAACATCTTCATCAGATTTTTTAGTGTATTTTACTAATTTTGGTTTAAATAAATTATCATCAAAACATTTTATCAAATAACAATATCCAGATGGTTCATGTTTTTGAAATTGTTTTGTATTATTATCAATATTTTTATCCTCATATTTTAAGTTGCATTCAAAATCTGCATAAATTACAAACGGCACATTGTGCATTCTTTCATAATTTTTAAACTTTAATTTTTCTCCTTTATTAGGATAAACAGTTTTTCCACATTTATATTTTGAACAATATTCTAAATGATTTTTAAGAGTTTTTTTCATTTCTAAAATTTTGTGAACAATAATTACAAATATGTATTTTTTCTTTGCTTTTATTGACTTGGTTTGAAAATAATCTGCTCATTTTTTTTAATTAAACAATAATGTTTATCGCCATTTTCATTAGTTATTAACAATATGTTCACATGTGTATTCACATGTGTATTCACATGTGTGTTCACATGCATGTCCTCATGTGTATCCACATGTGTGTTAATTTGTTCCAAGTCTAATTTACTCACCCTCAAAGGAAAAATTTCGTGCTTTTTATTTCCAAACCTTTTTTCTTCATTATATCCAAATAAATTAATTGCAATGTTATTATTTTTTTCAAATTTATCAATATCTGTAAATCCACACGGGAATTCCATACCTTTTGTATTAAAACTCTCAGCTTTCTTTTTTAAAATTTTTGTAATTCTTCCAGGATTTTTCAAATTAGGATTAGTTTTCAAAAGTTCACTTATTGCAACACACCACAATAAACATTTTTGGTCATCATTTTGTGGATTAATAATTGCATTTTTATTTTTTAAAAATTTTGGAGTAGGAATATAAGATGATGCAAGTAATCGTTTAATTTTATTAATATTAAGAATTATTTTTAAACTTTTATAAAATTTCCATAAACTTGAATTTCTTAAATATTCTTCAAAACTTTGAATAATTTTATCTTTCATTTTTTCATATATTTCATCAAAATTGTTTCCATCAACAATTTCTTCATAATAACTATGAAAGTGTGCTTTATCTGTAGTTTCTTCTCCAGTTGCTGGATTTGCTTTTTTCATTAAAGATACAAGAGTTATTTGTTGTTTTGTACTTGGATATTTTTTTAATTTTTTTATTACCAATGGTTTTATTTTTTCCAACAGGCTCAAAGGGTCATATAAAGATAATCCGGCTTCTTCCAAATCCATTTCATATCTTTTTGTTACTTTCAAAGCTTCTTTATCCAATTTAAACTTTGGTTCAACCATTTGCGGTTTTTCCTGTATTTTGTTAAATATATTTAAAACATTTTCTTTTAAATGATTATACCAATTTGTTATTTTTTCCTGTTCCTTTGTTTACATTATTTCTATATTTATCAAATAAATTAAGTACTTCTTCTTTAGACTTGTTAAATAAATTATTTCCTTTTTTTTAGACCTTTCAATCAAACTTTTAATTTTTGAAACATATTTTGTTGGCTCCAATATGGTTTTAAAATCATAACCAGGATTTGGTGTATCAAGTAGATTACCCCTTTTATAAACATTTTTTGGTTTTAATAAAGGTGTATTAATATTAGGGACATCTGTGTCCAATAAATTTTTTGTTGTATTCATTCTTTATTTATATGTTTATCTTTTCTTTAAATGCAATATGATGCAAAAAAAAAAGAATAAAAATCATGTGATTTTTATTCTTAACCACACACCAAAGGTCTTCAATAATTAAATATAAAAATATTAATTAATAAATTTAATCTTTTTGGTCTTGGCTTCAAAATAATTTTATAATTTGTATAAATTTTTTCTTCGGCTTCATAATCAATATCAAAATCACTAAAAATACAAAATTTTTCATCATAATTTATTGTAAATTCATGATGTGGTAATAATTCTCCTTCACCTGAAAGTTTAGAAATTTCATTAGTAAAAATATAATATAAATGGTCTTTATCATAATCTTCATAATCTAAAAATATTTCAACAACTTTTTCTGAGACTACTTGATTCGTTGTTTTTTATTATATACAAATTTTTCCTTAAGAGCAAAATGCTTATTCAGCAAAAACCAAAAATGTTTGATCATTAATTTTCAAATTTTATTTTGCTTTAATTCTGTACTTGATGCTTTCTGCATTTAGGTTAAAATTTTTTGCGGCAGAATAAAGACTTTTAAAATTGAAAATTTCACCTGTTTCTTTGTTTATAATAATTATTGGTGTTGGTTTTTTCATTTTTTCTCTGCAATATTTTTCAAACTTTTCATTAGGCTTACTAATTTCCAAACCCAGTATTTTTTCAAGCTCATTTTTTTTGTAAGTTTTATAATATTTTATTTTTTTTTTCTTTTGCAATATCTCTCAATTGCTTAATAGTATAATGACTTGCTTTGCTGCGCTCTTGGCGCTGAGGACTTTGTCCGATGAGAACTTTGTTCAATTGATTGTTCATTTATTATATATAATTTTTTATTTAAGAACAAATTTTTTTTCTTAAAAAACAAAAATAAATAAGTTAAAAGTTGGTATTTTTCTTTTCTGAATCTTGTAAATCTTGTATAATTTAATCTCCAAATTTATTAAATTTTTAAAGTTTTCCATACAATTACAATTAAAACCATTTAAATTTAAATAATCAAATAGAAAATTATAATATTTAATGGCAATTTTAAATAAATTATAAACATTTTCATCTTTTAACCAATTATTATATTTTTTATCAATTTTTCCGTTTTTAAAGTAATCTAAAATAAATTCAAAAATGTTCATTTATTTTATTTATACCGTTATATAAGTTTGTAAACTATGTAGCCTCCTGAGATTCCAACCAGAAAAAAAGCAACATTTTGATATTCTTTCATCTCATCTGAAGGTTTATAGTAATCCTCCAATTTTGGTTCATTTCCAGCAGATTCACTGTATTCTTTCTCTAAACTTTTCACACGCACAAGAGTTTTAAATGCTGTGTTTGTTCGATTTATATCTGCATTTGCATCAGATAATTGTTGTCTTAACCTTTCAATTTCATCTTTCTTTTCACTTGCTCTTCATACCATTTTTCCTTTGCTTCGCTCAGTTTTTCCATTGCTTCATTATGCCTTTTTATCTCTTTTTCATATCCAGAATGATTTAATTTTGAAAATAAAAATCCAACACCTGCAAAAGCAACTGCATTAAATAATCCACCAACTACTGTTTCCATTTATTTTTCTTTAATTTTTTTATTTTGCCCACTTTTTTCGCTTTCTAAGATTTGAAAGGATCCGTAGGAAGCCACTTTTTGTCTTGAGCATATTTAATTCCAAGTGTTGATAATCCTACAGCTGCTGTAAGTTTTAAAGTAGGCACTAAACTAGCCGGAGTTGACAAACCATCACTAAATACTCTTCTTGTTATCATTCCAATTCCCACAGCACCCAATGTAATTAGTGTAGAATCATATAATTCATTCATAGCTTCTTTTCTATTCATTTCAGTCATTTATTTATATACATAAAAAAAAATTTTTATTAAAAACCTGTAAGGTCCGTTTCATGGTTTGCTTCCTTACAGGTTTTCAATAGAACACCTTGGTGGACCGCTTTGGGGTTTTTTCTCTCTACCTTGAGAGGTGCTACCGTCATTCTTTTCTTTTACATTATTTACGAACTTGTTGCTGTGCTGAGACCTTCGGTCGATCGCTTCGCTGTCTTTTTCTTCTTTGATTTCTCTTTTGTCTCTTTTATATGAATAATATAACCCTCCAAGTGTGGCAACAAGCGTCACACCGCCAATAAAATATCTAAAATCTATGTAGTCAGTTATTTCTTTTGCAAAATGGACTCTTGCGCGGTTTTCTTCGGGCGATTGTTTATTTTCTACTTCGCTTCGCTGTCTTGCCTTTCTTTCTTTTGCTTCTCTTGAAATTTTTGCCAATCTTTTTCCCAATTCTACTTTTCTTGGATCTTTTACTTTAGCAGCTTTGCTGCTTTCAGATTTTTCAACTGCTGTTACTTTATCAACCTTTGGTTGTTTATCAGTCAAAGGCTGTTTATCAGAAGTGTTCACTTCGTCCGGCTTCACCATTTGTTTACTTTGGTCACTCTGTTCACTCATTTATTTATCTTTTTATAATTTTATTTAAAATTTATTGTAAGTGTATTTAAAATTTTTTGTAAGTGTATTTAAAATTTACTGTAAGTCTATTTAAAATTTATTCAAAGTTATTACAAGTTTATTTAAAATTTACTAGAAATAAATTTTAAATACACCTAAAAGTACTGCAAAGCAGTTTAAGTAAATCCTTAAAACTGTCCTTCCAGGTTACAAATCATTTAAAATAGATTCATCAAAATCTACATTAAATTTTTTACACAATGCAACATGATTTATTAAAATTTCTTTTTCTTTCATTTTTCTTTCAGTTAATATAGAAGCGAAAAAAATCTCTCCTTCAAATATAAAAGTATTTTTTGAAATATCAGATCCAAAAAGTAAATTATTTGTTCCGCCTGTTATTGATCTACATGTAAAATCTTTAATTAATTTTCCATTTGCCCAAAAACTTGATTTATTTGTTTTTGGATTACTTTCCGCGTCAATATGAACACTTATGCAACTAACTTTGTATTTTTTAAAAATATTTGTTTTCATTGGAAAATAACTTTTATCTATCTCGTAATAGTCTGTTGTTCCTCCGCCATATATAACAAATTTATTTTCATTTTTATATCCGAATCCTCTCCAATTATTTTGATCTGTATTTTTATTTCCCATTATTATAGTCATTTTATCAGAATTGCGATTATAATAAAAAACCAAATAAACAAGGAAAAAATTTAAATAATCTTTTTTTCCTGGTTGAGTATTGATGTTTAAATTTAAACTCAATTTGCTTTTAAGTCCGTGAAAGAATAAAATTTTTTTATTTGAAACATAATTAGAACTTCTTAAAATAGGTTGTTTTGATTTGTCGGTTTCTGTAAAATTTTCATCTGAAATTTTTGATTGATTATACCAAACTTCTATTTTATTATCTGTTCCGTCATATTTTAAATAACTTGTTGGATCATAAATTTCACCATAAAAATTAAAATCCGAATTTAATATGTAACTTTGAATAAGGTTTAATTGGTAAGCAGTATTTTTAAGCGCTGTGCGCACCGTTTCGGTTTTATCATTAACAAGCTTGTCCACATATTTTTTCCTAGTTAAATGTGTATTTTCTGTTGGATCTGAATTTTTAATAATTTTATGATTTCCCATATTAATATCTCCTGTCATGTTTCCACTAGTCAGGGATAATTTTGTATCATCTTGGTCATCAACATATTTTTTTCTTGATAAATGTGTATCATTTGTAGGATCTGATGTTGTTGTAATTTTATTATTTCCCATGATAATATTTCCTGTCATTGTTCCTCCAGATAAAGACAATTTTGTATCATCTTGATCATCCACATATTTTTTTCTTGTGAGTGAATTTTTGCTGTTTGGATCTGAAGTTGTGATGATTTTATTGTTTGCAATTGTTATATCTCCTGTCATTGTTCCACCTGTTTTTGACAATCTCTTATCGTCTTCATCATCCACATATTTTTTATGTGTTAGAGAAAAACCATCGTTTGGAGTTTGTTTAGTATAAATTTGAAAATATTTTGTCATAAGATTTCCTTTTAATTCATCCATTTGATTTCCCCATTGACTGTTTCCTTTTTCAACAAACAAAAAATTATCATCCACATATTTTTTTGTTGTCAGATCATTATTATTTGAAGGTGTTGCACTTGACAAGACTTTATTTGATCCCATATTCAAGTTTCCAGTCATTGTTCCACCTGTCAAAGATAATTTTCTAGAATCTTGGTCATCCACATATTTTTTACGGGAAAGATCTTTATAACCTGTGGGATCTGAAGTTGTTTGAATTTTATTATTTCCCATTACAATATTTCCAGACATTGTTCCTCCTGTCACTGATAATTTTCTAGAATCTTGATCATCCACATATCTTTTCCTACAAAGGTCTTTATCACTCACAGGATTCATAGTTGTTGTAATTCTGTTATTTCCCATTCTTATATTTCCTGTAATTGTGCCTCCTGTTTTTGACAGAAAATTTCTTGCTGAAGTTCCTCCTCTACTGCTTGCAACTTTGTCGTCGACGTATTTTTTTCTTGCCAAATACGCATTTTCCGTTGGATCAACTGATGTTATTATATGATGTGAGCCCATGTTAATGTCTCCTGTCATATCCCCTCCTGTAGTAGACAGCTTTCCTGTTACATCAGATTCATGTTTGCTTTCATATCCGTAAAATAAACTCATTTATTTAATAATAATTTCCAATAAAACATTTCCAATTGAAGATGAACCACCTTGTGGACCACTACCATGGTTTCCAACTACTTTGAATATTAATTCATTATAAACTCCATTTGATAATTTAATTCCTCCTGTTTCTTCAGGTGGATAAATTTTAGAAACACTGCCTTTTAATGTTTGTTCAGATTCAATTGGAACTTGAATAAGTACATTACTTCTTTTACCATTTACAAAATTTTTACTTTTATCAATCATATTACAGCTTATGTTTACATATTCCAAGTTGTTATTAATATTTACTACATTGTCGCTTTCTGTTGAAGTATTTGCTTGTATTACTTTATTCTCGGAAAATCCTATGATTGGTCCAAATGTTTTCAAATTTAATGTTTTATTCGATTTTATTGTGCACTTTCCAGAAAAATCAATTTGTTCTAGTTCAATTGCACCGACATTTTCTAATTCAGTTTTTAAAATATTAAAGGTATAATATCCATCTTTGAAGTCAATTTTTCTATTAGCACCTTGTGTATCATAACTAAAATGATGAATATTTTTATATAAATTATTAAAATTCCAAAATATACTTACTGATTTTACAAACATTTTACCAGCTTCGCTGCCGCTACAATTAGTTAATATAACTGGCTCGTCTAATGGAATTATTTTTTCTGAGTTTTCATCTTTTGTGATGAAGATTTTTAAAGATATTGTCATTTATTTATAATATATATTTTGATTCGAAACTTTGTTTCTCAGAGCACGTACCGTGCGATTAAAATTCCACCAATTATTGATAAAGATAAAACAATTAAATTATAACCCGTAGGGGGTGTGGTTGTTGTTATAGCAGCGCTTGTGCCGGCTCTGCCGGTTTTCAACTGTTTGCTGTTTTTTGTTACTTTAGTAACCAAAGGCTGTTTATTGGTCTTTGGTTGTTGTTCAGTTCCTAATGTTTCTAATTTTTTCAAGTAATGTGCTCCCAGTTGTTTTTTTATTGGTTGTTCTTTAACCCCGTAATAATTTAAATTTTTGTTAATTCCAAAAATCATATTTTCTGATGAAACTTTTAGTTTATTATTATAACCATCTATTGGTTCTTTTAAAATAATTAAAGATGATGGAATTAACCATAAAGTTGGACTTATAGCAGTATTTAAAACTACATTAGTTGACGAAATTTCTTGATTCATATTATTAATCCATGTTGTTGTATCATAATTTATTATAGAATCTTCAACAATTTGTCTAAAAACTTTTTGTGTTTCTAATGCTGAAGCTCTTGGCCCAAAAATACTTTGTCTAGTTCTAGCTTGTGCTCCAAAGATTGAATAAATATATGGTTCAATGCTGTGATTTAGCAATTCTGTGCCACTTTTTGTAAGCCCATTTGATATTTTTGGCACAAATTTTTTATAATCATTTTGTGTCTCTCTAATTTGTCCTGGACCGTGTTTATATCTTTCCCATGGTCTTACCCCAACAACGTCTTGTCCTAAATGTTCATTTTTATATTTTAAAATTTCTTGCCATGTCCATTTTGGATAGTGATCTTTTAAAAAACCAGCATTAAATTTATAAAAGGTTTTATCATCACCATTTCTCAATTGCCCCATAATTCTTCTAACTGTAAAATATAGATGAAATTTCATAAATGATGTAATTTGTTTTGGCACATCTGAACTAAATAATAAATGTTGTATTGAAATTCCACATCCATAAGTTGCAATCCATGTTCCTATAATGCTTTGAAAATATGGCTCATTAAGTGACCATTTTGCATTATCATCTGTAGTTATACCACGTGGCGAATTTAATATAGGTAAATTGCTTTGAAAATAATCTGTATTGTTTACATAAATCCTAAACTGATTTATAGGATAATTTAAGACATATTCTATTGGAAAATTATCCCAATAATATGATTTTCCGGTAAAATCAACATGTCTTTTACCTTTTGGTAATTCTTACACAGTTCCACCGATTTTCCAAATTTTTGGAAAGTGGGCGGAACGCCCGCTGTCGCTGTGTTCAACAGGTTTACCGCTTTGCGGCCCACTTTCGCGGTTAATATATAGATATTTGGTTTCATTTGGATCGCTTTTAAATGCATCACTTTCAATATCAGTTTGAATATATTTATTATTTATAAAATAAATTTTTGCACCATTAAAACTTCCGTCTTTTGTATAATCTTGTACAAATTCAAATTTTGATAAATCTGCATAAGGATATTTTTTTAAAAAATTTTCTTTTAATTTTTTATCTACAATTTTTTGTTCTTTCTTAACAAGATCATAATATTTTCCATAAAATTTTTTTGAAGCTTCTTCCACTAGAAGCTTCGCTTCGCTCAGTTTTTGGTTCATTGTTTATTTTTACAATATTAAAAAATAAATGAACAAAATTAGCGACAAAGACGGCTTTGCCGACATGTTTGTTATTGAACAAGAGTTAAGAGACATTTACTACTACCCAGAAACAGGTTATCAATCTGCGGAAAGACTTTATCAAAAAGCAAAAGAAAAGGGATTAAACGTTAGTAGAAAAATTGTGCAAAACTGGTTAAAAACACAAGATACTTTTACAAGATACAAACCAATTGTTAGAAGGCATAAATTCCAAAGAACATTTGTCAAAGATTTAGCTGATCAAATACAAATGGATTTGGTTGATATGGGAAAATATAAAAACCAGAACAAAGGATATTATTGGATACTGACAGCTGTTGAAATTCTAAGCCGTTATGCATTTGCCATTCCTGTTTACAGAAAAGAAACTAAAAACATGACAAAAGCTGTGGGAGAGTTGTTGAAACAATTTAAAGAAAGATTTGGTAAATACCCAAAAGTCGCTCAATTTGATGAAGGAAAAGAATTTTACAATGTAGGTGTAAAAGAACTATTGAAAAAACATAATGTTGAATATTTTTCTACAAACTCTGATAGAAAAGCAGCTATAGTTGAAAGATTTAACAGAACTCTAAAAACATCCATGTGGAAATATTTCTATAGCAAGGGAACTTATAATTGGATTAACCACGTAGATGAACTTGTAGATAATTATAACCATACTAAACACAGTAGTATATTAATGAAACCTGCTGATGTGAACAAGTCTAACAAAGACCAAGTGTGGATTACACTATATGGTTACCCATTAGGAGATTTACGTTTACCTAAATTCAGAATTGGTGATACTGTTAGGATTTCTAAATATAAGAATATCTTTACTAAAGGTTATGAAGCTAGTTTTACAGAAGAAATTTTTAAAATTGTAAAAGTATTTAGAGGTGATCCAAACATGTATGAAATAGAAGATCATGAGGGAAAACAAATTATTGGAAAATTTTATGAACAGGAATTATCTGCTGTGGATAAAAAGGATGATGTGTATAGAGTTGAGAAAATATTAAAAAGGAAAAAAGTCAAAGGTAGAAATATGGTGTTGGTAAAGTGGCTAGGTTATGATAACAAACACAATTCTTGGATACCAGAAGAAAATATTCAAAACATCGAAGCGTAGCGTGAGCAAAGCAGTCGTGATAAATTAAATAAAATAAATAAATAAATGTCTGAAGGTTTTGATGATATTGAAATGAGAAATAGAAATAATGAAGAAGAAGAAGAAGAAGAAGAAGAAGAAGAAGAAGAAGAAGAAGAAGGGGAAACAAGTTTTGGTGGGGATGACCCTGATGATCATAATAGAAGTATAAAAATAATAAACACAGAAAATCAAAAAAGCAAATTTAATAGGGTTAAATATATACCTGATGTGAAAAAAGATGTGGGATCTATAAGGAGATTAATTATTGGTGATAGAAAAAAATCTTTCAAAAAAATATTCGATGTTACCCTCGAAAAGAAAAATGGTCCAAATTCAAGCATATTGTTAGATAAAACTGTATTTGTTAGAGACCAAAAAGGAAATGTTTCAATTATTTTCAAAGGTGAAAAAGTTGGTAATGTCAATACCAACAATGAACCAGAATTATTTACCAGAAAAAATAAGAAATATGTTGATGAATTTAATGATTATATGAAAAAAGCAAAAAAAGAATATGAAAAAACTCCAAGTGCAGTAATAGAACAAAGAATCGGCGTAGCCGTCGCGGAGCATGGTGATTTTGAAATTGAGCTTGCGAATCGCAATGAAGTTATTAATTCTATCACTGATGATTCTATTCTAGAAATTCAAACTAAAATTGATAATATAATTGGTGAAAATAACTTAAAAAAGTTCATTGATAATGAACAGGATCCAAGACGAACATTATTTGAAAGAAATTAATTAAGAGAATTTAGAGGACTAGTATATTTGGAGGGTATTGACTCCAATCTATCAGAAAATGAAAAAAAAGAAGTTATACGTGGAAAAATTGATGGATTTGATAGAGAGCATCAACATTGGAAAAATAAATCTGATTTAAAAACAGCTGAACCCCAAAAAAGTATATATAAAAGTTTTTCAGAAATTGCAAAACTTCAAGCAGATAAAATGAGACTTGAAAATAATGAAAGACCAATTAGTGAAGAAGGAATACAGATTTTAAATGAAAATGCTGAAGAATCTGACCTTGGAAGATTAGAAAGATTTAAAAAATGGGCAAAAGAAAATTTATTAGGTTTATCAGCAGTTGCTATTTCTGTAGCAGGTATAATTACAGCAATAGTTATAAGGGCAAGAAACGCATTAAAACAAGGTGCAAAAGCGGTTGGAAATTTAGGAAAAGCAATTGCAAATATAGGTAAAAATTTTGGTACAGTCATTTCAGCAGTTTTAAATTTAATTTCTCAAATATTATCATGGTGTGCAAAAGGTATTGCCTTTCTTGCTAAAAATCTATGGATATTAGCTATTGTAATTACTTACTTTCTATATGAAGAATATAAAGATTACCGAAAGGACAATAAAAAAACAGCATAGCGAGTGAAGCGAGCGCTTCTGATAAATTAAATAAAATTTTTTTTATAAAACAAAAATTTTTAATTTTTGTATAATAACAAATGAATAGAGTAAGCGAATTATATCCAGGATATAAAAGATCAAAAATGAGTGAAATTAAAGGAAACAGAACGAGGCATGTTGTAACTTTGAATCCGAATTCAGCAAATCCAGAAGAAGAACTTTATATAGATATTCCAAAATTAAATCCTAATTTGTGTCTTGTTTCTGATTCATTAAAATTGTTATTTAATTTTAAAAATGCAACTACTAAATCGTGGTTTTTAAATAATTTATCAAAATTGTTAAAGAAAAGATTGGTTGTTAAATTTTCTGGAGAAATTGTTTACGATAATAGTGGAGAATCTTTACTAGAAATTTACAAAGATCTCTGGAAGCCTGAATTTGAAAGAGCAGATATGGTTGAATACGGCATCGCCCGAGAAAACCTCAGAAAATTAATTTCAAAAGATGACTCTGGAACAACAAGTGGCAATGCAGAAAAAGCTTCTGATAAATTAATGTATGATATTTATGGAACAAAACAGTGTTTAAAATTAGAAAAAATACTTTCAGATCATGGACTATATGCCCCTTATGGAATGATTAACAATTTTCAATATATTTTAACTTTCCCAAAAGCTAGTGAAATTATGGTAGCACAAAGAGGACAAAGTGTTGGGGGATATACTTTGGAAAATTTAGAATTAGAGTATGAAACGATTGAAAATCAAGATTTGGCAATTGATGTTTTATCAAATTACACCACAGGAAGATCATTATCATATAATTACGTAACTTTGATGAAAACAGTAGAATGGAATAAAGATGCAACTTTACATAATGAAACCATAAATATTCCGCGGAAGAGTATGAAAGCAGTTGTGCTGTTATTTAGAAATAAAACTATCACAGATAGTGAACAATTTGTTTATCCAAATATAACAGACGTCAAAATTAGTGTTGAAGGAGTGCCAAATAGTATATATTCTCAAGGTAGGCCAAAAAGAAGATTTTTTGAAGAGGCATTTCGAATATTTCACGGAGTATATGGCGGTAGTGATGCAGTTATGAGTATTGAAAAATTTTATAAAGATTCATTTGCATTATGTGTGGATTTATGAACATTAGATGATAACTTTGTTTATGGAACTGGTAAAAAGTTAGTAAACACACAGTCTGGACTTTTGTTAGAAATTAAAAAAACTGCCATTTCTGCAAATGTAATGTGTCATATATTTGTGATAAGTGATGGATTGTTAAACATTGTAAATAAAGATTTGTCTTCAATTCAATTTTGAAAACAAAGTTGAAGGATTTTTGAAAAATAAAAAATGAATAACAGCAAAGCTGAAGGGAAGAAACCATTTAATATGATAATTGTTGGAATGACTGCTTGTGGAAAAACAAAATATCTTTTAGATTTTATAGAAAATAAATATAAAAATTATTTTGATTATATTTTTTTAATTTATCCGACATTTGAATGGAATAAAACTTATGAAAATTGGAAATATGATAAAGATGAAGATTTTATTGCTGTTCCTTGTGATCAAGATAACGTTGAAGATTGGTTAAAATTTATAGTTGACTTTTCAAAAGGAAGTAAAAGTTTAATCATATTGGATGATTGTGCAAGTGGAAAAAATGTTAAAAATAGAACAAGCGAGTTGGTTAAATTAGGATTTAGTGCTAGACATTATAATCTTTCTGTTGTAGTTATAACGCAGCAGTTGACATCTATTGCTAAACCATTTAGAGAAAATATTTCAAAATTAGTCACATTTTATAATCCGAATAAAAAAGATATGACAACAATAATTCAAGAATATTTAGATGTAGGCGACCGCAAAGAATTGGAAAAAATTTTAGGAATTAAATGAGTGAAATAAATGAGTGAAAATAGTGAACATGTAGAAGTTCCTCTAATATCTTCAACAACCGCAAAAGCGAATCTGGCGTGAATCATGAACCGCATAAAAAAGAAGAAATAATGAAAAAACGTGAAGAATTGATAAGATTGTCTGAAGATGGGGAAATTAGTCAATCTGTTCAAAATTTGAAAAAATCAAGTGATAAAGTTATATTTAAAATTTATGCAGAATATGAGGCAAAACAAGCGGAAAAAGCAAATGCATTTTTAACAGATTTACTAATTAGTAAATTTGCAGATTTATTAGGCGGATTAGACGCAATAGAAAGTAGTGAAGAATTGGAAAAAGAACTGGTTAAAGATAAATTATTAAAAAGAGATGTAAAATCTGTAGTTGAAAAATTAAGTCCATATTTACCATATCTTGGAATATTATCTGGTGGAGTTACAGTTGGAAAACATGTTATTAAAAAACAGAGCACAGCAACGACATGTGAAAAACCTGTGGACCGCAAGCGGAATAAAAAAGACGATAATGAAGCATCAACAAGCCAAACATGAATAATTTTATAATATATATTGTATTATAAAATTTATAAAATAATTTATTACTCAAGAGTCGATTTTACAAACTCGTTTACTTCTTCTTTAATTTCTTTATCATCTTTAATTTCATCTGTCATTTCTTTATCGTCTTTATCGTCTTTATCGTTTTTATCGTTTGTGTCTAAAGATTTGTTTAAAATTTCAGGGACCTTTTTAACAAGATTTGATTCCTTTTCTTTTGCTTTTTGTTGAATACTTTTTATAACATTTCTACCAACTAATTTTAAATTTTCATCAATATTATCAAAAATAAATTGTTTTGCTGAAGCGGTTCCAAATTGAATATTACATTCAATATCGTATGCTTGCCCTGCTCCTACTGAAAAACCAAACTTGAATGCTTTTTTCTTAAATATTTTATGATTTTTTTCAATAATTTTTTCATGTTTTAAAGTTGATTGTTTGTTCCCCATTTATTTATATTTTTATTGAATTTATTTTATTTTCAAAATATGTAAATTTCCAAACCAAATGTTGAGGGACTTTACCAGCGACGCTGTCCCCCACATTCCATAGATTCCAGATATCCCTAACAACGGAGCAAACTAAAAATAGTTTTTTTGTTGACATCGAGCTGTTCAAGTTGTTAGGGAGATTGAGCATGTATGGAATGTTGACGCCACTTCCGATTGTTAAGTTGGGTAATCTCCCTTTTTCCTCCAATCATATGGTCAGCGGTTGCCATTCACAGACTCAGAATCAGTCAATCAAATTATGATGTCACTTCCTGCGTCACATTAGTATAAGAGTTTATGTGCTTGTGAAATTAAGTCAGAAGTGAAATTAATAATATGGAACACGATCACGGTGATACTATACAATTCGATGAAACAGATCTAATCTCAACCCAAGCAGCGAGTCAAGTAGGAACCATGCCACGTCTAAAACCAGTGGAAACAGTAACGGAGATTCTTCAAAACATCATAAACAAAGATTCAATACCTAAAGAAGACCTTAGGAGGACGTGGAACAACAAGAAATCTGAACGAGAAAAGCTGTTGAAACAATGGAACAAAGCGAAGGAATCCCTGGCATATTGGGTTTCGAAAACGAAGTTCCTTGCACACAAGCTTAATAGAAACGCAGAAGAACTTGAAAAAATGCGAGGACGAATGCTTGCCGATTGTTTGAGTGAAGATTGAGAAGAGGAGTAATCAAGCCGCTGCTTTAAGAAGATTTTTTTGTTATGTAACACGGTTGTGTTACATAACAATTATGAACTGTTGGTTTTCTGAGTTTCATATTACTTATATCACTTCTCCTTCTCCTTTGGGAGTCGTAAACGTCCGCTTTCATAAGCTAGGCGTTCTGATGAGGCTTGATATCAGCCGAAACGACTCAGGCAGATGGGTTTGTCTTCTGGTTGTCTTCGGCTTCTCTCGTTTTTGGATCACGTCCTTTAATATGGGTAATTCTTGACACTTTAGTGATCGTGTTCCATATTCTACATTCACTTCTGTCTTTGTTTCGCAGGTGATTTGCAGGTGATTGACTGGTGGCAACTTTTAGAATCTTAATTATTTTAATTTATCAGCTTTGCTGTGTGAGGGTTTTCCCCACATTCCATACATTCCATACATGCCTAATCTCCCTAACAACGGAGCAAACCGAAAATAGTTTTTTTGTTGACATCGAGTTAGGCTGGTTGTTAGGGAGATTAGGCATGTATGGAATGTTTGGAATGTTTGGAATGTTAAGGTTATTCCCCCAAGACACTTTGAAAAATTTTGACCCGTTTTTTAAAATGTTCTGAAATTCTTGGTAACGTAATTAAATTCATGAAAGCGACCGGAAGTTAAGTAAGTGAAACCGAAAGTGACGCCGTCAATAAAAAGGGTTTTCCCCAACGACATTTTGAAAAATTTTAACCAAATTTGAAAATGTGTTGAAAACCTGTGACAGAATCCGGACATTACAGACTACTCAGTTACATCCATGTCTAAGTGGTTTGACAAGATTCGTCATTTCAACAATTTGCAAATGTACCTTGAACTGACGCTCCACTCGTACTTGGTTCATCTCCTTCATAAGTTGACTCGTCGGAGCGTTGTCTCTCTTGAAAACCCAAAAGCAACAATTAGTATATTCCAACAACAAAAGCGGTGACGGATAAACCTTTAGGGGTGATATACTAAACTAAAGTTGTTTCAAGTGATAAACTGTTGGTGTTTGTAATTAACGTTTCCACCTTCTAAGAAAGAGTTATGTTCAAAATCAGAAATGAATGTTTTGAACCAATATAATGTTAATTGGTGATTGGAGTTGGTCATCCGGAGCAGAACAGCTTTGAGACTGCTGTGATTGGTAATTGCTAATTTGACTTAGTTACAGTCATCGTCAGAGTTAAAATGAGAATTGCTCCCCAAATAAAGGCCTTTTTCTTTCTGACACGAACAGCCAAAAGCTAATATTTTCAGAACTCTGTTTAAGAGACAAATACTTTGGTTTGCAATCCCCAGAAGGTAGTACAAATAAAATGTATGTTTTATGAAGCGAATTTTCGAACGCCACAACTGTACACTCTAAGACTCAAACAGAAGCAGTTACAAAAGTGTTCCTCTAAGGCCTCTCTCATGGTAGTCGAACAGGCGACCGTGCATGGGCGTTCTGCCAATAGAACAACGAAGGCTGTTACTGAAAAGTAGACCATTACACTGGTGAGAAGGTCAACTTATTATGAGTTTTATGACACGTTGATAACGCTCGTAAACGTGTATCTTCAAAACGTAGCTTTAGAGTTTGTAGTGGACTCCACAGTGACAAGGCACTGCTGTAGCGCCACTTCAGTTAAAAACAAAAAAAAATTAAAAGATAAAAAAATTTTAAAAAGTTGGTTTTTCATTACTGTAACAGCAAAGACACGGCAGATATGAGCACACAGTGGCACCTGCATCACCTCCAGTACTTAAAAACGTTGATGTATGATGTACAAATGCATGGGTTACCAATCTTGAATGGCTGAACGTTCAAAAATTTCTTTGCCCAAATTGCAGGACACGCGCTTTCCAAGCATTCAGACCATTAAAGCCGTTGTTTCACAAATGCCACTAGCTAATTAGTGTTACTTTGAAATTGAAAGAACCGCAAAGACAGTTAAATCTTCCCCCTTCAATTTACCTCTTGTTGGAGCACTGACATTAAACAAGATGAACGCCAAATGCTGCAAACATACAGGAACTAAATTTCTGAGCAGATGCCGAAGCTACTATTAGTTAAACTTTATACTGTAGCTCACTTTTACGTTCTTAAAATATCGAGATAGACTTGCCATTATTATTAAACTTGAACCTTTCAGATTACACTGTCGGTATACCACGTGACTGATTGAATTTTCAACTTTTGCCATTTTCAGAGATTTTGTGTTTAAATCACGATAACAAAACCAAGTTTATTTTTTGTCGGAATCTATATTACACTCATGTGATTTTTTTCCGACATGGTGAACAGAAAACCAGGACAAATAGGGCAAGACTGTAAGTGATACTGAGTAAAATTCTGAAGATGATGAGATTGCAGCAAAAAAGAAAACAAAATACAAAAAACAATACAACTACTGATTAATGAGAACCTAATCCTAAGCATATCCTGACGTTAATTTTTCTTTAGTTCACTTCCGTAACTCTAATGCCAATGACGCCTAATTCTGTAAACCTTTTCATCCTAGTGTGTATTATTTAGCAACTGTGGTGAAATTGCGTACAATATTACAACCTTGTGTACCAGGATTACATAAAGGTAACCTGAAATTACACAATAAGTCAGTTTTAGGATCGAATTGGTCATTGGTTGACTGTTGGACCCACTTGGCTGTGTCATTCGGCTGTTTCCTCGGCCCTGAGCCCTACCTAATTGCATATTCCGAATGGCTTAAAAAGGGAATAAATGTTAAAGTTAGAATGCAGTGTAGAAAGTGCTTTACGATTTGCAAAAAAGCGAAAACGGTCAAGTAACTGCCAAATCTTCCGAGATGACAAACTTACTCATCTCGTAAGTTTCAGCAATTTCTTGACCCTTTTGACGCACAAATACCTATTCGTTTTATTAACTCTTGCGGGCTACAGCCACCCGAAACAAATCTAAGACCTTCAGAAAAAGGGCAAATGTAAACAAAAACAGTGAAAAGTCAGTCATATATCAAACATTCTTGATCCGTTTCGGGAAAATTTTCCGCCAAAGTTTTGACAGGACGGACCTCAACGCGTGATCTCAGTTAAGACTGAGGGCAAACTTTTCTTTGTACCAACCTCTATCTTAGGTATCACATACCTTTTGGGTATTCAAAGATGTGTTAACTCTTTCGAGGCGGGAGCTCCGGTGTTGACGAGTAAAATCGTCTGGCGTTAGCCAGAGTAAAATAACAGAAGTCCTATGCCTCCAGCAGAGAGTTAAAATGGTTGTGAGACTACAATTAACTCATAAGGAAAGACAGATGTAAAACAAAGAGCAACGAAAAAAGGACGCTGAAGGTTATCATGAATCATTTAAATTACCGGGTTTTTTCCGAAGGAACTAGACTACGTCAAGCCTTGCTTGTAAAAATCCTTATTGTTAAATAACAAGCACTTTGGGAAAAAAAGCAAAATCCTACTTTTGTATTTCGACTTTTTCATTCGACAGTTTACACTATTTGACAAGTACGTTCAATGAGAAAATGGTTTAAGATCGGTCGAAACAGCATGGGGTAGTTTTGCTTCATCTTAAATGTTGGTTTACATAAATTAATTAGTCCAAACGCTTGTGGCGGATGACCACATTGTTCCCGACAAATCGCAGTAATTCGTCATTCTCGATGAAGCTGTCTAATACGAATTCCAGAATGGATTGATAAAGTACAAATACAAGAAAAAAAAAATAAAAAAAAAAATGGGAAAAAAAAGCAAAAAAAAAACCCCAAAAAGAAAAAGAAAACAAGCCCAAAAAATTACCAAAATGCTTACTTTTCTCGGTGTAATCAGGGTCCTCCTTAGACTTTAATCGTTTCCTGTAGTCGTGACCTGTAGAGTGAAGAATGTTATCATTACAAAATCTTTGATCTATGTGTATCTACATGTGGTAAATCGCTCCAGCTCAGGCTAGTGAGTGAATTAACCTCTAAACTAAACGTGTTCAAAAACACGGATCAATCCAATGTTTTTGTGTTTGCAAACTTGTTTATTCCCGTTTGCTGTTCATAATTTTGAAGCAGTCAGCTTAGAACACTGGTTTACGGAAATTGCATTGTGATTTCGACAGCAATTTTATTAACTAAAGACAAGGTTACAAGTCTACAGGTGATAACTTAAGAAATGTAAATTTCTGGAAACTCGAATCAGAATATCAAAAGTATTTTACGTTAATCAAAAGCTGGGGTATTTATCGGGGGGAGGTTATTCGTCTGTTGATTAGAATATTAAAAGTATTTTAAGGATTATAGAAAAATGTTTGTCAAGCTCATACTTCAGAAAAATGATTTCCGAGTTCCAGACGGGGATCGAACCTGCAACCGTTAGATGACCGGTGAGATGCGACAGATGGCGAGCTAAGGTGCAAGTTCGACATATGGGCTCTCCAAGTTCCCACATGTCTCACATACACTTGAGTATTATTATCATATATTTATCGTGGCGGCAGCATGGGCTGCACATATGTCAAACTTGCACCTTAAATCGTCATCTAAGTCTCGGCAGCTCAACGTTTAAAGCGTCTCACCGGTGATAATAGGAGGGTTAGGAGTTCGATCCCTGTCTTGGACTCAGAATTCGTTTTTCTGATGAACCAGCGTGACGAACAAGCGACGATTGTTCGCTATATCTTCAACCTCCCGCATGTTTAACATACGTCTAAAAAGTATTTTATGAGCAACAAATTAACAAAAGTAGTGGAAAATAACAATTCTACTTTGGGCCATTTTGATAGGTGTTACATGCAATGAGTTACTGGTTGAAAGTAATGAACTTCTGTTTCCAGATTAGAACTTATCAATACTTGATTTTGTTCGCTAAATAGTGTCCAGTCAGCCTTTGTAAATAGCGACAACAGTTGCTTTAAACATATTATCTGTTTGTCTTTGTTAGCCCTGTTTACCGTCCCGGTGTGCTCGGGTTGGTCTTAGACAAACCCGAAGGTGGTTAGATGTTGTAGCAGTACATGTATCTACCATCATTACGAACCAGTACATAAATGTAACCTTCAATCTCCATCTGAGTCAATGTAGCTCAATGGTTAGAGCATCTCACCGGC
The DNA here is from genome assembly GCA_030142905.1 of Heliopora coerulea. Classification (NCBI taxonomy): domain Eukaryota; kingdom Metazoa; phylum Cnidaria; class Anthozoa; order Scleralcyonacea; family Helioporidae; genus Heliopora; species Heliopora coerulea. Next base: position 140,527 of record JASJOG010000269.1, read on the forward strand.
GATCAGAAGGTGACGGGTTCGATTCCCGTCAGGGACTCAGAAAGTTTTTCTGAGTAGAATAGCTTGAGAACATGCGCTTAAAATCATAAACCTGAAGGTATCCGCCGAAATAAGCGATATCACGATCAACCTACAAAACCCTCTGCTTTCACACCATGGAATGACCTGTGTGAAACAAATCCAAGATGGCTTTTGAAATAGACTAGCTCAATTTGGTCAAGGTAACTGATATTTGACTAATTTGAGGTCCTTGCATTTTAACTTGATTTCAGATCGATTTTAATGTGTAAAGTGAACGGTTTCCTGATTTTTCCTGCTCAATCCTCCGGTCTTAGGTGTAAAAAGTTTATATTTCATTTCAACAGATGACCAACAAACCCACCATCACCAGTTTTCAAATTATTGTGCATAAGTCGGTAATTTTGAAACTTAACTAGGTTATGGTCATGTACACAAACCAATAAAGATAACCAAAGTCTGGTTCTCATATCTTCGTAAGAATTGTAAGAATTGGTGACCAGCTCTGACCCGTCTCCGACCTTCGGGGATCCTTATATGAATACATGAAAATATGGTATCCCAGACAGTCCCCGACGCATATAGTAAAAATCGCAAGAATCAGACGCACTTCTATTTTGTTAAGCTTGTCCCCAACTGTCGACGACCGTCGGGGATTCTTCCGACATTTAAGAAAATCATTTGCGTCAATCGGGGATATTTCTACACACAATCTAGTCAAAAAAGACGACTTAACAGACGGTGAATTACTTTAGAAACCTGACAAAAGATACCGACAAGGGAATCCGAGTAGAATTTATCAAATTCTTTTTGTTTTTTTGCAAATGTGGCCACACGCAGTGTTCTCTGTTCCTCTTGTCTTTACATACAGGTCACTCCTGGTTTTTGATCTTTTCTTTACATACAAGTTACTCTTTGTTTTTGATCTTCACTCAAACCATTATGCAAAGGAGTTTACTGCGTAAAAACAATTCATCATTGAAAGCAGCTATGTTGTTAAGTTTTTCATAGTTGGCTGCTAAGCTCTCGTACATTCGGATTGTTACGATTCTTCCAGCAAAATAATAAAAACATCGCAGTTCGAAATGTTCTAAAAATCGACGATATCTACGAAAGTGTTCGTCGCCGACTTTTGCAATTCTTGCGATAAATGAGAGCTAGGCTTACGAGTTTATTAATAACTAATAACCAAGATTAACAACCATGGAGCGTGCTGGGCATGGATTCGAGAGGGGAAGTATAAAGTGACAGAGAGTCGTAGGGGCTAGACATTACGCCCTAAGACAGTTGGAAAGCAGTGTAGCTTGTCATAACTTCAAAGAAGCTCCAATAGAAAGAAAATTTCCCCTCAACCCCTCCCTGCAATTTACAACGGCGATAGTTAATATTCGAAATAATCGGTGTGATAGGTGCGGATAGTAGTGGTGGACAGGTTCGAGGTTGGGAATCATTACATCGCCTTGGACTTGAACCCAAGTAACCACACAGCTGCCAGAAACTTGGAAACATCCATGTCTGCACCTAGCTATCTACACGGGTAAGTAAAGCAACGCTAGATGTTAAAGAGACGATAAGTACAAAGCACTTTGAAAACTAGCGTACGGTGCAGACGCTTGCACCAGCGTTTGCACCGCAGGTTATCTGAAAACATATATGTAGATTGTTTCATTCAGTAAAACTACGGTTGCTTTTGCATTCGGTTGCTTAGTACCTGTATCATATTCCACAATCTGACACCAGTGTAAAATGTCATTTAATTGATCTACCTATTCTATGCAGTTTATGGTGTATCCTGAAAAACATACCTGGTTTATTCCCTTTATCAAGGATTCTTACGCAATCAAGTCGTCCCATCAAAAGTAAAGTCCTACGAAAGTTCTATATTGTTCCCTCAGGCTGTTGTGCCCACCAATTCAGCACTAGATCTGTGGGGTTACGTTCTTCACAAACAAGGTCCACGTGATCCTTCGACATTCCAGCGTGCTCAGCGAGTTTTCTAAAATCGTTGGCAAATGTAATCTTTTCGTCCAGCAGTTTGCAAATCTTCTGCCTTCTCGATAGCTCAAGAGCATTGATCGAGAGACCTTCAATGGATTGTCCGGAAGGCTGGTTTTCTAAGATTTAGCAGGAAAAAATCAAATAAAATTTAATCGAAGGACAGCAAGTGCTCACGTCCCCACATCATCGTGACTTTACCAATGAAATTTTGGACATTTTTTTTTAATTTGGATAGCCCACAGTTTTCAAATTCAGCTCTACAAGACTACATATTACTTTTTTAACAACGTTTAAAAAACAGAAAGACAAAGTTTACGTGTGGGAGTTTTAATCGTGCTTCCAAGGAGATGGTTTTATTTACCATTTCCTTTGCTAATGTATAATATTGTCACGAGGATTAATTCATACTTGTTTACCTGATTATGAAAAAACATGTAATAAAAAATATATGATCCAACTAATGTGCAGTCTATATACACGCAAATAACAGCACAGCTTTTAATCAAACAAGAAGCGTTGCCACTCATTTCATCAAGCTGCTGTAAGCTTGTTGTTGAATCAATATATCTCAGGAATTAACCAGCACCTGTCTGCATTCCCAAACTTTTATACGATACTCAAGCAACCTAGTCTAAACTTGTCAAGAACTGAAAAGAAGTTTAAACATCTTGATAAAGGTTTGATAGAGGGATACAATGTTGTTGCACAATCATCTGGTGTAATTTGTCTTTCAAGGATATAGCCCACCCAATGTAGTTGGCAGAAATATTTATAAATTATTTTTCTTAAAAGACAGTTTCACACGAATTAAAGGTGTTGGCGTACATTTGTTTTAATTAAACACGTCTTATTAAACGAACTCACATTTACGTCGATTAATCGTTGAAGCTAGCATGAATTAAGTTCGTTTGCATAAACAAAGTATCACGGGTTTTTGAGTTTTGGTGCGTAAATTAGAAAACCTACAAGTCTAACGGTTATTTACCAAACTTGTCCACCATAACTTGAAAGTTAACCATGAGTGATAAGGTAAATGATATTCACTCTGTGAGCTCGGTTCGTTAGATTACTTACAATTCCACTATTGAAGGTAGAGACTTGTCAATGTCAATCTTATAAGATATCGTCATCGTGAAGTATGTGGTCATGTCGAAGTTTATCATAAACCTTTCGAAAATTCCATTCAGGGCATTCTCCAGGACATGGACTTAATTCGATCAATCGACATTCTTTGAATATTTACGTATTCCTGTTTTATTTCAAATATTTTTGTATTTCTGTTATAAGTACATATTGGGTCACCAGTGGCATGTTACCTAGCATGCATGTTGTTGTGTTACGGTCGTCACAGGTCAACACTAAAGAACTTTAATCTTGATCTATTTCTGTGGATTTAAAGCTTATTACGTCTCCAACATATATAATGGATCTTACCAAAACGCTAATTTAGAAACACGAATAAAAAACCAAAGTCGAGGTTAAATTTACAATGACCGCTTTAAACCCGCAAATATCTAGGAGATAAATAGACTGTAATTCAAGATTACACGATACATGGGCCAAAAGGCAAAGTTCGAAGGTAACGGTAACTGAATAAATGTGCATTCTACATAGCATAAAACCACTGTCCTCGTCGCTTCAACGATCATTGGGCCCAATTTACGATTAAAGTTTTTATCAAGAACTATGTACGTAATCAAGTAAACACAACTACATATCCGCTACCCAAACATTGACACGAGTGATTCAATAGTTGATCTGACTCGATTAAAAAAAAATATATAAAATACAAGATGGATGTAATCACATTTTACGTGAAGAGGATGTCGCCAATTTTGATCTAATGATGGCAAGAATACAATTTAAAAAACTTGCGAAAAGTTTTAAAGTGGTCGGTTTTATAGTTACACAAACCCATCGGCACGCAAAAGTTTTCCAAGGTAAAGGACACGAAAGTGGCTCTTCTCTTGTAAAGTACACAATTTCAAGGTTATTGGCGCGATATTAAAATAGGGACAGAAAATGTGGGACGAGCGCGCTCCTGTGGGGCTAGAAATCATGACGTTTTGCGGTTGGAGAAGGTCTCACGCTGTAATTTTGTTCAAATCGTTGTTTTGTGGAAATATGGTGAAATATGATCGCTGCCACGTTGGAGGTTGGAAAACCACAAGGGATACCTGCATTTGGTCGTTAAACGGTGGCATGTGTCTGAAATGTGTGGCATCGAAGAAGCGGAAAAAGTTGGACGGTCAGTACGTATGCATAGGAAGTAAGAGCCCAGCTGCTTTTTCATCATGCAGTATCGAGCTTGTAAAGGCTGACGATTCGGCTACAGGGAGCAGTTAAAATCAGACATGGTATCCTGGATTAAAATTTCACAAATATTAAGGGACTCTGATGCGGTCTTTTTTACAGATTTGTCTGCTTTTTCGGCGTAGGTATTTTCATATTGAACTCTTCAATAAAAAGTGAGGGTACCAGGTTCGCTTATGTGCGCTTTTCACCAACAAAGTGGCTTGAACAAACTGTAGTATTAGGCCTGGGTTAAAAATTCTTCCGTCCCTTTTCTGTGCTTTTCCTCTACTGCGTTGGCATAGCTTCAACCTTCCAGCATTGATGCTATATCATTTCAGACACGTGCAACCGTTTAGTGAGGTTATGAAATAACTAAGGTTAACAACAAAGAAACCCACTCAGACCTACGATAGTCTGCTCGGTAAATCTCATCACCCACCGTCCCACCCTTCATTCAACGTTTAAATGGTAAGTTCTTTCCACCAATTTGTATTGGTGTGATAGGTGCAAGCTACACCAAGAGGGGGACAGTGGTCAGATACCTTCAGGTCAGATCTTAACCTGAATCCAAATACCGCTATTTGCGCCAAGGTCTCTCGGTCTACTGCTTGCAACTAACCATTCGACTGTTCTAATATATTAGTAATAAATAAAAAGGAAAAAAACCCAAAAAATTACAAAGTAAATAAAAACTAATAGATCTCACTATTTGCTTAAAATTTGTTAATGTTGCAGCTCCTCTGGCCTCATCATTAATATCATTGTTCCAGGTATTGGATGCCAAGTAACGGAAAGAATTTAGCCCATAAGTTGTGGTCTTAACTTGAGGAATAACTAACTTATTGATACCTCGTAATTAATAACTACAAGAAGGTAAATTAAATAATGTAGACAGATATACCGGAGCTATATTAGGTAGACACATATACCCTAAAATTAACATGTCCTGTATCCTTCTATTCAGCAGTGAAGTCATTCCGACTTTGCTTAACAACATATCGTTAGTGCTAAAAGGATCATTTAGCACAACACGAAGCTCTTGTTTATTTAACAATTGAAATTTTTCACTAATCCGACCACCACAGGAATGCCACACGCTGCTGCAATATTGAATGATGCAGGGGCGGATCTAAGATTTTACGGATGGGGGAATTTAACCCCTCTGAACCCTCCCCTTGGATCCGCCACTGAGATGGGTAAGACAAACGCTTTGTATAGCAGCTCCTTGATCTTTGCAGGAACGATATTCTTGAATTGTCTGATTACTGGTAACTGTTTGTTCACATTGCCAGAAGTGAGATGACCCCATTAGAATAAAAATCCATGTGTCTATGCTTGCACGCCAGCAAAAACTAAAAATGTTTCAGTGCGACCGCCGTCGTTGCGTTGATAAATTTGGGTCTTACTCGAGAAACATTGCCAGACTGGTTTTTGTAATAATTTATGAGGTAAGTGGCTTCTTACGCTTGCCTGACAGGCGAATAGCCATGTTCATGTCAGAGCGCGTAAAAGCAGAATTGTTGCTCTATTTCTAAAGTCTGCTTACTACTTTTAAGAAAAATGTATAATAGTTTTTATGTATGAAAACCATGATAAAAACATTTTAGATGTGTGTGTTTCGAAAAGCTAAAAAAACCTCGCGTCAGGCTAGTGTCTGGCCACAAAACGTCAAGACAAGCTGTACTACAACAAAGATAAGTAGCAAATAAACGAATCTAGCAGGTCATTCTGGCAATATACGCGTTTACCTTGAAACGAACTGATGAGTTATTTTATCTTTGTATGGATTCATTTTCCGCTTGCGTGTATGAACAAACAAAGCAATGACCAATGACTGCCTCTGTTTGTATACCTTTGATTAAAACCCCGTCACTGGTTAAACTTACGGAGAGCAGTTTCAGGAATTGTGAACCTTTTTCTTAATACTTGCAAGTGTTAACAAACAACACAATATCTGACCCTGGCTCAACTGCTGTAGTTTCGATTTAAGCCTGGTGTGACGGTCTGAAATTGTATTGTTCTGAGATTGACCTATTCATGTGTATTTGCTATTTGAACCGGCAGTAGTATAAGTGGTAGATATAACGTATTGAGATTGCACAATACCAGTGTATACTAGTACACCACGTTGTCTAAGGTAGATCGGACTGGTTCTCTCTTTACCTCGCTTTAATTAACTATTAACCAGTCTATAAATTAGTCGACTAAACAACCAATTCGATTGTGACATACAAGTAAGACTTGAGCTAGTATGATTTGTTCTATTATATTTAAGAAATTTTTGCAACAAACTCAACGCCATGCGTGTGTTCGATTCGAGGTTAACTCTACAGTAATTATATTTAATTGACTGACAAACATACAACAATCTTCTTGCTAAAGAAAAGTCAAAATGACACCATAAAATTGAGAATTATATACATGGCAAACTTGCCTAATGCTTTAGCCCTTGTCACTCAAAGATGGAAATTTCTTTGAAAAAACATTAAAAGTACTTTGAAACCTGCCATGAAAATGGATGTCACAAATATTAACTCAAAATGTATATATTCTCCAGATTACTGAGAATATTTCCCAGCACAACGTTGAAATATATTCTTAGACTGCTACAAACTAGGACAGTTTCGACCCGTGCAGAGATTGCAAATTCTGTTTCGAGTATGTGTACACAGGACGGTGACACTCTCAGACCACCACACCGGTCACTAGCTAAAGTGATGGAGGGCAGTTTATGGCGTCTATAACCTTATCCTTAATACTCCCAAGCGTTAAGAACGAACACAACATCAAACAGCTCATTCAACTGCTATACCTTTGATCAAAGCCTGGTTACTGCATGGTTTGTCATGGAGGGCAGTTTGAGGCATCTTTAACCCTTGCCTACCAGAAGAAGCACAACACTATTTTAACCCGGCCAACACCAGATCATTTTAATCAGCTTAAGGACACCGGTGGAGGAAAGGAGTTAATATACCTGCCCTTCGAATAATTTATAAATAAATACAAACTTTCATAGTTACCTGGGCAAGAGACCCTATCTCCTGCTAATTCGCTTTTTTGGGACTCCACATTATAGCTCTGAACTGCATCCATAATTGGGTGAACAAGATGAAACAACAGAAATATAAATGCCATGAATAAATCAATAAAGGAAACAAACAAGATGCCACGCAGAGAAAAACCATAATAAATGTAATATCAAACAACTATCGGCAGTTTACTGGTCGTCTTTTATTTGTTTCTCAAATTAATTATGCAAGGTATGGAGTTTGAAACTGAGAAACAATAAAGTAGTATGCACCAAAAAATTATACTAAATAAAAAATTAGGTACAACTGCAGATTAGCGGGCCTAGGCATCACATTTACTGTACAGTAGGCCAACTGACCCTAATACAAACCCTAATTCCGACCGGCCAGCGATACACTGGGTCCGCTAAATTGCAATCTAGCCAAAAAGCATAATTAATAAAACTCTGAAGAATGGGTCGAATGTGTTAAGTGTGATAATTATTTGTTGTTGTTAATTATCATTCATGCTAAGACAACAGAACTACATGACTTGGGTTTCACCCAGAGGTTACATGATCCTGGTGGCCGCTCAAAAGGCGTTCGCTCACGGTTAACTTGTTATCTGAACTAAAAATGTGTTTGGTAAAAAAACTGACAAATTTAGCATAGCGAATGATGGCAAACGATTTAATTCAAAAAGATGTTCACAGATTCTACTTTGTACCGTTTTATTCGGGATTCGGGATCATAGGAATACCATCAACCCAACCATACAGACATGGCAGTATACACACCATAGTTACTCAGCCTGACCGACTGTTTGCCTGGTCATTTCTTTATCCCATTATTTGAATTTTGCAATAACGGATTGCAGTATTGACAAATTGACGGACTTGCCTACGGATTCGACTTAACACATTTTTGACCTTGACCTTTGTGTTCCTCATTTCCACTCCTTGTTTGAGGAACTGGTTCATGAATGCACTGGGCGAAAGAAATACCATAGCAATTTTATCGACCATTTTATAGCTCAAGGAGTACAAAATGTAATGAAGAAAGTTTGTGAGCGGAAAACTAAAATAAAATAAGCTGTGGTCACTGTAAAGTAAATGAGGTTAACAAACGCGAACTATGAGTGAGAGGTGTAAGATGTAAGAAGTAGTTGGAGACTGGATGAGAGAATTCAAGATCACATTTCACCTAAAGTTCTTGATTTTCTAAATCTATTAGACTAATTTCTTGGACTGAGATTTCCCGATAATCTTCAATATAACAGAGGTTTCATTCCATAACGATTGTTACAGTAAAGGCTTCTAACTGAAACTAACGAACACCCTGAAGTTGAAGATAAAGAAATGCTTACTTTCCTCATTGTAGCATGGTTGAGTCGAATGTAACCCCACTCCGGAACCATCACCTGTTCAATGAATAAGGCATAATAACTTTGAGTAATAGTTTAATGTATGAGTCGACGGGTTGCAGCCAATTGAAATTGGTTGAGCGCACTGAGTTTAGTGAGTGGGACGAACATTTAACTTAAGCACTACATGGTTTTAAAAATTAACGGCACGGTTCGGTAATTTATTTGAAATTTGGCTTAAGTTTGCCATAGCAGTATCACTAACCATAAATCGCCCAATTTAAATGACCTCAAAAGTTTATGTTTTTGAACAACTCATATGTATCAAGAGTTTAGATCTGAATACGTGGAGAAATTTAGCCTGGAACTAAAATCTCAACCAGTCCAGCCAGACTGAAATTTCAGCCCGGGTTCACAAAGAAGTCCGTATATAGTAGTCTTGTGGCTACGAGAAGAAATTTTAGCTAGGAGTTTTAGCCTCGTTAGCCGGACTGAAATTTTAGCCAAGGTTAAAATTCTTCAGTCTAAACAGCCCCTTACTCTGGTGGAAGATTCCATCTTCAGTTTCCTTATTTCCTTGGGAGTCATCAATCTCATTTTCCTTGCGACCTACATCAAAGTATAGGCAATAACTAATAACCAGTTCATATAAGAATTGAACGTTATCAATAAATAAACCCTAAAACATAATGCCATCTTGTGTGTCTAAAATTCATAACCATACTCAATGTAAGTAAATATTTATTGTAACATCACGAGAAAATCTCAGGTCAAAAGAAATCCAACAATCCCATTTTGCTCAAACGTCGAACAATGAAAACGTGTCCTAGAGAGCTGAGTCGCCGAGAAGCGACGACGTTAAGAACAGTGTAAAGTTTTCTACGTACTTCAGCCAGAGGCGTACCGTGACCGTTATACGTTCGAACAGTTTCACAGCCTGTGGTGACCATGTTGACGGAACTTACACAAAAGAATCTCGTTAACTTCCATGGTATGTGGCACGAACATGACGGTCGTACCATTGTCTTTTGAATCCTAAGGGACTGATTGTAAGTCATCAATACATTGAAATTTTTCAAAGGTATTAGTACCTTTGGAATATTTCAAGATACTGTATTTTCCAAAATTTCTAACTGATCAACGTAATATTCAAGAACACATGCCAAAACGCAATTAGTAAAACAATATCCTCCAATACATTAGATACGAGTTTGGGAACTTTGTTCAAATTTTCAACATCGTACCTTACCGGGATTTCAAAGTCTTCGTGCATTTAAAACGGTCGACTTTTCAAAAGGCTCTTTGAAATCCCAGTAAAGTCTGACGTCGAGTATTTGAACTATTGCATGAAAACAGTACAAAGCTTCTCTTTACCAGTGTATAGCCAAGCTTTCACACGTTGCAGAGGGAATTTCAGTGATTCTACTGGGTTGCGATTACAACGTAGAGCATCGCCTGAGCACTGTTCAATTTCTTTTAACGGACGCATGTGTGAGCACTCGTCATGGTCACAACTGTATTTGCCATGGCGGAGGCAAGGTTCTTCATTAACTTGAATGCAGGCGGTGCATTTTACAGCAAACTTATACATCAGTCTACTGTAAAACAGCGGTTCGTCGGATTTGATTTCCTTCAGGCAGTCTTCAAGGAGGGCCTTAAGGTGAGCAGCAAACTTTCCGAGACATTGCTCTTGTGGAATTCCATCTATGGGCACGACACCAATCTTTATTTTCTCGATCAGTTGAATCAGATAGACATCAAACTTTATTTTGTCAAATTCAAGCGGAAGTAGAGTGTAATTGCAGAAAAGTTTCGGTTTTTCAATTCCATCGCACAAGCTGTTCAGGCACTTATTAATGAGTTTCACTTGAAGTCGACTGAAAGCACCAATTGGAATAAACCCAAGACAGAACAAAATAAACAGCGAAGCAACAGGACTTGCTCGCAGCTTTTCTTCGACTGGTTTTCCCTTTTGCATGAAGGGAGCAACTGATGGTACAAGGTAAGCAAGGTCACTACCATAATGTTGCAAAGGACACATCAAGCTAACTCTCTGCATCATCTCCTCCAGAAGCTGTCCATCAGGATGCTTCTTAAGGAAATCTTGCATCAGTACGCCATTTGCACGAAGCTCGCGATAGTAAGGATTATCAATAGGCTTTCTTTCATCTGGAATGGTAATGACGTCGGTGAATAGGTTCATGAGCCAAGAGGGACTCAGCACAACCCAGCGAGACCCAGTGTAATACACAACTACGCCATAGCGGTGTAGAAATCTAATAGCATCTTCAAATGACTCGATACTACATTTTTCAGCTATTTTCTTGGCCTCGTCGACAGAAATATAATTACGTTTCTTTTTTGAAAACAACTCGCTACTCAGAGCTGCTTCGAAGTTTAACCACCTCATCGGCATTGGTGGTTCTTTCTCCAAAATTTTTTGGCAAAGGTCAAAAACTTGACCTCTTAGTTCTATGATGGGATCTTCTTTTCCAGAAGTTGTCGTGTTGTCGATGACGTACGCGTTTGGGAATACATTTTGAAATCCCTCATCGGTAATTTCTTTTATTCTTCTTTTTACCTCTTGAATATCACCTTTAAAGCGATCTTTATTGGTCAAGACAATCAAAACCGGTGGAGGAACAAAATCTGGAAATTTTTGTAAGAGTTGCTGGTTTTCCGTCTCTCTCAATTGGCCCAAGACTTTTAACCACGATAAGAAGTAATCAAGGTTTGTAGCAAGAAGAGGGTTATTTAAATTCTGTTCGACATCAATCCCTTTGGCTTTGAATCGTGGTTGAGCAGGATGGTCTAGTACTTTGGTGAGATCATGAACTAAAATATATGGACAATGACATTGGAGAAAGAGATAATGGGTGTCGTAGTAGATCGACTGACCTGCGAAATCGCTTAAGATTACTCGAACAGCAGGGGATCTCTTTACATTACTCATGCTGTGGGTGTGTCGCATTATTTTGTTAATGCGACCTTCTATTAGCTTTTTGTCTTCATATGAAGTTCCACTGTTTTCAACGTCAATCATCTCTTTGCTTTCAGAGTCTCTAGAGCTTGCTCTGAACTCTTGATTTGGTAAGTAGATTGGGGATGATGTGCCTTCTACAGGCACGTTCACTTGCTCAATCTCAGCTTCTTCTTCAACTTCGTCCTTATGTATAGACGTTTGGACACTGAAAGGCGTTTCCTCCATAGTCTCATTCTCTGGATTTTGACGTTGAATTGAAACATTCTCTTGAACAAGTGCGTGATCTGAGGGCAGTATTTCTCTCATGACACCATACTTTTGATTGTGCAGTGGGTCCGGGGATGGAGAATCCTCTAATTCAATGTACGGTTCCTTTGATACCTGGGTTGAGGTAGATAATTCATCATCACCATCTTTCCTGTTCTTTTTCTCGGTTGGAAGGTTTAGCAAATTTGCCGCTTCCTTCGAAATTTTTTCATCGGCCACATGTTTACTAATAAGAAGCCGTTGATTTGGTTTTGCTTTCCATGGTTTTCTGGCATTGCCCTTTGTGAGTTCAACCAAATTAACTTCAATACCTACTGTACTCGGCTCAGATGAATCAAATTTCTCCCCCAAAAGACGTTTTCTTAAGGACGTCTTTCCAGATCTGTCTTGACCAACAATCATCACTGGTATCCGGTTGTTCGTTGCTTTCCCATACTTAAGGGCTTGGCGATAAGCATCATTGTACAAGATTTCTTTAAAAATAGATAAAAGAATGGAAGAAATGTGTTAACAAATGCAAATTTAAATAACTCATCTGACTTACAAGGCACCTTTTTGAGAAAATGTAAGTCATATATCGGTACAGTAATACGTTCGAGGCTTGGAGCCAAGAAAACCTTTGTTAGTCTTGTTAAGTAATTACACTTAGACAGGCAATCAATTTTTTTTCTGATTTAAAAGTGATACGTTTACGCGCATCCTTTGCACTTTCTATACCTATTGCCGTATAAACCCACAATACACGTGCAGAAACGTAAGGGTCAGGGAACTTCCGAAATTTACCAGAGGAGAAACTGATGTTTGGAGTGAAGGCCGTTCGTGAGAGTGAAAAAAGTAGAATGATATCAACGTTTAGTGGTATTTTATAACTAAAAAATAATGTCACACAAAAATTGACCAATAGTATTACAGTCGATAACAAACTAAGTGACGTTAAATCATTGGCTATTTTAAATGCCCATCAGCATACGGAGAAAGAGAGGTACAGACAGAGAACTTACGAGAATGCTAATGCATAGAGTTTAAAATAAAGAAAAAGAAAAACCCAGTGGAATAAAGAATGTATGCCAATGACTTTATCCGCCAAGCTATATAAGATCAGTGATTTCTAAACGAGTGAATAAATTGTTCAAATTAAAATAAATTTTAAAATTTAGGAATTAAAGCGCACAAGCCAACTTTTTATCAGTCCATGCAAGACCATAACAGTAACTTTGTGACGGATTAAATTAAAAGAAAAACGTTTTGATCATTAATACCATAAGAACGAATGGTTTCCAATTTGGAAAAGCGAGGTCTTTCCAGCCTTTTAAGACTATCATCATCCCCAAGAAATTGGTGAAAATAGGTTTATTAACATAATTCCTTCTTACGGAGCGAAGGTGTGCTGCAAGTCTCTCAGGGAAACGTCAGCCACTTTCCAAGACGTTCAGTTTACACCATTTACGATAGGATATGTGGTAAATTATGTTGGAGAGGTGCATGTGAAATGATACGTGATGACGAAGCAAGACTTGGGTCCAGAAATTTTGGTGGTGAAAAAACGGGTACGAGAGCAAGAAAAGGTCCTTGTTGATAGTGTTACATTTTGTTATAGGAAGGTACGCTCACGACATCAATATATTACAAGCCTACTGACTCCATAGCTGCCTTTTGTTTACCTCTTCCCACCCAAATCACATCAAGCAATCCATCTCTTACACTCAATTCTTCGATGTTCGCCGCCTTTGCAGTGTCAAGGTAGATGAACGATCTTCAAGCTTGATACTCAGAAAATGTTTTCTGAGCCCCAGACTGGGATGGAACCCGCAACCTTCTGATGACCGTGTCGTTAAGGATATTGTGACCAAATCTTTGGATATCAGATAATTTTTTTTGAACGGGACTCTGTAACTTATTTAGTAGACACCGTCATGGAAAAAGCTTTTAGACCCGTTCAGACACTCCCAAACCACCTCTGCGACAAAATTCCACTGACAAAATTCGTCTAGTCATAATATTTCATTTTTTAAACTACAAGGTTAGGTATGTTATCATCCATAATTTTAATATTCTAAAACAACAATCTTAAGACAGCGGATATTTTCACCGATAAACCATTTGTTTCTTTTCGACAAAATAAAAAGATTCGATGACTGTTTAGTAAAAAGTGCCCCAAAACAAAATGTATCATTGAGCAACTAGCTTTCTTTTTTCTCGTACGTATTGCTGCATGTGTCCTTTTCTTTATTCCATCACACGAATTTCTGGACCCAAATCTGGCTTCGTTATCATTTCACATGCACCTCTTCCAACATAGTTCACTGGTGTAAACTCAGCATCTTGAAATGTGGCTGACGTCTCTGAGAGACGGACCGAACATCTTTGCTCCGTAAGGAGGAATATGTCCACAAACCTGTTGTACGTAATTTTAGTAGAAACAATCATTCGCTTTTAGATTAAAAGTTTGTAACTTTCCAATGATAGCCGTAAAAGACAGGAAAGACGTTTCATTTTCAAACTTAGATCCATTCATTTCCATAGTATTTTTCTTTTAATTTAATTCCTCACAAAACTGTTTTTGTCCAGCCAGGGCAGTTAAAATCATTCAATTGTGCGTTTTGTTTCTTAAATTTTAAAATTCGCTTGAGTTTGCTCATTTATTTATTTTTTTAAAAGTTGATGGTGTTATCAAGTGTGAGTGGATAAAGTCTTTGGCTTGCTTTCTTTATTCCTTGGGCTTTTAATTCTTTTTCTTCATTTTAGTCTTTCCGCATTAGTATTCCCTTATGTCCTCCGTCTGTTCTCCCATTTTCAAGTATTCTGGTGGACATTTTAAATAGTAGATGATTTACCATCATTGCCATACTTTGTTATTGACTTAATTCAATTAGGCATTATTTTTTCGTTTACTTACAAATAGTTTGTCATTAACTTTTTAACCCTATTGGTCATTTTTCGTTTCACTCCAGCAAAGGGTCTTTGTTCAATTTGTTATTTTCTCATTTCGTAAGTTTTGGCAGTTCCCTGATTCTTTTGGTTTTTTACACAAACTTCAACACTACCTACATAGCACTCTATTTTTAATTGACAACAACAAACGAACATCCTGTTTCAGTTCAGCATTCGGTGAAGCTCAATTTGATAGAACTATGTATATACGTTCTCCACGAAACAGTATCAGTCTTAAAGAAGAGCATGTACCAGATAGAATGCAGCAGCTGTGACAGAAATATGCAAGCACTGATACAGTCAGCAGTCATCGTGTTTCCATTAGGAATCGCCACAATGGCTTCATTTTGCTGATTAGAACGGAGATCAGGCGTAAAGCAAATCATGCTTATTTACGCAGGTAAACACAATTTTAAGTGAAGTGGCAAGATCGCGTGATCCCATTAATATCAAACCCAGAAGTTTACGATTTACAAACAAACCATGCAGGTGGAAAGCGATATATACAAGGATTTTCGGTATATACAAAGGTCTTAGGATTTTCTGGAGGGGAAGATGATCCAGTAAAATGGAGACGCCACGTCATATTAGGGTTTGGAAAAAACTTAAAGAGATAGTTCACGTACATGCCTTCATCCAGGAAATTTCGTTTTGTTCGTGAAATCGGCCACGTAATTCTATCAATGCGTGTTCCACAAGTTAATTGGAGTATGTGATTTACATTTCGCACCCCATGTTCCAATGAAGTAGGTTTGTTCAGAATTGAAATTTTCTGGTCAAAAACGATGTTGCAAGCGATCACGAGCACAAAAGTTTAACGAAGAAATTAGCAAAAATTTGAGAGCTAGGAAAGCAGGTAGTATAAACTGGATTGCGCAGTGTCATGTTTTATTTGTCAACCATTGTCAAGCTGTCATCACCTGAGAACAAACTTTTGGAATTTACACGAGACTGATCAAATACAGATTTACCTTTTAAGCACAGGTAAACTTTGGAGTGTCAGAAATTATATTTTAAGACACAGCGGGCAGAGTTCCTAAAATAGAACTATAATGCCAAGGCTTTTCAGCTGTGAATGGAACCTACAACCCTGCAGCTCCAGTGCAGCGCTTTAAAAGACTAAGGAGGCGGTTTCCAGTGGTGTGGCCATGAACTGTGTCTTTGCATCCACACCCCGAGGTGCAAACGTTGGTCGGCGAAAACCATGTGGAAGCAAATATACTGAGTAACCTTTATGGTTTCTTAGGTCCGTTTTGAGGGTTTCATGCTAAGTTTTTTGTTATTGGTTCAGTTTCCTGTACAAGGAAGCGAATGGCATCAATGGATAAACTTGTTCGGTGACCTAGAAAGGGTGTTTACGCCGAGATTTCATTTCTTGAGATATTTTGGCGAAATCACATAAGCGTCTCCATCTGCCGGTGGATAACTAACCCTAAAGGAGAAGTCATTGAACCTCACAAGTATGCATAGGCAATCCTTGCCCCAAGGCAAGTAACGATTGTTTCAAAGTTGGACCTCCGTGTCATGGTACTCTCGACTTGAGCCAGAACAGTCAAACCTCCATTAAGTGGCCCTCCATTAAGCGGCCACCGTCTTTACAGGGTGTCCCAAAAAAACCGAAAACTATTGAAATCACCAATAACAATTTAATTGTTAGAATTTGAATGCCTTAGAACTCTGTTGGTCCCCACGAGTGCATAAATGATTGATATAAGTAATTTAATAATTTGCTTTAAATTCCCACGGGCAAAAAATCGCGCACTTTACAAGGCGATTTTCTTACCTGAATTTTAATACATGCACCTTGTCAATATTTTACGCATCATTACGTTAAGCTTTTCGTAGGGCATTCAAATTTTAACAATAAGTGATTTCAATAGTTTTCGGTTTTTTTGGGACACCCTGTAGTACAAAATCCCAAAATATTTGTAATACAATTACTATAAAATATCCCTCTATTAAACAGCCACCTATGAGCGGCCCCAAATGATGTTTTATATAAATTATTACCTCTATTAAACGGCCAGCTTGCATGATTTACTTGGCGCAACTCTTCCAAGAGAACCGCACTAAAAGTTGAGCTGATAATGCTTAATAATTTGCTTTATTTACTTAATAACACTTAAAAATAATGTTCAACACATGTCACTTGACACCTCACTCAACTTTAAAGGTCATTAAATTTAAAGCATTGTTAGCAACAAAAGTGTCAGTGTTTGCGTTGCATAGAAACTCTCTATTACTTCTCGTCAAATCCCTCCGTTTTTAGCTTTGTCTTTAGCCAACTGATTGAAAAGGCATCTCCTGTGAAATGAAATTCACAGGGAATTTCCAAACCATAGCCGCCACCTCTATTCACACGTTTGCCCTTGGTCACTACTTTACGGAGTTTTCCGCTCGTTTAAGAAACTTTGTGAGCCAGATTGCCATTAATTTTGGAACATGTCCAATGATTTCAAAATCCTCCCTCATTTCATTCGGATGCGAGTATCGTTTTTTTGGTAGACATATCAAGACGTCGCATTGCACGTTGATCTCATCTAAGACTAAGATTTTCTTCAATTTTGTGCAAGCTTTCGCGAACAACTGCCACAGCATTAGAGTCCTCTTTGTTACTTTGTTCTCGCCTAAGATCATGTTCATCTTCAACGCTTTGCACCCAGATGTCCATATATGCATGATAGCCTCTGATAAACGAAATTACTTTAAATGTTTCTGTGGAGGACAATTCTCTGCTTTTGGCTTGCTAGCTGCTGAATAATTTTCGTCTGCAACCTGGTAATTTACGTGTCTGCTATATTTCTGATCTTTTGGCTGGCAGAAGACGTACATGTGTAAACGGAAATGAGATTAGCAATACAGTTGATAGGTAGAGGCAGGTAGATTATATTTCAGTTTGTATTTATTACATTTCTACATACACCAAGAAAGCGCCAACCGAAGACAATCTTGAAGTTTGTTCTGGCTACATAGACAGTTCTGACCCGAACTGGAAGGAAGTTGTTCGCGAGATAATCTGAATAATTTATCAGCTTCGTCAGATAGTGAACTCAGAAAGCGGTGACGAATATGACAGAGATTTACAAGAACCTGAAATTAAGTCGTTGATGGAGGCAAGTGGGCATGCTAAGGATCTGTGAAATTTTGCAATTTACAACGGATAAGAAGAGCTAGCTCAATCAATATCTAAGACAAATTATTTGCTCTGTGCTTTGAAACTCAATTCACCGAGGTGACAAATGCAGATTGAGGACTATTTTAAGCCAACATAGACTACTAATAGTAAACGTATATGGTCGAACATATTGCGCTTTGCACTTTTCCAAATTTAAGTTGTTAGTCTTTTGTTACCTCTTTGTTTAGTTCTTGCACCAAGTTTGAAAACTCTTTTGTTAACAACTACTTGATCTTTCCAAAGTCTACTTATGACTGTAATCAGTGATTTATGATTGAGAATAGACAGTAGACCACTCCCAAGGTCTACTTTTTGCGTACCTCTAATTAGCAGCCACCTCTATTAAGCGGCCACAAAACCGATCCCCGAGGGTGGCCACTTAATAGAAGTTCGACTGTAGATGAATATGGAAAGAACTGAAAACTATCACATATAAAACTGGAAGAGAATGCAGAGTACCTGTCCATTTTTGGAGACTTTACTTGAAGTGAATACGCGGATATGGAGTGGTCTTGTTTTAGAACGAGTCAATCAGACACTAAGTAAAACGCATATTGTGTATAGCAAGTTTAGGGATAGGTAAATAATTTAGTGGACTGTGATTTAGTCAACAAAAGAAGCAGCTTATATACACAATTTATTATGTTGAAAAACGTTTAACAACCTTCCTCCTTGACTTTACTATATATGTGCTCTTCTTTGGTGCTCTCCTTGTCAAAGCGTCGTTTTCTTTAAGGAACAAACCAACACAATGCGTCCCCGAAAGCAGGGACCCGTGTCCTTTTATACATTCATGAATACATAACACTATAATTTATGAATATATTACAACCTCCCCTATGTGTTATTGGAGTTCTTGCTTAACTAAATAAACATGTGACCATTAAATATATAAGCCTTTTTAATATTTTTTCATCTACTATAAAATCTTCATACTTCAGTGGTTTTCTGATGATTCGCCCAGATCTTGTCCTCTTTATCGCCTCATCTCCGGATTCCAGGTTCCGACCTTCAAAAGTTCCTTGTGTACCATCTCCTGACTGGCCTAACTCAGTCCTAGCTAAGTTCTGGTCTTGATTCACGAGTGCATCTCTAGAATGATCGTTAGGTGATGCTCTCTTTCTAGTTAAGTCTTCGTCAGGTTGTCCACGTGTTTCATGCGAGTCGGGTGTGAATAGTATCTGATCCTCTTGAGACTTTCTCAAATGTATCCGATTTCTGCGGTACTCTGCTCCACTTTTGCCCATAACATTATAACTCCTTAGGGTCCCCGCCCTGCTCACTACAACTGCGGGCTTCCATTTACCTTGTTGTTGTACTCGAAGATGGTCACCTTCCGCTAGGTCCGCCAAAGGCTTGGAGGATCTGTCATAGTACTTCTTCTGACTAACTTGTTTGCGCTCGAGCTTTCGTTGAACAATTTGCGGATACAAAGTCTTTGGATGTAGCTGATCCGTCGTTGAAGGCATGCTTGCCCGAAGCCTCTTCCCCATACACATCTGTGCCAGGGAACCGATACCATCAATAGGCGCATTCCGATGTTCCAAGAATGCCAGATTTGGGTCTCGTTTATCTCGTCTAGCCTTCTCCAAGATGGACTTTACAGTTCGGACGGTTCTTTCCGTCAACCCGTTTGATTGAAGGTACATTGGACTAGATGTTCTGTGGTTGAAACCCCACTCCTTCGTAAATTGTGTGAACTCATGTGTACTGAACTGAGGGCCATTATCTGACTTTACGGTCTCCGGAATACCACGACGGGCAAAAAAATCCCTTGAGCTTGCCGATTATCGAGGCGTTTTTGTGTTTGATAGCTTTGCAACCTCCCAATATCTGCTGTAATAATCTACGACAAGCAGATAGCCGTCACTGTTCCACAAAAAGAGATCGGTCGCTACGATTTGCCATGGGTATTGTGGTATCTCATGCGCTATCATCGGTTCTTTTTGATTGCTGCATCTCTATTCAGTGCAGATAGAACATTTGTTCACCATATTCTCAATATCCGGCTTGATATCAGGCCAAAATACCAACTCACGTGCACGTTGTTTGCACCGTTCTATGCCCATGTGGCCTTGATGAATCGTTCCTAAGACATCTTTTTGTAAACCTGGCGGAATGAGAATCTTGCCACCCTTGAACACGACACCGTCTCTTGCCCATAACTTATTTCTGTAACTCCAAAACGGTCGCACAGAAGATGGTAAATTCTCTTTATGCCTTGGCCACCCTTCATTGATGGTTTTTAGTAAAGCTTTCATGATCGTATTTTTCTCCGTTTCCAATCCAATTTCAGTCAATTTGCCATCCGACACTGGGAGCGAGGAAATAACTGAGTTCACGTGGTGTTCTATGTCTATCATGTCTTTTTCCGGGTGACTCTGTAGATGGGCTCTGGATAGCTTGTCGGCAACGTATAATTTTTTACCTGGCATGTGCTTCACTACGATATCGTACTCCTGCAACTTCAGCATCATTCTTTGTAATCGCGCTGGGGCCCGCTAACAACCGCTAACAACTCTTTCTCTATTTGGGCATATTTTTTTTCTGTTTCCGACAATGCCCTCGAGGCGTACGCAACTGGCATATTTGACTGTATTAACGCTGTGCCTAGGTCATACTTGGAGGCTTTAACTTGGGTTGTCACTGGCTTAGTCATATCGTAGTACCGTAGAAACCCTGGTGTCGTGTTGGTAAGAAGCTTCTTTACTTTTCCCAATGCTTGTCTATGTTTCTCACTCCAGTGAAACGCCACTTCTTTCTTCAACAATTCAAGCAGAAGTGTGGTTTTCTCCGACACATAGGACACAAATTTGCCAACATAGTTAACCATTCCAAGAAATCTTAGAACGCTCTTCTTGTCTTCTGGCTCTGGCATGTCGACAGTGGCTTCAATCTTGCTCGGGTCTGGTTGGACACCGTCTCCAGTAATTGTATGTCCAATGTGGACGACGCGTGTTTGCCCAAACGTGCACTTGTCTGAATTAAATCACAGGTTGTGCTATCTAGCTCTTTGTAGGGTTTCTCGTAGCCGGTCATCGTGCTTTTAACGTGTTTTCTCCCAAACAAGGATATCGTCAATATCCGTCTCCATTTCTTCGAGATCTTCGAATATCTCATGCATTCCCTTATGAAATACCTCTTGCGCATTTCGGATTCCAAAGGACATTCGAGTAAAGTGGAACCTTCCGAACGGCGTGTTAAATGTCGTAAGCTTCGAGCTTTCTTCATCCAAAGGAAGCTGCCAATAACCCGACCTAGCATCCAGGGTAAAAAAATACCGGTGCCTGCCATTCTAGCAGTGATCTCCTCAATGGTGGGCAATTGGTAATGCTTTCTTTTGAGGGCCTTGTTAAGGTCTTTAGAGTCAATGCATATGCGCAAGCTGCCATCCTTTTTATCCACCACCATCGAGTTCACCCAATCAGTCGGACCATCAACTCTTTACAGAACTCCTTGCTTCACCATATCGTTAAGGGTTTTATCCAATTGACTCCTGAGAAGGTGAGGAATCTTACTTGGTGGGTGGACAACAGGCTCTACCACAGGATCTATTTTCATGTGATATGGCCGACTTAGAAATCCCAAACCCGTGAAGAGATCGTGGTACTCTTCTTGAATTTGCTCTGTGAAAGAGTGTTCGTTCAGTCTCTCCGATTTCACTTCTTGAGTAAACTTCTCTAGATTTAACTTTCTGCATACTCCCACACTTAGAACTGATTCACTCGGTGTTTCTAATATGTAGAACTCTACCTCGAACAAGTCTTTACGATATTTACACGGCAGACTGCATACAGCTTTGACTGGAACTGGTTCGCAATTGTACGCCATCAAGTTGACCACATGTTCTCTAAGGGGTATCTTTGACTTCCTTGCAATACTTTTAAATGCGTTGATTGTTAGGACGTTAACATCGCATCCAGTGTCAAGTTTGAACTTTAGTTGACTGTCATTGACAAGGACAGTTGAGTATTCGGTTTGGTTCTTCACCTCTGATTTTTGCTTTGGGTTCTTCACTTCGCCTACTGCTTGTATGCTATCAAGAAAGAAATAATCTTCTGGGTCTTCATCTTTTGATTCGACAATGTCAATTTCCCCACTTGATTGACACACTTTGGCGTAGTGGTTCATCATCTTGCATTTATTACACTGGCGACCGAATGCTGTACATTTGCCACCTGCTTGTTTATTTCCGCAATTAGAACAGGCTTTCCATTGACCGCCTTCTTTCCTCGACTGTGTTCTCTGATTTCTTCCTTCTCCAGTACGTGATTGCTTTCGCTGATCTCTTTCTTCTCTTTTCCTCCTTAAAAGCACTTATCTCTGCATTGTTGTCGCAGAATTTCAATTGTCCTTTGGAGAGTTCTTCTGCCCGACAAATGTCAATTGCCTTATTCAGCGTTAAATCGGACTCGCGAAGAAGTCTTTCTCTAACTCTCGTTGATAAGATTCCACTCACTATTCGACTGCAGATTAAGTCATCTTTTAATTCTCCCCATTCACATGTCACTGCTAACATCTTTAGTTCGGTCACAAATAGGTCAATTGCTTCCGATGGACCTTGGTTTCTTGTCAGAAATCGATGTCGCTCCACGACCAAATTCTTTCGCGGTTGACAGTATTCTTCGAACTTCTGAAAAAGGCTGTTTACGGTGACTGTTTCTTCTCCACTTTCTTCATCGAATTGAAATTCGAATGTTTCCTTTACATCTTGTCCATGTCTTCCGATAGTGCACATGAATATAGAGACCTTTTCTTCTTCGCTTTTCCCTTTGCATGTAGCAGTAAGATAGTATTGTATGGCTCTCTTCCATTTTGCCCAAGCTTCCGAAAGATTATTCGTTTCGAAGTTGAGTTCACCTGGTCCTTTAATATCATTCATCCTGCTATCCCACACCTGACACCATGTCAAAGCATCGTTTTCTTTAAGGAACAAACCAACACAATGCGTCACCGAAAGCAGGGACCCGTGTCCTTTCATACATTCATGAATACATTACACTATAATTTATGAATATATTACACTCCTAACCTCTATTGTCCAATAAGAGGGAAGGGTGAGTCGAATAAATCACACTTTTCCCTCATTTCTGGTAAATAAAATTTGAACCCAAAAATTTTATTTGACGATTATGAAACCTATCAGAAAACCTGAATATAAACATGAGTTGAGACATAAATACAAGTGTTCGTTATCATTTGACATATTTTTCAAAGTCTACGTTCAGGTTGTCTTTGCCACCACGTAGAGTCACGTTAAACCGGTATTGCTGTAATTTCAAACACCAGTTAGCAAAACGGTTATTTGAGTTCTGCATTGGGTCTAGCCACTGAAGAGCTTTGTGGTCCGTGACGACTTGGGATTTTCGACCGTACAGATATACGCGGAGGGACTCAATGGCCCATTCAATTGCCAGGCATTTTTTTTTCGATAGCGGAATAGTGCTGCTACCGAGGAAGCAACTTGCAACCCAGATAGACCACTGGATTTTCATTGCCGTCGCCATGATATCAATTTGCGTAATGAAGTTTATATGTTGACTGTATGAGAGCTTGGAAATATCTTAAGATGATAGATGAATGATCGTCAAGCCCTATATTCAGAAAAACGATTTCTGAGTATAGGGCTTGACGATCATTCATCTATCAATTTGAGTAATACTGCACCGACCCCTCGAATTGTTGCATTGGTCTGAAGTATACATTATTTTTCAAAATCCAGATTGTGAAGGACAAGCGATGAACATAGGATTTGCTTCAGTTTAGTAAACGCCTGTTTGCAATCTTCATTCCAAAACAATGTTTGGGTACTCTTTTTAGTCAAGTCAGATGGCGGAGTGGAAATCATGGCATACTCAGGAATAAACTTGCGGTAGTACCTTGTTAATCCCAGGAAGGACTTCAATTCTGTCTTTGATTTTGGTCGGGAGAATTGTTGAACAGCCAGTATTTTACTTGTCTATGGTTCAACAATACCTCCACCAACTGTATGTTCAAGAAAACTAACATGGGCTATGGCGAAACTGCATTTCTTCGGGTTTGCTGTTAATCAGGCTTGACGGAGACGCTCTAGTATTTCACGTAGGTGAGATAAGTGTTTATCCCAACTGTTGCTGATTATCCCGATGTCGTCGAGAAGGGCATCGCAGAAATCTTCGGTACCCTGCAGGATATTGTCCGTCATTCTCTGAAATGTGGCAGGGACGCCGTGTAAGCCAAAGGTCGTCGTCTTGAACTGGTATAGTCCAAAGGGGGTGTTAAATGCAGTTTTCTCTTTGGATGTTTCTTCCAGTGGGATTTGCCAATATCCCCTCGTCAAGTGGAGTGTGGAAATGTATTTCGCCTTTCCCAGTTTATCAATTATATCATCTGTTTGAGGTATTGGATAAGCATTAAAGCGAGATACAGCATCTAGTCGGCGATAGTCGACACAAAAACGTACGGGGCAGTCCTGTTTTGGGACGAGGGCTATTGGACGCCCATGATGTCCATTTCTTCCATTTTCTTCAAATCCTTCTCCACGGTTTGCATCTGTGATTGCAATATCCGGTGTGGTCGCTGTTGGATGGACTGAACCTCTGTTGTTATTCGATGAGTGCAAGTGTCAGTTCGACCTGGACATGTTTGCATAACATCTGCAAATTCTTGCGTTAATTTCGGAATCTCCTCCTGTCTTTGCCACATAGTCGACAAGAGATTGTGGAGGTGTTGATCCTGTTCAACACGGCATTGTATTTCAGCTTCTTGACGCCGTCGTTCAGTTTCACGTTCTTATTTTCTCTCTTCAGTCATCATACGCATAAAACCAAGTAACTCATTCGAGGAACTCTCGGAGCTTTATTCCGAACGTACTTCGTCAGGAAAATCTTCTTCTCAATTTCAAAGACTTTGTGCCATAATCAATTACTCACTTTCACAGGCTTGATGGGTCTGCAACTTATTGGAGTTGTTTCCTTCAGTGCAACTCAAGCACCGCTGTCACCAAATGTGATAAAGTCAACAAAACAAGCAACTAATATAAACAATTTATTATATCCTGAACAGCGTTTAACAACCTCCCTCCTTGAATTTACCCTCCATGTGTTGTCCTTTTGGGCTCTCCTAACCTCTGTTGTTCAATAAGAGGAAGGGGTGTGTGTAATCTATCACATGGACACGCGGAGACGCGGTGGTCTTTGTTTAAGAACGGACTCGAAGGTAATACTGAGCTACATGCAAAACGAAAGATGACTTTGCTCATGTTGCCAACCCAACCCAGATAATTAGTGAAGTCTTTAATCCCAACCAGAGTAAAGGTATAAACTGACAAGAGTCTTAATCACACAGATCCCACCCCTAGGTGCATAGACGTAAAAATGAAAATTGGACTAACGATGGGCTAAAGGACAGGAATATCAAAGAAATAATTCCTGTGCAACGACAATAAAATGCCAAGAATTTAGGATACAAGAGAAAGGTTTCTACATCCGACTATAGAGACCACCCTCTACCTGACAAGGGACAAGGTTCAGAGATTTAATCAATTTCCGAAAGAGTCCACCCTTAAGAGAAATGTTACTAACCTAATCGTAAAACTGAGAGAATACAAGTTTCATCAGATGAGTCCTGGCCCTAAAAACGATAACCCCGATTATCAACATCGGTTCCACAAAGCACCAAGTTGAGTGGAAGAAAAAATCCGCCAGCTGAGGAATCCGTTTGTAGCAGAGCTACAGCAAATAAACTCATGAGGTGATACGTCAAATCAGTCTGCCGGTAATTGGCAAATGTCGTATGGTATCAAAGATGCTAAATCACTTTGTAAGAATCAGACACGTTAAGGGATACAGTGTTGACGCTCCAAATGGACGATAAGCCATTTGAAGGACTGCAGACTGTTAGGAACGTTACGTTGAAAGGAAAGGAGGTTCGTTTTGTTTTGCTAAAATGCTGGTTTATAACAGAGATGTAAGTAAGTTTGCTCCTCTTTGTGTGACTTGGTCGGTCTAAATGCTCAATTCATGTTGAAAACATTCCAAACAACAGTAACGGTATTAAAATCTAACTAGGGAGCATGTTTGTCCTGTTTTAAAGATAAGACACAATCATCGAAGAGTAACTAGTCCTGTGGGGTCTACTTCTTACAGACACCCCATCTCGTTTAATTAATATCAGATTCGACGTACTGTATTTGCGTGCAAACTGCACTTACTCGTAAATTCACGTGCGGAGCGGCAAATCCCAACAGGATCAGATCAAGTATAGTGCCACATAATTGCTTCTTCGTTCATTAAGAACCCCGAAAATGTGTATAAACCCAAAGGTTAGGGTAAAATGTGGGATTAGGATTCGTACACATTTTCGGGGTTTTAAAAAAAAAGAAACAATGAGGTGGCGTATACTTAACCTGATCCTTCTAAGCGATGGTACCTTGTCTTCGCTTGCCTAAACAACTGCGTAATTCACATCATCGGAGACTATGAAGACTATTGCAGCTAGTTGATCATCTGTTTTACCACTTATGGCGGAAGTAAGCGGAATAGCAAGTGCCTGCCTAATGGTCTCACTATAAACCGCTACCAACGACACGTGAACAAAAATTTAAAAAAAGACAAACTATGTTGTGCCAATGATTCACACGCTTTTCAAAAGACAAAAGATTAAACGAGTCATCTTTTCCCCCTTTTATGTTATGTTACGTTTGACGGACTAGCCTAGCCTACTGTTTTCATTTGTGCCTCATGATCAACAAATACTAACTATGGCTTGCTTTTCGATTTTCACCAGTTGTTCTTTGAGCACTATTGCAAGTGATAGATCAGCCATAAAAAGAAAAGGGATGTTTAACATGAATTTTAATCAGGCAAAACTTCTCTAAAATCTGGCAGAAGTGGTTAGGATGGTGTATTTTAAACCAAGGGGTGTATTACTAAAAAAATTGTCTTACACCTCATCAAAAATCAAAAAAGTCCTCGAAAAAAATCCGAAAACCCGGCCGTTTAGAGAATGCATAAAATCCATAAAATCCGATAAGAAATAGCTCAACTTCAAATTTTCAAAACAGGTTTTTCAAAAATTTATTGAACTCCTTCATAGGTTTTTTTGAAAATGATAAAATAAAATCCATCAAAATTTTAAATATCGTCATGAAAGTTCGTAAGTATGAAGAAATTTTTGCTACAGATTAACTCAGCCGTGCGTCATTTTCTCTATAGTCGCAAGGCAGTGAACAAGTTTTTTTCTTCCTCGTAACTTGGCAACAGATGGAAACGTAAGAAGTCGACTCTAAACAGTTTACAATGTGGAGTTGTAGTGAATTACAGTGTAATTTGTGATGTTGAAACGATGGCAGGGAGGCAAGGGTTTTGTCCCACAACAAATTATGCACCAAAACATAACGAATCTTTCATTCGATGTCCCGCTTTGTGATTCTTTATTTACAGCATTTCACATACAGACTTATTCAGTAAAACATTGTGCATAATAGCACAGGTTCACGTGTGTGCATTTTAGCCTCTGGTTAAATGTGCATGTGTTTCGCCTCATATTTTGATCATTTTCGTGAAAACTTCTTCGACTTCAATATATAAACCCTAGTGTTCGTAAAATTACCATTCTGAAAAATGGCAAGTCCTGAAATTGTTTCCAAATCAAATTTTTTGTAAGAAATAATCCTTATATCGCTCCTTACATCAAAAAATGGCAAGAGATAACGATAAATGAATCTGCAATCACATAATATTTATTCAGAAGAGAAGTCAAGCACTAATGATGAGGGGAGAAAAATCCGAAAAATCACCAAAACTTGTGCTTAAAATCCGAAAATCCGGAAAAAATCCAAACTAATCTTGTTAATTCTAAAATTTGATCAAAACACAGAACATAATAACTTAACAAAATTAAATGTTTCAATAGTTACGGGAACCACTGAGTGTTTTGGTCAAATAGAAAACAACGGTGACTCCGAACAAGGATAACATTTTCATTAGACGTTTCGACTAACTTCAGTCAACAGTTGGTTAGGAAAGTTAGTCAAAACGTGGAATAAAAATGTTATCCTTGTTCGGAGTTACCGTTGTTTTGTATTAAATATTTCAATTAAACCATTTTTGGCCAGACAGACGTTGACAATGCAGTCAGGCAATAGGCAGTAAAATTTTTCTTGTCAAAGGGAGGTTGCCTACAAGGGAATAGGGAA
This sequence comes from Heliopora coerulea, assembly GCA_030142905.1. Taxonomy (NCBI): domain Eukaryota; kingdom Metazoa; phylum Cnidaria; class Anthozoa; order Scleralcyonacea; family Helioporidae; genus Heliopora; species Heliopora coerulea. The sequence continues at coordinate 168,742 of JASJOG010000269.1, forward strand.
AGAATCTCTCAATTAACCCTCCATGCCTAAACAACACCTTATAACTATGCTCTGGTTAATGCAGGATACTTTTAAACATCAAAAAGGTGGGCACCTAGAGTGGAATCACCTTGGAAAATTAATGGTAATTACACATACCAGTTGTTTTTTGACCCAGTCCAATTTTTTCTCTTAAAGCTGTGGCAACTTGAAAATGCCTGTTACGGAGGCATTCTTTAAGAACTGCATAGTAGAATGCATCACTGAAATTTTGCTCTTGGTCCAACAACAGCTTAACAACAGCAAGTCTATTATGGATACCTACAATAGGCAAAGTATTAGTTTATCAACAATAAAAATTGTTGTCCACTTCTCCTTCAATTAATAAAAAATAGTCAACTAGGAACAGAGTAATTAATTATTAATTAATTAATCACAATAATCAACAAGGGAGCCATTCATCTTTTCCAACACCAGACAATTTTACTGTTGATGGAAAGTCTTGGCTGACTTAGGAGTAGGGAGTTAAGAGATTAAAATAATTGATTAAATTAATAAAGGGATTAAATTCACATCACACGAGTAAAACTGTTCAAGTTTTGGGATAGTCAAGTACGCCAGGGCGTCCTAAAACATGGGGGTGGACACGGCTTTGGAAACCATGATCTATGCGTGATGCAGGAAACCCTCGCATATGATTGACGCGTTCCAGATATAATCAGGAATTGGAACTTGAAGTGCATATAAATCATCCACGGTTTTTAGTTTTTTGTAAAGAGGATTAAAAACTGATTTTAACCATTCGTTTACAAAATATTTCTCATTAAGTATTACCAAAGAGGTCGATTTTGAGCTTCCCGCCCAAACTTTTCGCTTATGACCTTACGTATGATCTTACGTATGATCTTACGAAATAGTTTTAGTGCAACAGAAAATTTCTAATTATCTAAGCTTTGAAAACAAATTTCTAATGATACCTATGAGATATTCTTATGAAAAATTTTACATGTACTAGCACCATGACAGGAGTAAAGGGTTTACCGGTACTTAGAGGGAGGGAGGGAGAGAGAGAGAGAGAGAGAGAGAGAGAGAGAGAGAGAGAGAGAGAGAGAGAGAGAGCATGACAGAGAGCATACCCCTCAATTTGTCCTTGAAGTCAACAACAGAACCCATTACTGTACTTACAAGCAAAATGAAGTGGAGTACGACCAAAGTTAGTTGTTGATGTGAAGTCACTGCCTTTGCTAAGTAGTAATTTTACAGTATCTAGATGACCACTCTGGCAGGCATAGTGACTAGGCAAGCAACCATACTCGTTTCTTGAGTTAACTTCTGCACCACGTTGGATTAGATAATCAGTTATTGAGAAATATCCATGTAAACAAGCATGATGTAAAGCAGTTCCTTCCGAGAATCCTCCACGCTCTTCAATGTCTGCGCCATTCTCCACTGCAGCTTTAACGCCATTCAAATCTCCTTTCTCTGCTGCAGCCCAAACAGACATTTTCCTATTCAAAACATACGCATTCAAATTTTGAAAAAATGGAGCCCCCATCTCTGTTCCCCCCTTACCCCCCTCAACGGGATAGGGTTTCTCGGGAGCAGAGTTTCTGGAGAGTCCCACCCCGCACCGGTGCAGCAGCACTGGTGCACCCGCACTTGAACTATAATATAACATATTCTACAAACTTTTATCTACGTACAAGACTCCATGCTCCTTCAATGTGGGAGTTCCATTTTTGATTTCACGTCACCTATGAAGAAATAACCTAACACCCCCGATAAATATCACAATTTTATCTTATCCATGAACAAAAGGTCTTGCGTGTTTTTTTTAGTTATTACTTTCTTTTATTTTTATGTTTTAACTTTTTTTTTCCACTGAGAATGTGCGACAACACACGAATTGGAAGCGTTCCCTCAAGGTTCCCGATAGACTGTCACCTCATCAGAAAATAAGTTTCGTTCCACACTCTTTTCACATTACGTTGCTCCTGCAGACTGCAGTTTTCTTATACTAAATTTCAACTACATTCCGCCAAGTAGCCATTTTATATGAGTTGCTACTAAATTGTATATTTCAAACAATTCGACATCAGTCGCCCGTCTGCAAACGTCTACTTATGCGATTCAATGTACGCGAACGCCAAGCAGTTTCAGCCATTGAAATCTCTCAGGAGGAAAGAGGGGAGGGAACGTGAATTTCAGATTAATGTTCACAAGGTCAGCTAAATTTATTTTTATATCTTAGACAATGAGTGTACAATTATAGTCAACATCAAGGTGCCGTATACGAAGTTAACAGTTACTTTTAGTTGCTACGACCGACCCGTAATCCTTCATTTTTTTGTGAAAGAGCAACATGTGCATGTGCAATTCCAATTATTTTTCGACAAGAGCGTGGTTTGTATTCTGTTTTAAACAATTCCCATGCAGTAGAACAGTTCATCAGTGCTGCACTATCCTGCCTCATAATGAACTAAATCATTTGGCTCGTCCAGTTCACTCTTACACGGTTCAGTGTACATTAACACTTCAAGTAATGTTCTTGGAAAGAGCATCTTCTCATGTTACTTTACATTCTTTTTCGCACTTAATGGAAAAACAAAACAAAACATTTTAATTATTATTATTTTTAAATGCAAAGTGTTAGAATGTTAGAATGCCATGTAGATGAAATGCATAATGGTAGAATATGTCCTAATTACAAAACTAGTAATAAAATTATTTTCGGACTTTAGTCGTCTTCCAACATACTCTGGTAATGGTTCCCTTTGCCACGCACTTAATCCTTATGAATCCTTATGGTCCTTGTGACAAAGTAGAGTGCAGTGATGATGTCCATATTAAGTGAAAGTAAATTTTTAAGTGATGATATCATACATTTTAAGACACATCCAGAAACAGTTGCAAGACATTCAGTTTTTGGGCCTTCAACTGGCAAAGAAACCTGTGACACTGCAAATCTAGTGCAGTTAAATACTGTCTTGGACTCTTCCAGTTCATGGTAACAACGTGGTTACTATCAAATTATAAAAACACAAGACTAGACTGCAGTTTAGCAGACCCACTGTGTCACTGACTAGGTAGAGTAAGAGTATATATTAGATTTAGTGAGCTGGCAGAATGGTCTCTGCCTTATTTGGGTCTGCTAACTGCAGTGCCCATTTTTTGAACAAAACTATTTTCCTGACATTTGATACACTACATCATTTTAGTATCCAAATTCCAGACCCATACGATCAACTTGTACATGACTTTAATTGGACATTGGTGGTCGTAATGTTTAACAATTAAATGAAATAAAGAAGAGCTTTTAAAAGAATGAAATTGGCAAAATAAAAATTTTTTGGATCCACTGTTTGGTGAATAAATGGAGTACCATGATGTTGATTGTCGTTCTTACCTAATGTACAGTTGATTCAATTTAAGATATCAAAATAAAGTTATCATGTCAGCTACTGAAATCTGGAACTGTTAGGCTTTCCTGAGAATGCCAAATCTTATCATTGAAAAGTGTAAACTTGGCGTGTAATTGGAAATGAACATAGAAGATTTGCGCCTAAAATGGCTGCTTTGATTTTATGCAATCTTCTAGAGACCTACTTGAAATGGGGATATTATGATACATATGAAAAAAGTGTAGGAGCAATCTGAAAGGACTTTTTAGATTTTCTAGTACAGTACTACAGTTTAGCAGACCCATGTTGCTGTTTAACTTTTGCCATTGGCTCAGTAAACAAGAAAATGAGCTTTTGGTATGACATTTGTATGGCAAAGGTCAGTGTTCCCACAAGTGGGTCTAAAATCCCATTAGCTCCCCAAGATACTGTATCAGCTGATTTAAAAAAGATTAGATTAGAAAACGTCGCGAGGATTTTTACTCCAGAAAGGCTTCCTTAATGACCTACATATAGTGTTCAAAATCCCACAGAGATTATTGTTTCACGACCAACGTTTTGGATTTACTTCCACACCAAACCCAAAACCCAACCCCTAAACATTATCCCTTAACCCTATGGCTAAACTCCATTCCTGAACCCTTTCCCAAACCCTAACCCTAATTAAATGTGGATAATAAGAATAAAGATTGCTTTTGCCTCTTTATGATACTCTTTGTCCGTTTAATTCCAAATTATCAAATATTTTTACATCATTTTGGGCGTGCAACTTTCCAGCAGCCAAAATCTTCCTCATTTGTGTTTTGAGCCTGCAAGAAAGACTGACTACAAGGTGGTTTTGTTCAACTGGAATCCAGCCTTAGATTTTGATTCAAGCATAGATTATTAAATCTCTAAAAACAAGTAAAAGTTTCGAGTTGAAAGAGTTTACTTTTTAGTTTTAATATACAGAAAGTAATCATGTCAACACATAGCTTAAAAGTTCTCAACTAGACAAAATCAGTATGATGTCACCATTTATTGTTCATCATTTCTCAAGAACGACGTAAAGGAAATTTTCCCTTTTTCGTGTGCTTGCTCTGGTGCCTACATGTACTTGTGCATCCTTCATTGTTTTTCACAGGTAAACTGGGTTTTGAAGCAAACACAAGAGGCCTAAGTTATCTAAGAGTTACCCCCATCTTATGACAAATATTCCCCTGATTTAAAAAAATCAACAAGCAGAAGAGTCAAGCAGATGTTTAAAAATTTAAAATATCATTACTCACAAGATAAGTGAAAAGAACTTGCAAGGAAAAAGGATTGGAATTCTGTCAATCACAGATTCAAATTCAAGTATGTATGACCTGTTTCCATTCATGACTTGAATTGACTTCTATGCTGCTCTCCAAGAACAGAAATTAATGACAAAGTTGCCAGTGCTGGAGAGACCGTTAGAGAAACAACCATGATTCTATGAATGTCAATGGTGAATGATAACAACTGCACCATTTCAAGAAGTGTAACTCCAGCAGACATTGCTAATTTGGTCAACAACATGGACCATTGATTAAAATAATGGAAAAGACAATGAAGATAACACACAATCATTCCAAACCAGAAAAAATGTAATGCCGGTAATATTATTAGCGCAAAGCAATGCTGTGTTAATTTCTCCCTACCTCTTTACTGTACATGTAAACATTAAATGTATATCTTCATAAATTATGCATAATTATGCACCTGTATTCTACAATCAGTGCATACATACCATTCATGTATGTCACTACGAATGTGAATGTGCATGACTGTGTACTAGTTTATACCTTTATATCTATGTGTGAGTGTATGTCTGTGTCATTGGGATAATGGACGGATAGATAAAAGGATTTGGTGAACTTTTAACCTTTTATTAATAAGACTTAGTGTGAGAAATTTGGGAGCTAAAAGGGTTTTGAAGATTTAAAACCTATCAAAAGCCAATAAAGATTTGTGTTGAAACCACGCCCTAATCTTTCCATTGGCCTTAGCTGTAACCGTAAAATACACCTTTTCACTAGATAATGATAAAAACGGATTATATAAATATAAACAGACAACATTTACGTTTGAGTAGTCTACTGTTAACCAATAGTCCCAAAGCAATTGTAGAGGATTCACTGGGCAGTGAATTTTGCATTCTTGCTGGATACTTGATAGGCCTGACGGTAAACAGTTGAAAAAGGGACAGTTAAGAATTGGATATGTTAACTTCTTGGTCCACGTTTGACTTTTCAGTTTTTAGTCTGGCCGATGCTTTAATCCCAGGCAATTTTTGTCAACTAAAGAATACTGATGTTTCGGACAAGAAGGCTTTAAGAATACTTCAGATCTTTTTCCAACTTTTAGAATTCCTTTGGCTAATGCCAGATGATTTTAATCATCAAGGGGAGATATCTCATAATGGGAAAATAAGGATACTAGTTTTTGATTTGTTAACCTATTAACATCTGTCTCTGGTAAAGCAATTTAAAGTGTCTGACTTAGTAAGACGAATTCTGAATGAATATGGTCATACGTAAAAAGCAACAGGATTAACATAGGACTCAAACCTTTAACTCTCAGTTGTTTCCAGCTACAAGTTGAGAGAATAGTCTAGCGTTGGCAAGAATTAAATTTTCAAGAGCTACCTAAGAAAGGAAAAAGTTAATTCTGGGAAGCTGAATTTCAAATGGTGTGTTTGGATTAAACATACTTCAACATTCTGTACATACAAGCATACAAAAGTAATTATTCATAGTACAATGAAAAAGAAAATGCTGTATACTGTCAAAGTGTTGAAGAATGCTATTTTGATTCCAGTACATGTCTAGATGGACTGTACTATTCCTGCGATCCAAGGGAACACTACAATTGTTATTCCCTCGTCAAATGACTATTTTGTTGTAGTTGTTAAAATTGCCACTTTGCCTGTGGAATCTGTACTGCAGTATATAATTAAGCTGTTTTTCTCGGTACATATCTATGCTTTTACTTGCTTGACATTTTATCTGTCACATGTTTGTGCCAACTTCTTAAGCTTCAACCTGTTCCAACCCTGACAATAAACCCATGCTCCAGGGGTGTAGTGGAGCGGGGCTCAGGGGGGCTGAATCCCCCTTATCAAAATTCCATGGCAATTCGGGGGTGCTGAGCCCCCTTTATATTTTTTGCAGATTGTGTAACTTTAATCATGTTTCAATGTTCTGTGAAATTTATGTAAAGATATTCAGTCATTTCCAACAAGAATGATTTCAGTAATTTCTAGTCGGTCATAACATGTGCCGCCCAAGTACTGATCGTGGCGATTGTATTCCTAATATTTTACCTTTTACAAATACAGAAACACTGTTAAATCTTAATTACAGAATTACTGTTAGCAAAAATAAAAAAAATAGCATTTTTCAAGTTTATCATTTTTTCGGTCCTCCCCTGATGTTCAGGACACTGTGTTGGTGAGCCCCCCTTGTTAAAGTTCCAGGACTACACCCCTGCCATACTCTCTCTTAGCTTGCCTTGAATTAGCAGGATTTAAATGGGAAGGTTGCCAAAGGCAAAAATGGATTACCATAATGAAGACAGTTTTAATGCACTGCTGACAACTGGTAAGCACCCTCCTTCTACTCAACAAAATCAGGTTGCATTGCTATTACAAGAATAAAATAAAAAATATTGGCTTAGGTGTGGGAGGGTTAATTCTGTGAATAGGTTTCTGTACCACACACCATAATTGAACATGAAAACTTATGACTAACTAGGTTCTACAAACATTAAGCTACTAAAAAAAGCAAACTGGTATTGTAGAGTGATGGGTCATGTTAAACTATGTGCACTACATTATAGTTTCTAAATGACAGAGAACAGGTGTACTGGTAAGTCTTGTGTGTTGACATATCAGTTACTCATTGTGTGCACTTAATCACAAACAACTGATTGACTTATTGAGACTTCCAAAACTTCATACAGTCCATCTGTTCCACCAATTATAAACCAGCCCACACTGTAACCTTACCCCAACCATCTAGTTTTTTGTACCCCTGTTGTTCGAGAATCTTGCCACGCAGTGATTAGATGTTACTTGTTTGATGTCTGTTTGGGCTCAACAACCTTTTTCTGAATGTTAAAGTATGAAAATCGTTTGCACTAATAATACTTAACTATATTAACATTAACCTCAACTTTACATGTAACTCTTCAATATTACTGTACTGGTGCGGATCTAGGATTTTGCAGAAGGGGTTGTTTGGTATGCCAGGTCTGGCTTCAGGTTTTTGAGGTGAGCGTGGTTAACCAGATCACTGGTTGTTCTAGGTTTTTAATTGGGGAGGTTCCTTCATCACTTAAATGGGTTTACAATTGGAGAAAAAATATGCAAACAAAATTTATTATATAAACATAGGGACAATGGCAAGAAACCCTCACATTATTTGGTGGCTCAAAGGTGGTGTTTAAGCTCCCTAATCCCTCCCCCTTGATCTGCTGCTGCTGTAGTTTTATGTATGTGGCCATTATTTCTTTACTAGAGCTCAGCCAAATGCTATCCATGGTCCTTGACAGGAAAGTCAGGTCAAAAAAGCTTAAGAAACTCTTGGTTAATATGTTGTCTTAACAATGTAAAACTGGCCTTCAGAAATAAAAACATGTGGTTACCCGATTCCTGATGTTAAAAATCCTAGTACATTACTCACAGAGAAATCTAGAAATTTTAATTTAGACCTAAATTACCCTTTTTACCTTGGAAAACAAGAGGTAAGCTTGAAATTTTGTTTCAAGTGGAAAACCACCTCTTAAAATCCAGTTGTCCAAGAAAAGTTTGGTCATCTTGGACGACTGAATGTTTACTTCTTTCTTTAATTTCAGGCCTGTAAGAAATGTATACTGCATACTCATTTATATCTTTCATGATAGAACTTCCATCACACTTGGCTGCATGACCCGTGTTCCACAGGAATAGCCTTTCATATTTTTATTAGTAACTATTGGTAAACAATTTTGCTCATCAAGAAGTGACTTCCAGTTAGGAGGGGGTTAAGAACGGTGCCCATAAACTTAAAATATGGGGTTGATTGCAATTTGTTTTCTGTATTGCAGTCAAATAGAAAAACTTCATTTTTTTCCTGCTTTTCTTGGGGTATTGCAGATGTTGCAGATGGACGTCTTTGACACTTTCACAGCAGGTTTGGTTCTGTAACATTGAAACCAGCCTTAACATCTGTACATTTCTTTAATTTATGAAGTTTACTCACAATAAATCATGCATTATTACCGATAAAGTCTGTTTACTTTGTGATACTGTGGTATTTATATCACTAATATCTTAGAATTTAAACTTTAAGCATGTCACATTCCATTTATATAACACCACGCCATAAGCTCCGCAATACAATCATGAAAGCAAATATAAACCTGACTAACCGGTTAACTCCAGGTTTATGGATAAAAAATTATCTATTGCTGAGATGGTTTTCGTGTTCTTAATTTGACGGAGACTGATCAAATCTAACAGAAAGCCAGGTGCAAAATTATGGCCTTAACTAACGAGTCGTAAATATTGAACTTCATCGATAGTAGAAGTTCAAACGGAACTAGGAAATTGCAATAGTCAAGTTTAGAGCGGAGAGTAGAACATTCTATCGAGAGGTCTTAATTTCGCTATTCATCGATAGTGCATTCCACACGAAACTTCGCCTCATTCCTGTACCCCACTTCCTACGTGAAGGTGAAGAATGGTTATTTCTACTAATTTGGTGCAGAATTCGATGGTTATATTAGTGAAGCTCTTGTTTCTCAAGACGCCATTCGACTTCTTACTAACAGTTGCATTCTTTTAGGTGTGTCTAGCTCTGTCATACATGTAGTAGCAACAAATAGGAAGTCTCGGTTTAACTTTAATGGAGCTTGAACTTTTTTCTTCTATATTTGAATAAACTTCAGTTTTTCCAGGTTAAGAAGGTTATCGACTCCAAAATGAAATTCCACGGATAAAGCTCTTTTGTTTGATAGAAAGGACGATTTTGCATTTTAACTTGGTCTATCACTTCAGTTGCTTATAACCCTCGTGCAACCAACTATCACAATGGACAGCCATTGTGTTCAGTGACCCTTCTTAAACATACGCTCACAAATCCACGACAATTCGGGAAACTTTTACGTTAGCTTTAACTTGAAGGCAAACACGATTAAATGTTTTACCTAAGTGCTGATAAGCCTCAACGAATGAACAAATATTTGCTTGTGACCGTGTCTGCTTCCTCCTTCGTTTCGATCATACGTGAAATAGTGCTTGACCTTGAAATTTGAGTTGTTTGCATATTTATGATCTAGGCTGACGATATCTTCATGGTGGGACAAAAAATTGTATTTCATTGGTTCTTGTCAAAGGGGATTCCCTTCCATTTCTGGGATTCACCAATTTCGCTCTCCAATTTGGGAGGCAGGACATGACGTCTTCCCCCTCTTACGATATATTTGCGCAGCAGCCAAACTGTGCGAAAGTGCAATTACCAGATCTTCTTTATCGCTGTTAGTTAACTTGAAAGTTGGTTAACACTAAGAAGCTGGGGTCAGTTGTACAAAGCCCACATAACATATCCATCAGATAAAACCTTACAAGTAAACACAGCCATTCACTCTTTCACAATCGAATTCAGATTTTACGGACGGAAAATTCGGCATAGGTGGATAAGACGTATTTCGATGGATAAAAAAATTATTAAAAATTTAGCTTTGATGATTCAAAGCATGGATAGTGCTTTTTACTCGTTAGGACATATACAAGGAATAGTCATCCTGGGGAAGGTGGCAGGAAGGCTACAGGCCCTATTTTGGGAAAGCTATGCCCTCTCCCATCTGGGGAAAATTCATAATTTCTAGAGGAAAATCTTATGAAAAAATCCAAAGGATTTAGAAGTAGTGCAGACTGCAGAGAGATATTTTACAAAAATTTGTTACAAAAATACTTATAATCGTTTTCCAATCACCATAGGCCGCGGAAGCACCCCAAAAGTGGGGGTCACTGACAAAAGAGGGCACTTTTGTGATTTAATTCTAGAAAACTGAATAAAACCTCGTTGCTACTAGGCAACTATTCTATAACAGGAGAAAAGATTTCCTTTTATGAAACGGATATAAAAATGATTGGCAATCATTTTAGATTCTTAAGATTTTCCACCAACCACACCATTTAACACCCGATCGGGGACTTTAGCCCCTACAGCATAAAATGTCAGTTTCCTCCTCGAAAGTATCCGGGTTTAGAACAAGAGCCCCACAAATGTTATAACTATACAGTTTTTATTGTATGACAAAGAGTAGTTAATTGTTCACCAATGTGAAGGTGTATATAGTACGTTGCTATAATTACACTGGTGGTTATGGAAAATCCCTCGGAGTGATTGGATCACCCTCGTGCAACCATCAATCGCAATGCACAGCAGTTACGTTCAGTAATACTTCTTAAAGTTGAATATAAAATCTAAAAAAGGAATACATTTGGACAATCCTTCACGTTACCTTTAAGCAGAAAGCAAATAGTATTAACTACCTTATCTAAGTACTTATAAATATTGAAAGTATTCAGAATATTTGTTGTCCCCATTTGTCTAAGTTTTCATCTTTACGTTTAGGAGCGCAGTAATTGGCGTCAGGTGTTGCGGTGGACAAGCCAGTAAGGAAATGGCCATATAAATATCTCGAATATTGACAAATCTCTTTTTAACTAATCTACATAAGTTTGAACTAATATATGTTATTTTAACTTTTAATTATTTATTCATTTTAACCGACGAAGAGCTAAGCTGTTTGTTGAAACGTCTTCTAAAGTTTTTATCAACGTGTTTTTAACGTTTTACCTAGCCAGTGTCAATCATTAAAACTTTTGAAATATGCGTAATCCTGGCTGCAATTCCAACATTTTCCGATTATTTAGCTTTATTTGATCCTAACCTAATGGTCTCACACCAATGCCCGATTGCCTCAAATTCTTACCATGCAAGCAGTCATTATTTTTGAAGTCAAACTGTAATTGTTTTTGAGAAAGATCCCCCCCCCCCCAGCTTTATTAACCAATTTACTTCCCTGCTTGCACTTGTGCCTATCTCGTTTGCCACTCATAAGCTAAAACGTGGGTCGCCCTTTAAAAATGTGACTACACAAAATGTTGATTAGGTCGTCATAAAGTCTATCGAGACGATCGAAGTCATTGCTGAAACAGTGGTGTGCCAGGAATTCTCCCACGCAGGGACTAACCTCCCCGACAGGGGTGCTAAGCTATAGGAGCCAGGGCCACGCCTTTTTATAATTTCCTTTTGTGAAGGTAGAAAACTTGTTGTTCTTCGCAAGAATAATCGCAACAACCGACTTGAAACAGTTTACTTTTACATTTGACATAAAGAGAGGGTATACATGTATTGTCTTTCTTGGTTAAATCAATAACAAGTGCTCATAGTTGTACAATATATAAATGTGCTATCATCAGTCAAAATTCCCCAATGAATAGTTAATTTTAACTCAAGAGAGAGGCTGTAGCCCTCCTTTGCCACCACCCCTGCGCTGAAACATTAGCAAACTTTCTTGAAGAATTTCACTCAAATTACGAATTGTATAAACCTGTTCAATTGACCCAGTCACTCTGTTTGGAAGATTTTGTTTTGAACTATTGTCTTCAATGACAATAAACACAGCGGTTGCAACGGATTAGGCAGTGTTATCTGCCAGGCTTCTGGGTTGATAATTCCTGTCGCACAAAAGAGGCATTCTAAGGGCCTGTTTCCACGAAACCGGGTGGGTCGTCAAGATGAGTCAGGTCGTCAACCCAGGTTAACCCGCCTACGAATAAACTCCTGTCAACGTTTACGTGATAGCCGGGTAACCCGATTGAAGACCTGGGTTGACCCAGGTTGGCGTGGGCGTGAAGATGTGAAATTTTATTTTAATGTTCGTGTAAACACGAGTTGAATTGAGCGGGGTTCGATTTAAGTGGTGGTAGATGTATCAACCTGAGTTCATACTCTTACCCGGAATGCAGATCGCTAATCCGGGTCAGCCACTTGATCGCCCAACTTTGGGTGAACCAGACTTGGTTGGTTGTCAACCCTGGCCAATGAAAACATAATTTATTATCAATCCTAGTTGGCGTCCTGACCCGGGTTTGCGGCTAACGAGGGTTCGTATAACTACGCCCTATTTTAGATCTCTCAGTATAAATGATTTAGAACAAGCGGAACGGGTGCGTTGTCACTCTGCTGACAAGCAGTAAAAAACACTTGCACGTTTTAAAACAAAGGTAGAGCTTGAGTCATCACAGGAACGTATGACTCAACTTTAATTTTGACTATTCTTTTCCCTCGAGAAATCCATAAAAGTATAAATTTGTTTTATTATTATGGATTTGTTTGTGAATCACCATTGAGTACAACATTTGCAGGGTTGCTTATAAATGATTGAATACCCTGTTTTTAATTCGATAATTATAAGCATGAAATTTAGGATGATATGGTCATGTCATCTCGACGCCGAATTTGACACGCTTCAAATTACGCCGTGATCAGATGAAGTAGTTCTTCACAGAAAACCTGACCTGAGGTAGTAGAACTACATGACAGAGCCTTTGTCAATTGGTTTTGATTTTGTTCTTTGTAAGGTATACACGTCAAAAGAACACTAATATACTGCTGACCATAGAGTCATGTCTGTGGGCCCATCCCTTTGTTTTAGCTTGTATTACAACCAGAATACTGTCAGGCATCAAGTCGACGTACTCGCTGAGCTCGCTTTCCAGTTTGTGATTTGTTGTTCCACATTGGCTTAATCTTCGTGAGTACATCGGAAAGAAACCTGACGTCCTGACGTGCATGTTTTATGGCCCACCGTATGTTGCCCAAAGCATCTGAGGTGAAAAAGTTGTGTTTTGTGGCTGTGTTAGGTGAGATGCATGTTGCTGGAAAACGGCAAAGGATAGTCAAACTTAAAACATGTGTCTGTTAATGCATACTGCGATATAGAATGACATCGTTTACGCATTACGATGAAATAAGTCGCTTTGCGATGAAGTATTTACGCTTACGAAAAGCAAGGGGATAGACAAACTCTCTCATATTTATGCGAATAACACGCCTGAACACGAAGCTATGATAACAGTGAATTTCATGTACCGAAATGACCATGATTTGCTCAAACATCATGTCCTTAACTTCTTTTCCGTGTAGAACATGCGATAAGCGATAAAACAGTATCCCTTCACATTCCTCCTTGCTCCTGTGCTAAAAACGTGGATACGAAGCAAATTTGGTATGTTACCAAATACCCTACAGTACTGAATGGCTGCCTAGCCGCATTAAGGCTGTTTTACAAGTCAATGGGATTGCACACCAAGTAGAAATCTTCTCTGACGAGTGATACTGCCATAAAATTATATAATTTTGAGAGGAATCAAGAATCAAATCTCAGTCATTTAACCAGGGTCTGTTCTATTGCTCAGTCACTGGTGGGGAATCAACCAGACGATAATCGCAATCGTAGCATGTTATACATGTATGTGTATAAGTGTCTCAGCACAAAACACGATACTAAGCTATTTAATATGTAATTTAATAAATAATCTTAATATGACTCTAAGTTTAAAACGCTTCATTACATCGCAAAACATCATCAGAGCGGGTAAAACTACATATACAGTGAATATAGAGCAAGTTTGAGAAGAATTAAGTCAATGGAAGACGCATGCAAGATCTGCCAAGCTTAAGCTGGCGACATTCGACTGTGACCATAGATGACAAGAGAAATGTTTGCTAATATTTCTTCTTGAAGACATTTCTTTGGACACTGGCTGTACCCACTCGAAATCAGCCATCGTCGATTAGTAACTCTGAACCACAAAATCCACGAAAAGACGCAACGCTTGCTACATTTCTCTAAAGGTGAAATTTAATTTTGACCTTCTCAAGTTTGAGACCAAAGCGTTGGAATGCTCGCAAAGGGTCGAGTGAATCAATAGAATACACGATTCGCACTCCCTCGTTAGCGTTGACTGCCGCCCATTCAAACTCGGCAAGAAAGTTCCTTACCCTGACTTTATCCGCATCAGACTAGCTTCATATTCATTGTGTATTATAAATTTATCCACTCTGATGTTGCACGACGCAAAGAAACACTAGTCGTGTTATAATTGTTATGCTCCAAATTGAATAGCATTATTTCATGTTCTGTGCTTGGCACTCGTATTCACATTATAGTAGCTCGTTCATATTGTGTTAGAATGTCTTTGAACATTATAAGAGCTTGGCCGAATGTATTTTAAATTCAGCATCGAGATTAGATGACGTTAACGTGCCAAAACGCAATTTGCGAAAAACAAGGTGTCCAATAACTTGGCAGGGATCCTGTAAATTTATAGCTCGTACTTGTAGTTCATCGTTTGTGTAATAAGCAATGACTACGTTCTCTGTAGGAAGTTGTCCTTCCCAGCGATACAGTCGCAGAGATTCGGGACGACCTTAACCACGCTCTGTGTGGCCACGGTTTAGTTAAGCCACTTTGAGGCCTATTTCGCACTAGTGGCATAACGACACAAGGACATTAAGATAAGGAAAGAAAGACAAAAAAGTAGTTTTGTCTTTTTTTTTTTTCGTGATTTCCTTGTCATTATGTCACTTTGTTGATTCCATCGCCAATTCGACAGATGGTTCCGCATGACCCAGTCGTTATGTCGGTTTGTGTGAAGCAAACTTGAGTTCACTCATCTTTAATAAGTTCTTTGGTTTGCGTTTGATAAGTTATGTTTGAGATTATCACTTACTGGAAGGTATATATCGTTGATTTTCTTACCTGAAGGCGAGTAAAGTCTATAGCAATCGTCTGAGTGATATTTCTTGATTTCCAACGAAAGCAACTCCTAGAAGCAACAACTTCACCACATGTAACCAGAGACTTCTGACCTTCTAATTTAATTCCGGATTTACTTGGCTTATTACCCAAAGCTGGTCAATGGCGTGATGCCACTTTATTCTCTACTTCAGTTTCATTACGGGAGGAAATACACATCAATTTGTTTTTCCTTGTATGTTGTCAAAGAAATACTTTCCGTCTACTGTCACAGCCCAGATGGCTAATTTGCTTTCGTTACCTGTTCAATATTATATATCGATGACCTAGCAAGAAGAGGAGACATGATCCTGGTCAAGTGATTGGCTCATTCTCATATCATGGAGTCGATGGTATTGTATTGGTATCAAATACAGAAAGCAACAATTATTGAATTCTTTCCATCAGTTGTTCTTTTTCTCTCTTTTTCTTAGTTGCTTTTTACTTCAGCATATTTTTACTATTTATGGATGAGGATTAGGGGTTAGGACCAGGGTTATGGTGCTTCTACACCGTACGCGAGCGCAGCGAGTATCAAAATTTAGTTGAACAAATGACACAAATCATGTAGAAACATGATTTGTTTTTCAGACCCCTACCCACGCAACGAACTGTGGATGTTGACTTAGGGCCTATTTACCCGATACGATAGTTGTGTATGATTGCGTGATGTATCCGATTAACTCATTGGTATGGTGGCTTGTGAACCAGCCTTAAGATCCACCCCTTCTCCGTGCAAACATGTAGTTAAGTAGTTTCTCCGTATAACAAAGTAGATTTTATGAGGAAGTGGATCTTGTCCTTGGAAATATGGCACTGTCACTGTGAAATTAAAATGTGCACCTCCTATTTGTAAACGCAGCTTTTCTCTATGAAGTGACATACCTTCACCGGAAAAACGCCCATTTCCGTCAAAGAAATAAGCGTCTTGCTCTAAGAAATAGACGCTTTCTCGGTAGGAATGTGCACTTTCTTCATAGAAAAATGAATCTCTCCCTGTTTCAACTCCATGAAGAATTTTCATCATACGTAGGCGGAGGGGTTGGGCTAACATATGTTTGTCTTCTTACCGGCCACCGTAAAATGAAGCCTCCCGGACGTATTGATACTTTGGCGAGCGAATGAAAGCGGGCAAGAATCGTGCCTATGGGACAACATTACATAGTACAGGACGAACAACTGTTTACGATAATCGTATCGTTTAAATGGACCCTTACATACATTGTGAGCTACAGGAGGCGATCTTCTTGCATCAACAAATGGTACAAAAAGTAAATATTTACTTTTTCATGGAAATAGGCGTATTTAAAGTGATATATCTTCCAAACAAATGTATTAAATTGAAAAATTGTAAAAGAACTTATCATTTACCGTGCTTTTTCTAGACAAAAAAAAAATAAAAACTACCAGAGGTTTAAATGCAATTCAAAAAATACCAAATGTACTTTGGTTTTTGGATACTGTCATCCGAACGTGCGGGATGTGGCGGCACTTGAGAAATGCGACCCACGAAAACAAATTTTCGCCTTATACCGGAAAATATAACTTGAAAAGAAATATCAGTTTAAAAAGAAATGTCCTGCATTAACTACGGGCGAGGAAAAAAAAACCCCGAAAAAGCAGAGTTCATTTCAGGAAAAAATATTGTCCAATTTGTCGAGGCCAAAAAAAAGTCGCACACTAGTTCACGCGAGATCATCACCACAGCGATCAGTAGGCCTGTCTAGATTGTGCTCGTAAATTGCGAAAAAGTTTCTCCAAAAGATGCCTAAAAGCTGCTAAAATGTTGCTCAAAGTCAAAAAAAGTTGCCAGTTGCTTCCGAAATCTGAAACGTCTATCTGAAAATTAAGTGTTTCTAAGCATATATATTTGCAGGATGTCTGTTTTATTGCATCAATAGACCTTTCACATCTTGAATCATCCGTTACTTTAAAATTTCTCTGTGTACACGGCCTATATAGGGACCGCAAACAAAACTTAACAAGTGTTTACGAGAACTGTAAATAACAAATAAGATTTTTCTTTAGTTTCTTATAAACTACGTAGAAATTGAACGAGCGCGCTCTAGTTCTCGTCCTTTCTCTTCCTGCTGTTAAAGCGGATCATTTCAGTTGCCTCAATGTGATCTTCCAGTGCACTTTCTTCATATTAAACTCTTGCCCTATTAAGTTGAACATTTGATCAAACTTGTGCCCAATCTCTTTCGGAACACAAATCGCGCGGCCCAGCAACAACAAAGGCGTTTAGAGCGAGGCAAACTTTGCGACAACCTCAACGTTTTGACGATGAATTTTATCATTACAACGGTTGTAATGATAAACTGCTAAGCAAACTGAACAACCATTCAGCAGCAGCAGAGCCAGGCTGAATCAGCAGAAATTTCTTTACCATTGCTGCCCATTGTGGAAGCGGGTCATAATGTGATGACAACAACGACAACGTGGCGTCCGCCATTTTTCCTGTGATACTGACATCACTTCCATACTTGGAAATTTGAATGAATTACCATATTCCACAGAAAACCCAAAGGTCAAGGACTAATGTTCAGCCTATCCCCCTCTCGTACTGTAAAAGAACACTTTTAAACGGTACAACGATGTTTCTTAGAATTTTCTTGTACCATAACAACCATATTACCAATGAGGAAATGTTCAAAACTTCAAAAATTCTATATCTTGGTTCAAATAAGGCCGAAAGTTGCTGAAAATGTGCTAACTTCAAGAAAAGTTGATCGAAGTTGCTCTTTTGGCAAAAAGTTGCTTGAAATCCCAAAAGTTGCTAAAAATTTGCCGATCATAATCTGGATAGGCCTAGCGACCAGCGACAATCATATCGTGTAAATGGGCCGTGAGCTGCGGCAACCGCACTTAAACGATCATTCGACGATACTTTCCGACAGCTGTATACGAACATACTTCACGTGAGTTAATTTCAGTCATCATTTTCAAAATGGTAGACTTCTTGCAAAAAAATAATCTTTGTGGTCAAACGTTGTTAAAGTTAAAGTTAGTGAGCAGAGGAAATGCAATCATTGCTGAACTTTTGCGTTTGTTGGATTTCATTACACCTGAATTCCGTCTTGATAATAAAAGAGATCAGTTGAAATATGGCGACGTTTTCACCGGCTTCTCGTACTTCCGTGGACCTGAATTCTGCGAAGCGAAAATTGACGGTAAACCGGTAAGTTCGACGAGTTAAACTGGCCTGATAATGTCCTCGGATCTAACTGTGACTAGAACATACTGACAAGTTGTTTTGGCGAAACTATTAGAGGTCTTCGGCCTTTTTATTAGGTTTTGTAAAACGGCCATCACTGACGTCTTCCATTTCACTTCTTGAACTTCTACAACTTTCCTCACACCGTTGCATTTGCATTTGCCCTCCAAGACGAGGTTGCAAAGTTTCGAAAAAATTCGGCCTGTTTCTTCCTAACGCTATTAGATAAAAGTAGATGGGCGTTCAGATAGCATATTTAGTTCTCTTGTAGCTGTATCGAGCTTTTCAAATTTCAAAATAGAATAATTTTTTACTTATTAGTTGACTGTTGCTTCCTAGTTTTGCTCAATTAGGGATAACTTTTTACAAGGAAATCAAAGTTTGATTCAAAAATGGTGGGTGTGAAGATCCCACTAGGACACAGGAAGTTTGGGATGATCATTGTTTGCGATGAGAGTGAGAAACCTACAGTATCCTGACAAAAAGCATGGATCCTGACAGCAGTGGATGCAAATTATTTTATGATATTTTTATTATTGTTTTACAACTAATTTTTATTTTGGAGAAAAATTACTAAAGTCTGGGAAACATTAGAATTTGACATCAGCTGAAAGACATCTCTTTACATTTATATTGAGGTATTGGAGAACTCAGAGATTTCACAATAGAAACATACTGTATATCTACAGTACATGTGTCTTCAATTCATCCGGACTAACCCTAGATTTAATGAAACAAAGTGCCCTGACACATAGTGGTCAATTGGATAGACACTAATCAGCATTCCCCCCTGGGTTTAAAAAGCATTCCCTACCTGAGGTGGACAAAAGGGAATTTTAGCCAAGTCAAAGGCACTTTCTTTCAGTCAAAAAAACTTGAATGGTTGCATGCACTACCTTATACCTGTATATACAAAAACAAAGTTGAGAATCATTGAGAAGCTATCATCTGGACATAGCACCTTGCTAGAAGTTTACTGTGATTAATTTGTGGCATAGAGGTGCACAAGTCACCACTGAATTTAAATGGAATACAGTAATGAAATCATCACTGAAGACTTGAATGTGACAATCTTTGTGCAATTTGTACTTTTTAGAATATTGTACAGTATGTGAAAACAGAATCTCAATTTATAAGAAGAACAGTTCTTTGAGTAATTCAAATTAATTCCAAACATTTGTCTACCTGGGCAAAACTTCAACATTGACTTATCTCCGACCTGTACTGCAGTTTTGACCAAACTCACTGTGGCAATGTAAATCCTTACACTAATTCCTAACATGAATCTTACTTAACCTTTGCCTTAACCTTAATTCTTGCTGTAACCCTAATTGAAAAATACTGTACAGTAAATGATTTTTAAATTGCTGTTGTCAGTTCTTATATCATCTTTTCCAATATTTTCATGCAGTACATGTTTCCTTATTATTTTGTGCTAAAACTTTCTCTAAGCCCATGATGTAGGTCATTGACCCATGTTAGTCTACTAAACTGCAGTTTCACTTACTCTTGTGATATCAATTTGACTCCTTTGTACATTATCTAAGGTCTAATTTTCTTTTATTTGATTTTTCCCCATCTTATTACTTCAGGAGCTTCAAGTCCTTGATTCAGCATTCTGGGAAAACCATATTGAGAAGATTTTTCCTTGCATTTGAAAGTGTTTACAAATACATCACTGACCTGAGCAGGTACAGTAAGTATGCAAATTTTCAAACTTTAGTTGTCTGGCTGGATACCACATTAGTTCCTCTTTATTTCCTAAACTAGTGGCCACAATTTTGCAATATTGTTTGTGGAAATCTTCAGACTCAGTTCAGGTCAAAGCCATTGAACTTTTCTTTGATAAAGATAAAAATATTTATCTTACACTCAACTTCTCACCTGCTGTATTTTACAGTCCATGTGAAGTAGCAGCATTTTTGTAGAAGTATTCTAGCTACAGTATTTGGTACTGAGGAAGATTTACAGAAGATTGTTGGATGATCATTACTTAACATAAATGTGTGCTTATATGCACTAATGTGGTGTGATATGACTCCTTTTTGTACTTTATCCAGAATCTAATTTTCTTTAATTTGTTTTTTTCTCATCTTATAATTAGTTCAGGAGCTTCAAGAGCTTGATTCAATATGTAGGGAAAACCATATTGACATATTGATATGATTTTTCTTACATTTGAAAGTGTTTAGAAATGCATCATCATCCTAAACAGGTACAGTAAGTACATGTATGGACGTTTTCAAACTTTAATCCAGCAGTATTAGTGTGCTGGACAGCAATGTTCATTATCTGGCTGGATACCACATACTGTAGTTCCCTCTGTACTTCTTAAACCAGCAATGACAATTTTGCAATATTTGTAGAAATCTTCAGACTCACTTCAAGGCAAAGCCATTGACCTTTTCTGTGATAAAGATACAAATATTTATTTTGAACAGGCAATTATAAAACTTCACCCATAGAACTGAAGTCTAGATTAAACCTTGACTGAGCTTAGACTGAGCTTGACTGTGCTTGACTTTGTTACGTACCTGTAAAGTAATCTCTGGAAATGTCACCACACCTACATGTTGCTTTAAAAATTGTTGTATAGAGTAGTAGATATCATTGCTCATCAATGATGATAACAACAAGGTAACCTGGTCATGTTTACCTGTTGAGTTGCTTGGTCATTCTTGATGCCATAGGCAATGTTTGAAATGTGTCAAATACCTTCATAGACTCATGAATGCTGTACAGCAGCATCTGTGTATCAAAAACCAAATCCCTTAACATTTTGGACATCCAGTGTCTGTCTGTAGACCAAAGCCTAAAACGTTTTGTAGAGTTAAGGCAAAGGTTATTGTGATTGTAGTTAAGATTAAGGTTAGTGACTAGATTAGAATTTGCATTAGAGTTTTGATTCTGGTTCAGGTAAGTTTCATATTCCAGTGTTTCACCTTGGGAACTTCAGAGTAGTGACCTGCTGTCCCTGACCTTAAGAAAGCTTGTGTACCACACTGTGCCATAAATTAATGACAAAAACTTTGGGCGGACCACTGTGCCTGGCCAACAACTTGTGAACAATTTATAACAGCAGTTTTCCAAGTGTCTGGTGAATTGAAGGCCATTGACTTGAAGAAAGAGCCCTTGACTTGACCAAAAAAGCCTTTTGTCTTCCTTATGTGGGGTGCCCTTTTTAAATCTTTAGATAAGTCATAGTTTTTAGTAGAAGTCATTGAACAAAAAGGTTAAAGGTTGGTAGACTGCCAAATTTATGATAAAGATTTCTAATATTTTGAGCTATGACCCTTCATCAGAGAGTAAAATGATTCGTTTTTTGAAACATTAGAAATCTTTATCATAAATTCAGCAGTCTACCAACATTTTAAATTTTTGTGCTGTTTTATAGTACCTATGCAGCATCCCATTTTTATATCATTGTCTGGAAGTCATAGAACCCTAGACAAGTCATTCATCACCAGAAACACTGTAACACTGGTCATAGTACAAAAGTTAAACTGAGTATGACTTTAGTAGTGTCTTGCAACCTTGATTGTGGCAACCATACATATTGTAGAACTGTTAGGTCCTCACCATACAGGTAATGGTGGACTAATTTGTTTTTCTTATAGGTTTGTGGAAGAGCTGGGATGAAGGTGTTTTTATCCAGCAAACATTAGAAACACTCTTGATTAATGCAGATGGCAAACAGTTGATGGTACAGTACATTCCTTGTATTATATTTTGTTGTAACTATCATTGTTACATCATGATAGTCATCTTTACTTTTACTGTTGTAATTATCAGTATCAATGTCATCATCATCATCATTAACTTGATTGTCATTATTGTCATCACCATTACCTTAATTACCACCATCTTCATCATTCATTATCTGTCATTGTCATCATTGTTGTCATGATCACTGCCATCATGGACATTGTAACAGTCACCATCATCATTGTTATAATTATCAGTATCATTTTCATCATTATCATCATTTTCATTGACAGTGCCATTGCCATTTTCACTCATTTGTCATTATTTTGTAAGAAAATCAAAATAATTCTTGGTGTAAAATGAAGTCAGAGCACTGTTACTGACATTCGTAGGTAAGTTATCATTCTTGTCGTTATCATTTCATCATCTTTTATTTTCATAAATATTGTCATTATCATGCTCACTGCAATAGTTAATGTCATCACGATCTTCATTTTTGTCAAAATCCTTACTTGATCCAGTTCACTCCTAGATGTTTCACGTTTGTTTTATTAAAAGACATGTAACCTAAACTTGTTACGATATTCAGTCATACATGTAATCATACCCCTGTATCCATAATTGTCTCATAATCAAACATAGTATAAACAAATCATAGCAATAATAAAGTCAAAGTCATTGGTCTTGTGCCACTGAATATCTATGAATAGTTTATCAAGATACTTTGCAGAGTTTATGATATGAAAATAATTCCAAGAAAGATGTGCATTATATAGTAATGAGTTTTTTTGACTGTTGTAGGTCAGATTTGTTTCTTTTTAATCAAACCACGAGAAAACTACTGTTATTATAAACCCTCAATTGAGCCGCTGGGGACCTTACTTTTTTCAGACCTTCTAGACGGGGGGCTTATTAGAGAGGGAGTATTAATAGAGAGGGGGCTAATAGAGAGGGGAACTTATTTAAAGATAAAAGTAAAGTACCTTTATTTTAAGGTAAAGTACCTGTATTTATAGTGGATAACCCTATCAACTACCTGAGCTGTTCTCCCCAGAGGTCCAGTAAAGGCCACCCCTTTTGTGTCCAGTGTTGCTACAGGAAGAAACCAGAGTACCCGGAGAAAACCTGTGGTACTTGGTAGACTCAAACTGGATAATACTTTACTCACATGTGACCAAGGTAACTTTAACCAGATGATTGCATGGAGCAAGAATGGAACCCTAGTCACAATGGTGAGAGACAGGTGCACTACCACTGTGCTACCAGTATCCCTGGAGTCAAAGACACGATTTTTTCTGAGATGTCGACCAACTATAATAAATAGCATGACAGTTGGCATGTACTTGTCACGCGCAATGTTGAAGCCGAAACAAATTCAGGCTCATAAAAATGTGTTTCTACTGAAGTGTATGTTTGAAGATGGACTTGTTGTTCCAGGAACATATTGTGCAATGTGCAAGTCAAGAACCATTATTGATATACTGAAAACAGAACTTGATAAGAATGTACTAAAACTGTCCCATATGAATTTGGAAGTTGGAAATGTTGAAATCAAGAATATAGTGTGATTCTAACCAGCCCTAAGTCGCTTTTTTTAATTGTACTTTTGTTATGGGAAGGGCTTAATACAGAGGGTGCTTATTAAAAACTTGAAGCTCTACAGTGGGGGCTCATTAGAGAGCGGAGCCTTAATAGAGATGGAGGGCTCAGTAGAGTGTTCACGGTATTCTGCTTAAACTACGCTGCCTGTGTAAAAACTCCTGACGTCAAATTCGAACTGATTAATTCGAAGTTATTGGTAACGTATAGTTGAGTAATTCCAGTACATGGATTTGTCCGAAGATGATTCAGTTTGGTTTATGCCTCATCAACTCTTTATAAATCAACCGACTTGTAGTTTTTATCACTAAAACTTGATAATGATGTTAAGATGACATCGAAACACCATTCAATAATTTTTAGACTTCTATTGCTTACATTTGAGATAAAATGTAATTTATAATAATAAAGAAATAGAAACTGTTTTGCCGTGTTTATATAGCCCGGTGCAAACACGAGAAGATGGTTGGGAGAAATCGAAAGTTGTTGTGTACGCCCGAGACCGAAGGTTGAGGGTTTAAACGGCAGTTTGAGAATGCTCCCAGCCTCTAAGTGTTTGCATCAGGTTACATAAACACAACAAAACAGTTTCTTTTTTTCTTATAAGATAAGTAAAGAACTAAGTAATAATAATTGTGAGTAACGAATTTTATTTTCATTATCGAATCGTAAGTTCTTACGAGTTTGTAGACCAATCAGAGCTTCCCATTGGCACCAAGAACAAATTCTGGCGTTAAGCAACGTCTCTGATATCATGACCGTGTTCACATAGACGGTAGCTGAATAATCACTGCGTGCGTAATAGGAATTTTATAATATAAATATATTACGCTGACGCTTGTTAATATACCGACTTTCAATTAAATGAACGTGTTTCTTCATAGAAGGTTGTCGCTTAGTGCTCATATTTCCATATTAAAATATATCTGCTTTTCAATGAATAAGACTACCCCCATCGGAGCAGGTGGCTTATTTTTTTTTTTCTGCTATTCTGAACTGGGAGGGTTATTAGAAGGCTGGGGGCTAAATAGAGGAAATATGGTAGTTAACATAACAATTTACGATATTTTCTTTTTTTTCTTCAATTTGTTTCATGCATTCCCTTGTGCCATAACAAGGCCGAGATGTTATATCTTTACGGAGTGATGCTGTTGTTAATTGATCAGAAGTTTGATGGAGATGTTCAAGAGCGGGTGTTGGTCTCGTATTACAGATACTGGTAAAGTATATTAACAAGATTTGATTTTTAAGTATTTGCTTAACAGTGTTATAAATTTTGCTGCGTTCGTCCCTAACCCTGAACCTTATCCTAACCATAGTTATAACTCAAACTCTGTTCCTCAGAGGTTAGCGGCATGTCTGGATCCGCTAAGCTGTACTTTTACAAGTTTAAATAATAGTAATGACAATGGTAATGGTAATGGTAATGATAATGCTAATGCTAATGGTAAAGATAACAGTAATAATAACGGTAATAATAGAGATAAAGGTAATGCTAATGGTAATTGTGATAATGCTAATGGTAATTGTGATAATGGTTATGGTAATTGTGATAATGGTTATGGTAACGGTAAGGGGAATGATAATGGTAATAGTAATAATGGTTATGGTCATGCTAATGGCAGTTATAACAGTAGTGGTAATGATAATGATAATGGTAATAGTAAAGATAATGATAATGGTGATGATAATAGTAACAATGATGGTAAGGCAATGGTGATTGTAAGGTAATGATAATACTAATGGTAATGGTAATGGTAATGATAATAGTAATGATTATTATAATGGTCGTAGTAATGTTCCTAATAATGATAATGGTAATATGTTGATAATGGTAATGATAATGGTAGTGATAATGATAGTGATAGTGATAATAAATGATTGTGAATAATAAATGATAAATAATAAAAAATAATGATAAACGATAAATGTTAAGAAATAAATAACATTTCATTCTCAAGCAGTTACATTACAAATTAAAGAAATAACTTACATACTTTGGTAACCACGGTCTTGAATTTTCTACCACAAATATTTTTTCTGTAAGAACTAACTTACGACGGCTTGTTGTAACGGCAAAACGAAACCGCATAGGAAAAATGCTTGCTTCAAAATGTGTACAAGTTCACATTTACTCCAAGTGATAGCAAGCTGATCCTGGTACAAGTCGATGCTAGTTAATGGTGAAAGAAGATGCTAGGCGAACCTTGTACCCAAGCGCTCAATCCCTTATTTTATTTTATAGTGCGATCCGGGCCGATACCCAGTCAAGCATCGACCATGTGTGCAAACTTCATCGAAGTACAGGAATTTCTGCAGGAAAACGACCTCCGAAATATCTGGAGGATTACTTCGCTTGAGTTTGTCTCGAATGATATCAAAAATACTTGCTAATCTTGTGCGATTAGGAACATTTGGACAACTGTAAACGTGGCTTTTTTGTTTTTGCATAGTCATTCAAGTGAATTAAACTTCAATTTCTGAATTTACGTCTCCCGATGTTACATCTGAACATTATGTTCAGGTGTTCTGGTTTATTACTTGAGATAAATATTTACTATTGATCGACCTAACATGAGGTCTGTACTGCAAAGATATCGGACAGATGTTCTTAAGTACGTGAGGTCTGCGCTACTAAACATCGGACAGATGTTTTTAAGTACGGACCTCAACTCGCTGCAGTCGTCTTGGTCCTTGCTAAAACAGAGGTCAGATATATCACTTCTACAGACCGAACAAGCGAGGTCAATAAGTAGTTTATTATAACTCCGATTACACTGTTAATGTTTTGGGCACGGCACGGCTGAAATTTTGGCATTGGGGCCGTTATTGTTGGGCGGTGCGGACTTCAACAAAATTTGGTACCCTTTCCTGCAAATTTAGCCTTGGCGAGCACATCTGTATATGTTGGTGCCGTGCGCAAAATTTGCCGTGCCATGCCCAAAACATTACAGTGTGAACGAGAGTTATATGGCTTTACTGAAATATAATTGACAAGTACGAAGGTAGAGAGCGATAGACTAGCTTGCAGTTCTTTTCATAAATAATTTCTACACCAACTTCATTCTACATAGTTACTTTTCCTTCTCTGATTGTTCATTATACACTTGCACTTCATATTTTGTGAAAAGTTTAAATTTTAATTCGACACAAGCAAGACTTTCTTAAATTTTCACTCCAGAGCGGTCGATACGGGAGATATCCGATTGCTTATGAACAAATCAAATTGCAGGATTTCCGTATTCTGACAGCTTGCTGCCACAGCCATGTAATAAATACTCGTACATGTATTCTAGTTTAATTTGTGAAAATTTTGTTCACTGGTCCGATTTTGCTCGGGAAAATAGTGAATGCCCTAACGAAGCCTTTGTTTGCAGTTGTGGTGAAAAATCCTAGGCTTAATCTGTGGCGGAAGGAACGCCGTACCTTCTTATTCGGTTAGGCTTGGAAACCTTAAGACACAATTTGCACTCTGGCATCTTATTGTAGTAAGTTGTTTTTCCCTCGGTGCATAGGGGTATGGGGTTCGAAGTGAATTTTTTTCTTGGTTGTCCCTTTGGCAACCATTGGTCTTTTTCAGGTTGCCCCAGGAAGAGCTTGTTTGCCCAAACCTATTTTTTGTTTTTTTATATGTCAGCCAAATGAGCATAAAAACTTCATCACTCATCAATTATATGTTTACTTCATAACTATGTCAGCTTGGAATACTCAATAGTCATTGTTTTGAATACTGCTATCATGCATGTATTGCAGACTCAGTAACATAAAACCTGTATGAATCGTGTGGGAGAAAAGCGGGTACGTCACGAATAATTTATCCAAATTTTTAAAGACCAAGGAGCACACTTCAGCGATACCTAGTACTCTCATTCATTTTACTTTCTTCAATGACTCAAAAATAGGAAAAATTTAGATCATGTTAACCCTTAAAAACGGCTTCCCAAACGGACAACCATTCATCAATATTTGGTTACCCAAAGAAAATTTGGTTTTCCGGTGCAACTATGCAACCGCTAATTTTGAACTCTGGGCTGACGTCTCTCTTGTCCCAAATTTCACTTGTGCAAATTTTTCATTATGGCGGTAAATGCATTTATTTGTTTAAGTGTCAAAACTGAGACACATGCGTTGGCCAAACTTCCCAGAAACGGAGCAGTTTTCCATTTTATAAACGGTCGATGCCAATATAATGTTCTCACCATTCCCAAGTGTACTCTTCTCACCCAATCTCTATAAGTCGCATCAACCAGAAACACTCTTCAAATCTTTTATCTGTTTTCTTTCCTTCACTTTAAATTCTAGGACGGATTATCTGGGTCATCTTATCCGAAGCGCAACCTTAACCTAACCGTCTCAGTCGAGGCTTTCCTGCGTCATTTATACCCTAACTTGACCACTTGTCGCTGAATTGTTCTAATTATAACATTTTGACTATACGAGTGTTTGAAGAAAATAAAACACTGAAAAAAAATTAAAAGAACCCCCAACAAACCAAAAAAGCCCTTTGAGTGCAAAGAAAATAAAATTATTTTGCCACGGATTCGAACCCACTCAGCACCGATCGCTCTTGGTCGCACTAGCCAGTACACAAGGTTTGCAGGCTCAGTTGATCCTGGTTAAAATCGGGATGTTCAGAACAATGTTGGCATCGACCGTTAATGTAAGGGAAAATAGCTGAGGTGGACCAAGACGGAGTTCGACGGTGGTTCCACCCCCTTCATGTCAGAGAGCGTCTTTTTACGCTCACAAAATGTCAAATTATTCCTATAAGTAAATTTGCAAACGGGAATGACTTCTTTTTTGCAGAGTTTCAGGTGGGAGGTCGAGTCCGTTTCATAATTTTGTCAGCTGTGCCAGGCAAGACTCCCAAGAACTCACGAGGTGATCTTGTGTCCACGAGATCTCACAAGGTTATCTAGTACACACGAAATTTCACCCAGGGGTCATTTTGTTAATATGTGCTGTTGTGAATATGCGTCATAGGGAATGTTGACTCGGCGATAAGTTGTCTGATAACCTGAAGATTTGAGTCCAGATTCTGCTTAAGTCAGTCTTCACACTTTAGTATATTAATTTATTTAATGAGTTTGTTGAGTGGCGGTCTCATCACTCAAGTAGGAATCAAACTTCTGCTCAAGTGGGCTCAGTTATTTTGTTTACTATAACAGTGTCGGATAATCTTGAGATTTTCTGTTCATATTATTTTGAAGATAACTGTAAAATACCAGAACCAAGCTACTGGACATGCTCGTAGAGCAGCATTGATTTACCGAGAAAATTCCTGATGTATTTACTGTGCCGTAGCACTGATCCCAGTAAACTGGATCACTAAATTGGTTGAACAGTGGCACCGTAACTTAAGGGTGCAAGTCCAAATCCTTCTGAACTCAATAAATGTTTTAGCCACTGTAACCTAAGCAGTGTAGGGTGATCATGAAAGTTAAGTTATGAACCAATCAAAACTTAATATCAGTCTCACAATATTTGCTGAAAAACTAGTTTGAGTACAACTTCATACTGTAAGGTTTGGTGCTGACTGGCTTTGCAAGCTACCACATGTACATCATTAAAGATAAACCATACCTGACACAATGCTATAGTGTTTTTAACATACAGTTGGACTTAGTTGTATTTTCATTATAGGTACGTCAAGAGGTGGATGAAGGTATTTTTATCCAGCAAACTTGAGAGAGACTCTTGATTAATGTGGATGGTGAATAGTAGATGGTATGTTGTTTGCATGTAATTGTCACTTTTATCACAATCATCAAATAATTATAATATATTGTAACGTAAATAATATATTGTTACTGTTGTTCTCATTTTCTTCATCATCATACAGTAGGTGTCATCATTATCATCATCCTATTATCTGTCGTTACAACTACGCTTTTCATTACTTTTGATCGTGGACATTGCTAGTTGTCATTATAATTTTCATTATTGTTGTTATTTTCTGTCTTGTAGTCACTATCAATATCATCAATATTACCACTATCACAGATATTCGTTGGACATTTCTCAAGCTCAAATTAACCACAGAAAAAGGATTTCTAAGCCCTTGATGGGGATGAAACCCCAAACCATTTGATGACCGTGAGCCGCTCTAAACATTGAGCTATCGAGACTCAGATGGTGAGCTAAGGTGGGAGTTCGACATATGTGCAGCCTATGCGGCGGCTACGATATGTTCATAATTCTGTTAAGTACAACTGATATTTGGAATGTGAGAGCGTGTAGATATTACACGTTTGTCAGGCTCAAATTAACCACAAAAAAGCTATTTCGTAGCTCCAAACGTGGACCGAACGTGCAACCTTTTAATGACCTGTGAAACGCTCTAACCATTGAGCTACCAAGATTTAGGTGGCGAGCTAAGGTGCGGGTTCGATACTCGACTACTCTGAGATGTTTAATGTCTTAAGGTTTAGTCATTTTTATTGTTACCATTTCCATTTTTATTTTCATTTTTCTTCTCATTTTCGTTCCCATCATTCACATCAACAGTATCATTTTCATTATTCTTGTTAATGTCATCGACCATATGTAGTAGCTGCTATTTTATATTCTTTTATGTGTACATAAATTAAGTAAAGAGAATTTTCTCGGAAGAACGAAGCTAGTTAGCGTAATTTAATTGCAAGAATTTCCCCTCAAGCCAGCAGAAAAAGATGATGGGCAATAAGTGCCATTGGTAATTCTTTAAGGCTGCCCTGGATAGTGATTTCCACTATCCAGCCAGATACCGGATTTGTCGTATGGTGAAAGAAAGTCCAGCCGGATAGCACAATATTCGATTCAAAATTACGTAAATTAATAAACTATCTTCAGTTTTGCCCAGGATTATTGCTCTCATGCGTAATTGTTAGAGCTACAATGTTGGGACTGTTTTTGTGCATTGCACAGAAATATATGCTGAATTGCCCCTTGACTATTTTGAAGAGGTGACCTTATTCCAAACAGCATTTCTACGAAATCTGTTATCACAGCGGCTCGGTGTGATCTCTCAGAAGATCGACATTAATCTTAAAATAAATGCAAATTGCAAGCAGGAGACGAAAACAAAGCCATTACACAAAGTAGTGGGGAAAATACATTTTTTAAAGTTTCATATTCTAATTTCCGGTTCCAAACGAATGGGGAGGGAAAGAGTTAACGCTGTACGTTTTCAATAATTGGCGCAAGAACATGTTCACACCATCTTGCATATTGCAATCTTCAATTGATAGTTGATAGCTTTTGTTTATGCTGGTTTAATGAATGAACTAGAAACAAACCACTAACCAGCTACTTTTGTGCTCTATTTGTGTCATCAGTCAGAGCATTTTGGTAAAAAAATGAATAAAAAAATATCCGGACGGTTACTAAATCCAATGCACCCCTATTTGGCTACTTGTTAAAGTTTATGTTATCATTCTTTTGTCTTCTTTTTTATGGGACTTCTTAGACATCTCTGAACACAGACGAATCTGTGTTTTATAAGATGAGGTTGTTATATGTGCTGACTACTATATAGGCGATGGTGTCAGGATTATAAGTAATTTTAACTTCATTTTTACTATTTTGAAAGTTGGAAATCAGGGCAGTTTGTGTTTTAACCCTTCAACACGCCGACATCACCCTTTGCTAAGTTAAGGTGCAGGGGGCGGATTATGTGGTGGGCGCACCGGACGCAGTCCCTCAGTTTTTCATTTATTTTTGTCATGGGACTTTTTGCTCGGCTACAAAACACAAACATTAAACATGTTAACTGCCAAGAAAATAGATCATACTTTACCAAGAGAATCGAAAGAAACAGCAAAGAAAAGAAATGATGAGTAGTAGAAGTTCAAGTCCAAAGTACACCAGAAACGATTGTAGCATAAAAATTTTGCCTTCCTTCATTTCTCAAAATTTTGGGACCTCCCTTGAAGTATATAGTATTAGACCGGCTAAACACTGTAGAAAAGTAAAAAGGCAAATAGTTGAAAAACTGCCGAAACTGAGAGCAGAAAAATCCCAATGCTTGCCTCCCACCCCCTTCCTCCTTATATTGGTCACATCTACTAGCTTTAACTGCGCCCTTTCTCTACATTCTCCCAGACTAATCTACTAACTTCACGTTTTCAAAGACGCACACACACCCCAAAACATAGGTGGAGTCAAGATGTCTCCTCCTATTAAAACCCCTTCAAGTGCTATTCTTGTATGTAGGGATGGACAAACAATCCAACCTATTTTTAAATATGATATACCATGACACAACTTGGATCCGAATACCTGATTTTAGACGTTTATGTTTTCAACTTTTTCGAAAAAGTATCCCAATGTGGAATAAAATGAAAGTGAAAATAATCATAAAGTTAAAATTCGAGTATTTAGATCACGGTACAAACCGCGGTGAGCCACCAACATCCTAAGTAGCGGGTTACATAATGTATGTTAATAAGACGTTGGAGCAAGGATATGATTCAGGGTAAGCGTTAGGGTTGGAGGTAGAATTAGAATTAGGACTAGAGTTTAGGTTAGGATAAGGGTTAGGATAGGAAAATGAATAGGAATGGGATTAGGGTTAGGAAACGATGAGGATTAAGATTGCCAGTTTCTGCAGTTTTTCAACGTTTTGGGCTTTTTACACTCCCTACATACATCGAGGAGGTTCCTCTTGGTAAATATCAGACATGGGGGAACACCGCTTATCCATTGTTTATACCCGGGCACGAGCAATAATTTTTGTTTGGTAAATATTCTTTAAGTATTCAGGAATCATATAAAAATGGAAATATATCAGTATTTACAGGTTTGAGCAGCCATTACTTTGGTACGTCCTAGCACTGAGTATTAGAGAGTTGACCGGTGGAGTTTTGCCTCACTCCATGTTACATATCGATTACTCTCTACTCGTAGTTATTATCACAGACTTGGAAAACCTCTTTCTGTCTGTGGAAACGAGATTATGACAAAAATAGAAACGTTTTAAGTCATCAAAAATGCAGTTGGGATTTGCGAAGGCAAAACCGCTTAAGCCTTTTCCAGATTTTGAAATGCAATCCGACCACTTATGACCATCGAACTACAAAATGCGAGTGTTACTGTAAATGGCGGAGTGCGAATACTCGTCAGATTTTGATCATATGAGCCGAGTAAGAACTCGAGAGTTCAAAAAATGTCATTGGAGTAGTACTCGAGCCAGGTGGTGCAATGGAATGTCCTGGGTATGGCTTTAGTTTTCTTCACAATTACCAGACATTTGGCTAACTATTCCCGGTGACCCATAAGATACTGTTTTTTCAAAGAAATGTGGGGTCAAAAAGTTCTTTTTATTGCTTAAATGCTAAGTCTTTTGGCCAGGCCCACAAACGTAAAAAAGCTCGACATGTTCATGGTTGCTAAATGGTGGTTAATGTTCATGGTTCGAAAAACAGGCTGCTTGTGTCTCAAATACAAGACCTTTCCAAACAAAAAACGTCTTTCTGTTTTCTCTTCGTCGTAAACTGGCAAATCTTAGACCATTGACGTAAGTACCTGGGGAGGATGGGATCCACGTTACCCTAAATAGCTCTGTGTCATCCCAACAGGTAGAGTAATGTAATATTTAAGCCTGGTAAAATTAGACATTTCCGCAATTCCAGGTGAACAAGATGACATATCTCAGTGTTCGAGGTGCACCCCTCTGAATGTTGCACAATATTCCGAATGTTGCCTCCCCAGTTTACGAAGACCTCTTCATCTATGCCCCCTCCCCACAAGAAATGTTCTAGTTAGGCCACAGTCTTCAACACAGTCCTGAAATCTCAGTACCTACCTCTCTCAGGACTCAAACTTAGGTGAGGAGCCCAAAATTGGAGCTATAAGATGCCTGACAATCCACTTCAACCAGAAAAAGGTTTGGAGTTCTCGCTTCTTCGTCGCTTCCAGTTCTCCCGCTCAAGATCGTAATGTCAAAGGAGAATTTTCCGTCAGAGAAGTATTCCACGGGGATCTATGTCGCTTTCTCTGACAATTTTTAAAGAATATCCTAAAAACATGATTTTCTTGTTTCTGTAGTGGAATTTAGGCTATTATTTTGGGGCATATAGTTGTATTTCTGGCAGGTGATCTTGGCCATTATATGGGAGATAATTATTTCATGGGATCATATTGGGGATGACCGATTCCCCCATTGCCCCTCTGGTGGAAAACCTGGTCGAAGGTTAGCCGTTTTAACAAAAACGGATAAAATGTTTTCTGTTTTCATGTTAAGGTCACGAACAACCTGTCCTTAGAATTTACATTTGAGGCCGAGGTTGACCCTATTAAAGGCGTGAACAGTGTTGTGTTTCTCAGTCTCAACAATCTTGTGTTGCACATCCTGAACAATGTTGTACTGTACACTGTGAACACGTGTAACAACTGTTTTAATTTCCTATTCACTGTAGTATTTATGCTGTTGAAAACGTTGCTTGGATGTTGCAAGTGTCCACCCGTGTCAAGATATTAAAGTGTCAACCGAGAAACGACATTATAAGTGTTATTCCGTTTAAAGAATGCTGACTTAAACCTGTGTAAAAATATTTGAAATGTCAACCTGAGTGAACATCTTCCAAGAGTCTGCTTATGTAAAGACATTCTCAGATGCCTAGGTATCGAAAAATATCCCAAGTGTCAATGTTTGTAAAAATATTGTTTTTATCAATATTTGTATTTTAAGTGTCGACCAGTTAAAATTTTTTGACAAAGTGATTTTTTGTGAAAACATTCTAATTGCCACTTTAGAGATGCTGAGCTGCTTATAAAAAGAGATAGTAAAAAAATTTTTCCTTCCCTACCTCCTTTCCCATCCTTCCGTCCATATGTTTCTACTTCTATTTTCTTCGTATCCGTTTCATATTTCAGTACCCTCATCTCTCAACCTTCGTTGTTCGTACTATGTTTGCGGTTCCTCGTTATACCTAAATCCTTCCCATGCTTGTATTCATTCACTTTTTATATCCCTTTGGAATTCTTACATCTTAATGAGATTTCAGCTCATGAATAATTTAGAGAGTTCTGCATTGAAGTAACTGATAGTCATTCGTCAGGCTTTGAACCCTCAATGCTATCGCTTGAAATCACAAGCCTTATCCATTGCACCATTAATGTTACGACGCAATTGAATGTTTGAAACTCACACTTAACTCTCCAGGTAGAATTTCTCAAAAGAAACTATGTTATCCGTAATATTTGAACCCATTTACTACCGCGCACCAGGAGGTCATTGCCCTTTACCAATACGCCGTATCGACTCACACCGTTCGATGTTTAAGAGTTACTTAAACTAAAACTTTTCGAGTTATTCTGTAAAAAACAGTAAGCATCCATTTGGATTTGGACCCTCATACTATTGGTCAAGTTACTTCTATTTGCCATCCACGCTTTACGTCAGCGGATTACTGTAATTTATAGTTAAATCCAGCCGTTGACAAAGAAAAAGAAAATGTCTAATAATAGAAGACAATGGTTTCTGTTGTCGAGACGAGAAAGTTGAAACTTTAATTTCTTAGCATTGTTTGAATACGATGACATCTTTGTATTCATATTTTTTGATTAAGTACCCAACTAATGATACGAAAGTTTAAGCTGTCTATCAATGTACATGGCCGCTTTGTAAATTGTGGGATATAATACTATGACAGTCCAGGTATTGTCAACTATAGGGATGTAAACTGAATATAGAATATGAATCGGTTAAAAATGAAAGTAAGTGTCAAATACAGAGGTTGGCAAACGCTTTAAGTGGAAGCTCTTTGAGAGTAAAGAACCTCGAAGTGTTCCATCAAAATGGTTTTAGTTGAAACCTTAAAAACCTAGACTAATTAGTTAATAGTTACTCTGCAGGCATTTGTTTACAAACGGTCAGCTTTCATGTAAAGAATATTCAAATAAACGTATAATTTGTATGTTCAAACATTCCTTTTCATGGATAAAATGCCAAAAACGTCATATTTTCGGACAATTCAGAAAAGAAATTCCTAGGTCACCATGTACGTAAATTTGTTTCACTAGCCGTTAAATTTTCTCAAACGATTTAGGTCAAAATTACGTGGACAAAACATGAAAACTAACGGTTTTTGAGTTAAAAAAAAACCAACAAAAAACCTAGGAAATTACTGATTAAAATCAATCGTGAATTTAAAGGATGAAACTTTGGACTCGTGTCAACAAAGTGGTGAATTTGCTCAAAAAGTTTCCGATAAAAATAATTGGGAAATATAAGGAAAAATCACATAATTGACATTGTCGAATTGACATTTCGCGAATAACCAACCAAACCAGATATTATAGCAATGAAGTAACTATCAGTCATTGTTTTATTAACAGGATAAAAACTGGTCACTTTGGTCTGGCGAACATTTAAATGTGACGTTGGCATAGAAGAGGTTTTGATTTGCGATGTTCTGGTTTAGATGATGACGACGGCAGCATAAAAGTTCTTCCACTAGAACGTGACATGGTGGTATGAATTTGTTAAAAAAATGTGCCCAATTTTTTAAAATTCTGGATCGGGCCCAAAATTTACAGCATTAAAGTAGATACTTCAACATTTAAAGGGGAAAATTTTTGCGCAACAATTCTGTCAATATGTCGAAAGAAATATTCCAAAATCTGACATATTACAGTAAATTCAATGAAAACGATCCAGGAGACTATTACGTATAGGTCCTTCAATTCCACTTATTGACCACAGATCAAAATTGCTGGCTCGGGTTATCATCAACGGCCAGTCAAATGTCGTACGATAGCCTCCTGAACAACCCGTTTTGAGCAATGTTAGAAAGACGTCTTGACAAATAAAAACCAAAATGAATTAAAAATTCTTTACTTTCTACTGATACCCTACTAGTCAAGCGACTACTTTTTGAACCGCTGGTTGTACAATCAACGATAAGGAACTGCGAAAAGACAAGAAAACACTTGGTATGTATCAAAATGTTGAAAAACAAATAAATAAAATAATTTAAAAAAGGATTGGGAAAATACTCAAATCGTCTTAATTTCTGTTAAAAATACAGATCTTTGGTCATAACTATGAATTGAAGGACCCATAAACTTTAGTTCTGACGCCATCCTTTCAGGAGTAATTCTTCCCACTCAAATGTCACAGTACCACACAGTCCAGTTGTTTACAGGACAATGGTTTCATAGTGGTCGGAAAATCATGCTAAACCCGGAACGTAGCTTGGATTATTTGATAGGCGGGGGGAGGAGGTGCAAATGACGTGAACAGTCAATGGATAGTACTTATTTGCATTAAGACATGGAGTAAGAGTAAGGGTTTTTATAAGGTTATATACGTTCAACATGATGTTCACTGACCTTATACACTGGACCTCGGATAAACAAAGAATTCATAATGCTTGGAGTTATCACATCAGTTGTCACTGATAACAACAACTTACGTTGAACTGGTTTACAAAAAAAGTTTAGTGCCATGCCACTCAGCGATAGTCAATGTCAGAGGTGTCACGTCATATTTCATGTGCTATGGTTTTGGTTGATCTTTCATCTTGGTGGCTGTCAGTGGTTAAAGGTCGTCAAAAGTGATCATACAAAACACTTCAAATTATTATCCTGAAACTAATTAACTAGTTAACTAATTAACTAATTAACAAGTTTTAAAATTGTGCACTTCAGGTTTTTTATAAACGTGCCAAGAAGACTTTTTTCGGAGGGCCAACTCCCCCCCCCCCCCCCCCCTTGTCCCTCTTATAGCTACTGCCCTGTATACCACTAAACCACTTCATTCACAGATGATCATTGTACATTATTCAAACTCAAAGTAACCTAAAAAAAAATCCCCAAAGAAACTATAATAACCGGTAAGACGCTTTTGAGATACCAAGACTCAGTCAAACGTCCAACGAACATTTATGAACATGTCCAAGCTTCCTAATCCTAATAACAGTCGTAAATCACTTCGTTGTTATAAATCCTTTTTTTTCTGCTCTGAAATTAATTTTTTTAATCTCAAACGATTTAAGTAAGCCCTAATGTAGATTGTTTTAGTTAAATTTCTGTATTTTCAGGTTGTTTCAAAAGTTTTAGATGCTCATAAACTCGTCAAATACAGTGGATTTACCTCCGAAATTCACATCGAATTTTATGCTAAATTGACTGAAGTAAGCTTCCAAGTACAGTATGTTGGCTGAATTTTCATATTTTGAGCCAGTCTCGAAAGCTTCAGAATGGTCGAAATGTATATTATGCGACGTATCACACACGAGGAGCGTTTGATCTGATACCAAAACACCAAGGACTTCTGTGGCAGTCCAACTGTCTGCAACCCATACAAAAAGTGAACTGTAGTATTACAGATGTACATTATGGCACATATATGGAAAGAGTTTGATCTGATACTAAAACAACTTGGAAACAGTTGAAAGTCTAAAAGGACGATTCAATTGAATGCACTCCTTTATATGCATTAACAATGAATAACATCACAATATAAAATTTTAAAGAACATGCATTTACGTTTTATTAAATTTTATAATACAATAGTTTAAATCAAAATTCTAATTATTTAAAAGATGAACAAGAACAACGCAGTGTTCGTCCAGAACAATAACTTTTCATAATGATCAATATTTACGAAACTGAGCTATAGACACATCCTTCCCTTTCATCCAGGCTCTCCCAAAACATGCGTTGTATATTCACTTTATACCATGTCGCTGGACGAATACGAATGTACTAAACTACACCGACCGTGAAGTTAAGTACACCTTAGTCTTATCTTTACAACCAGTGAGGCATCTGGTAGTGTGAGGATGAGGTGGAACGGAACTGACGTAGTGGATATCTTGAAAAACCAATTTTAAAAAGTAATAAATACAAACACAAATAGATCGCTGCTTTGTTCATTTACTGAGTTGCAATTAATCCATTGACACTCAGAAGGCAAACCTACGGCTGCCATGTTTTAGGTCAGTGACACTAGCAGTTAATGAAGTCCTTTGTTAAAGTTTCACCAACATGGCCACCTTAACGTCGATTGCATACAATCAGTACAACAAAACCCAAGAACCAAGATTGAAAACAAAACATGGTGCTGTTATATCTTGAATGTACATTTGTTAGAAACTCTCTAAGTCAAAAGAGTTATTGAACTATAAAGATCGGCTTTCATACTTCTTCGCTGTATTAAGAACTCTGAAGTTATTGAAATCCGATTCATTTGTAAACAACGTAACTTTGGCGTCAGGCTACAAGAGGAAGTCTAAAAAAATCAACTAAATCTTTGAGATTACTCATTGTAATCCCTTGAAATTGTGATTTTGCTTGTATGTATTCCACGAAAAATTTCAAGTTATTGAATTGAATAATTTATGAGGAACACAATACCTTCCAAATGTTCATTGAACAGTGTGAGGTCAAAGGTATTTCATTTACATAACAAATCTTCAGGGATGATTACATGAATAAGTTTCATGTTGAACTGAAATTCACCCCAGCAAACCGGTGTGGCAGTCTGACATAATCACCGTGCTGAGATTGTATTCAAAAACAGTGCGCATGCTCGAAACAGAAGGTGCAATCTCCGCATGGGTCGGAACGGGCCGAGTTTGTAGCAGTCTGAGAATGTATTTCAACGTTGTGCAAGGAAATTATCTCAGTTTGATGTTTGAGAAACGTGAGAGCTTGGATATATTAAAGTAGATGAACAATCTTCAAGCTCGATCCATCTGATTCCTTAGCTCACCATCTGAGTCGGGGTAGCTCAATAGTTAGAGCGTCTAACCGGTCATCAGAAGGTTGCGGGTTCGATCCCTGTCTGGGGCTCAGAAACCATTTTCTGAGTATCTAACTTAAAGATCGTTCATCTACTCTGAAATTATGTCAGTAATCTGGAGAATATATACATTTTGAATTAATGCTTATGACATCCGTTTTCACAGCAGTATCCATGGTATTTTTAATGTTCTTTCAAAGAAATTTCCACCTTCGAGTGACAAGGGCTAAAGCATTAGGCAAGCTTTCCATGTATATAATTGTCAATTTTATGGTGTCACTTTGACCTTTGTTCAGCAAGACGATTGTTGTATGTTTGTCGGTCAATTGAATATTACTAGCGTAGAGTTAACCTCAAGAAAACACTCGCACGGCGTTGAGTTGGTTGCAAAAATGTCCTAAATATAATGAAACAAGTCATACTCGCTCAAGTCTTACTTGTATGTCACAATCGAATTGGTCGTTTAGTCGATTAATTTATTGACTGATTAATAGTTAATTACAGCGAGGTAAAGCGAGAAGCAGTCCGATTTATCTTAGACAACGTGGTGTGCTGGTATACTCTAGTATTGTGGAATCTCAGCATGGTATATCTACCGCTGATATTACTACCGACGCAAATAGCAAGTACGAATGAGCGGGTCAATCTCAGCACAATACAATTTCAAACCGCCACACCAGCTTGAAACAAAGCCCCGATTACATGAGAAATTGTAGCCTTGGCTGAGACTGAATTCAGAAGCAAACCCATTCCGAAATTTTACAGTAGCCTTTGCTTTGATAATTTGCATCTTCCTCATGTGTAAGTTTTTACTGTTCCACAATCTTCATTAACTTTTTTTCCCCGACACCAGAAAAGCAAAACCCAAAATTGCGCAGACAATGTTTTTATATGTAATATTTACATTACAGAAGTAGCTCAATAGCAATTAACAGTGAGGGAGAAAAACATTATAATCTCACAAAAGTATTTGAAGTCTCTTAAATAACTATTTTACTATGAGCTTTCCCACTTTTGTCGCTAATTTAATTTGAAAGTTAACCAGAAAATCACAACGATTAAACCCAAACATAACCATAAAGTTTAAATCTTAACGTGACCACTTCTCGACCAGGAGGTGATCATGTGCAAATCCAACTCAAACCTCAACTTGGGATGTCGAACTGTCGTTGGATTTGGGTCTTGTTTAAACACCTGACAACTTTGGGTTCCTGATTACAACGGTCGACGATTGCATTACAACGAACGCCAATTTGCTTGTGAGTAAATACGTTCCCTCATTTCACATTTTAAACCCAAGGCATTGTCGTGCACAGAGAAAGGAGTCACTGTTATTTGAAGGTACGTTTACATATTGATTACCTATTAGCCGAGTGTGAGGTCTGTACGTGAGAGTATTTGCCTGCGATCTTCGTACAAAAAACTTATTGCACGGCTACAAAGCCAATCAGCGTGCATCATTTTGCGTACAGACCGGATAGCCAGCTGTGCCATATAAAATGTAACTTATCAGACTGATTTAGAAAGTTGACGTAAGGAATTGCATCAAAAGACTGTTGAAATAAAGCCATACATTCTAGATCTACTAATTCGTTGATTCCATACATGAATGTACTGTAACAAATCACCTCGATCAAGCGTACCCTTTAAACCTAATTTTACGGACGGTCAACTGGCCAATGTAACCAATGATATAGTTAAGCATCTCAGTCATAAATTTTATGATATTGTTTCAGACGTCAAATGTATGTGACCGTCTTATGTTTACCAAGATAACCACAAGTTGAAGGGTCACTTTTTTCTTTTTAAAAGAAGTTAAATAATTGCATTTTTTTTCGACAAAATAGTAGAAATACTTTCTACAACTGAATACTAGTTCAAAAGGAAATACCTCCTGTTACAAAAACAATGCATTTTTTAGATCCAAAAAGTGTAACTTTTTGCTTGAGAGTTTCGTATGACGTCATCTATTTTGAATTTATGACGCCATCATAACGCAACGTTTTTCGCAACAAGTATTTCAGGAAGATCAAAAAAACTTGCAAATAGCAAAAAACGGTATATTGTGAAATAGAAATGTAAAATAAAAAGATTTATTACTGTGAATTATTACTAATTAAAACTAAGAACTTTTAAACTCAATATGACATCATTGTGACGTCGTAAGCAAGCGAACTGCAAAAAAGTAAAATAAACTGCTTCACATGTTATAAAGCCTCTCCGAAATCTTTGATATTGAATAGTTTTCCTTACTGCAAATTCTGGGAGATATACGAGTGAAAAAACGAACAATGTTAAGAAAACACAGGTAAAAGCATTGGTTGAGTGATGTATTAATGACGTTATTAAATATGTGGAATCAAATAATCCTTAATATTGTGGAGCATTGCATATACAATATTTCTACCAAATTGTATTGAAATAGGTACAAAACTAATGAAATTATGCTTGAGGGGAGAGGGAGAGTGAATCGCCCACCAGCCTTCCCAGGAACAAAAATAACCCAGCTCAGATAGGGTCAAATGGCCACGCTAGCCTACTAATGTGACTCACAACATGTTATGCACCCGTATATATTACGAGGTGTTAAATAGCCAGTTTGTCAATTAACCACATCTACTTAACAAATAGAAAATTGCTTGCGTGTCTCTGTGCTGTGATAGAAACATGAATGACGTCATTTCAACCAGAAAAATGCGTAGTGAAAACACGAGGCGTAGCCGAGTTTAAATCGAACTACAGGGCTTATTAAATTGTTATGTTGCTCTGTCAACTTTTAAGGAGTGTTCTCAAGGCAGCTGAATACAGATCAAATGACAAGCACCTAGAACAAGCTATCAAATCGACGAAGTTTCCGAATTATTTCTTGGTAACAATAAATATTTTTAGTTTACCGCGTGTTTCCATCAGTATCGTGATTTCAAAATTTTTGAAGCTTGCTTTGCTGGGAAATCGAAAAGAGGACAATAGTGGAGGATATAAAGGATTTCTTTCGTATTGGGATTCTTACGGAAAATCTAGGGTTATTAAAAAGTTTCAGAAGAATTTTCTCAAACACATAAATAATGCAGGAGTTATCGTAGCCAAATCATTAATGCATAGCATATCGCATGCATGCATTTTGATACTAAATGAAAACCTGTAGAAAACTCACTAGTAATCAGTATGACATTTATTAATTTACACATTCAAATCAACAAATCAGACATGCAAGAAATCAATGGGAATGTTCATTTGAGAAACTAGTTCA
Organism: Heliopora coerulea; assembly: GCA_030142905.1. Taxonomy (NCBI): domain Eukaryota; kingdom Metazoa; phylum Cnidaria; class Anthozoa; order Scleralcyonacea; family Helioporidae; genus Heliopora; species Heliopora coerulea. The sequence goes on from JASJOG010000269.1 coordinate 211,479, forward strand.
AACACTCGTTTATCGTGTTTCATCAGGGCACTACAAATACTGGAAAGCAACAAAAGCTTCGAGGCTACGCCACTCGGTTTTCATTTTTACTCGTGTTAGAAACCCCAGATCAAACCTCAAATTCGTGCTTGAACTATCACGTCAAAAATCGATGAACAAAAACCAGCTCTGCCAAACGTCTTGCTTGTACTAGGCTAGTGCATTTTTACAGTTTGGAACTTTGAACCATATGTAAAAGGTGGAGGAACCGTTCCATGTTGAAACAATTGGATTTTAAATTTCACGTGTGAAATAGGAAACCAATTCTTCATGCGTGACATTGAAACAAAGGAAAACTATTACATCCGAGCCACAAAAGAAAAAACTGTCTTAGAGCATACAACAAATGACTTACTTCAGAATTGGCTTCCTTCGTATACTACGTCTCTATACCTCCAAACAACAGTATCACATTCCGGATAAGATCGCTAAATATTTCATTGCAGCACAAATGTTTCAGGTCATAAATTCCTGAACCTATAGACTAACAAATATCAGTTTATGTATTTTGGAGCCCAAATTGTGTCCTATGTCTCAGCTCAATGACCTAGAATACATTGTTTAACCTTCAGGAAAATTTCACATGATATTTTACATGTGAAAAGCATATGGGTTTGAAACATTTTGGAATAAGAAATTTTCACTTCACAATGAAATGAGAACGTTTTCATATATAAAACACCTAATTCATATGTCAAATAACTCGGTTCAAAATTTCCTATGTGAAATGATGGTGTTCGAAACATGTGTTTCACATGGAAGGTTCACATGTGAAAATTAATTTCGCATTTGAAACTTTCGTCTCACGTATGAAATCAAAACGTTTTTGCATATGAAATCCTGTTTCATATGTGTAATGACGTGCGAAATTTACATATGGGATTGTATTTTTTTTAAAAGAATGGATAACCTTAAAACCTCTCTTATCTCATTACAATGTATTCTTTATGATGTTCCAGTCAGCTGACTGTGCGGTTGCTATCGAGTGCACATCTTTTTAACCGAACTTTGCAGCTTTCTTCTCAGATATCTAGAAGACATCTTGACACATTCATCATAATCTCGCCACGGAATTACTGGACTTGAACAGAATTGATCGGAGTCTGTCTCATACTGCATCAGTTTCCACAGGCTCCTTGAGCACCTCCTGCCCAGCACAAATCAAACATTTAGCTTATCATTAACACGACAACTGAACTTCTTCCTACCCAAAGTAACAACCACTATTGTCTTCTGCATCAACAAATTCCTCCTTTGAAATTTTTCGCATAGAGCTATCACACAACACTCCAGTAAACGTGGTCCACGTGAAAGACTTCTCAATTTAAAGCAAATTTTGCAAGAATTGCGCCTCAGGTTCCAAATGTTGAGCCAAATTTCCAAAGCGTACCAAGCACAAGCTGTTCACTTTACAAAGGTACAAAGAATACACTTAAGGTCACTGCTCTTAAGGTGGTTGCAAAGGCTAGACAATAGAACGCTAGGTCTGGTAGTTAAGGCGGTAACGTAGAACCGGGAGGCAACCAAGCAGAGGAGATGGGAGAAATTGCTCCTTCATCAGTGCGGAAAATTTTGTATATCTGCTAACAATGAAATATTTTGTAAAGGCTCTTACCTAGAAAAATTTTCTTAGGTCATTCCGCAGCCTCCTAAAACACTTGAGTCAAGCTCTACATTGTTTAAGGCCTTTACCCGGTATTGGATTATAGAACTCTCAGATAATTTAATTTATGGTGAAAATTTTTTAACCAATCAGAAATCACGAGCACACCATAAAACTGCAGTCAGTTAGGCTAGGGAACAGCAAGTTATACCAGGCATTCTATCATAAAAATTCTCGAGAACTATTTATACACTGTGGGACGTAAGTCGTTCAAGTTTCTTGCGTGAAGAAATCGCTTACGTTAGGATAATTACAGAATATCTGTAGCACAATCAGTTCTAAGGCGAATTAAGGCTGGGGCTATCGAAGCCTGGGTCCAGGCTCTCCCACGATACCGGGCTTCTCGTATTTGGGAATCCCACGTTTCACTATTTTAATATTAAAATTAATATTTAATATTACAGTTACCATATTTCACCTCGTATGTAGTCATCCTTCACCATCAGTGTTTCGGGATATAACGTATTTCTTAGTCATCAAGACTAGTATTACTGTCGGATTAAGACTGATGCTTACAGCAGACAGCCACAAACGGATTACGGTCTAGGGGATCCTCACAAAAGTTGGCACCACCTCCGTCTACTCTTAATTCGGCACCGAACACGTTAATAATCCTTTTCAGCTTTTTTTCTACTAACATCCGTCAGGAAGTTACTGTGAGAACATTACCTCTTTCTTGTACAGGTTCAACTATTCTTCATCTGAGGAAGAATCGGAAGATTCTTCCCGAGCTTCTCCAAGCAATTTAACCAAGTCTTCTCTATCCATTTTCTTAAGAAACTTGATAAGCTTAGGCAAGCTGTTCTTGGATTTGGTTTTCCAGTGAGACAACATGGCATCTGTTGCATTATCACTTTTCCCGAAACTTTTCACGGCATCAATGCCATATTTCATTTTGGATGCAAGGGTTAAATAATCTTTACCATCGAGCTGTTGGTTTAATTCATCACACAGCTTCCTATAGGTGACTGGGTCAAGCTCTCCAACTTGTCGAGTTTTTTGCGGTCCTTTTAAAGTAAAACAAATAGTGTAATGATATTTTTCTTAAATAATATATCCCTATATTTTTAATATTCTTACGCAAAATAGTTCGGTATATTCAAGTAGGCCAACGTAGTCGAGCTCTAATTTTGTTACGTATTTAGGTATAATTCATCAGTGATCAAATGGGGGAATTGGCCATCTTGGTTAAGTACGCTTCCATGTCTCTGATATTAGATATGAAATTACTTTACCGTTGTTAAAAATGTCAAATTCAGTCAGAGATTACGGATACAACTTCCAACTCTAGCTAAGGAAACTTAATGACAAGTGGAGTCAGTTTCATACAGTACGGTTTATTCTGACAGAAGTTATGTTTGCATGACATTCCAATTCCATCAGAACATTCTCATCCAGTTTAGGAAGAAAGTTGTGAGACTTTTATGGTTAAAAATATTTAATGTGGCCGGCATAAATGCAAAATAATGTGTGTAGTTGTGTTCAGTTTCTATCTCAAACTTTCATCAATTACGATGAGAACATTACCGTCTTCATCTGAGGAAGAATCGGAAGATTCCTCCCAAGCTTCCTCAAGCAATTTAACCAAGTCTCCCCTATCCATTTTGTTAAGGAACTTGATAAGCTTAGGCAAGCTGTTCTTGGATTTGGTTTTCCAGTGAGACAACATGGCATCTGTTGCATTACCACTTTTCTCAAAACTTTTCACGTCGTCAATGCCATATCTCATTTTGGATGCTAAGGCCGAATAATCTTTCCCATCAAGACGTTGGTTTAACTTATCACACAGCTTTCGATAAATAACGGGGTCCAGAGCTCCAATGTCTTTCTTCCTCTTCTCTCCTTTAAACAAAAATTAAAAATATATGATTATCGGCGAAAAATAAATATTATCTCGTTGTTATTTGACGCTGGGCCCAGGGTTCTTTCAATGAAGCTAAATTTAACTGAAGTGACTAGCTATCAGGACTGATCCACATGGTGCACTTGTTGCGTACAATTGATCATCCTGAAGGATACGATTCCGTCACTAGAGTATTCACAAAATATTGCACCCGCTGACCTATACAATATAACTGGACTGCGAGGGGTTGCTCAAAAAGTCTCGGGGAAAAGATGGCGTCATTGAACTCTAAAAAGACTGGAACGATAACTCCGGGTGGAATTTTGAAGCCAAAAATGGCGGATATGGAGAATGCCATGTACGTGAAACCCATTCCTTTTACTAATATATGTACGACAATTGAATCCTCAATTTACAAGAGTAAAAGTTTTGGTCAGGTAAATTATGAAAAATTCAATACATACCTCAACAATACAGTTTTTTTAAGTATGTTTCTAGCAAACCTAAACTCACGAAAAGGATGAATTATTTGGCAAAAAGGAGGAAATTTTAAATTCGAAACCTTGCGGAAATTTTACGTTAGTCTTATTTTTCAACGCTTTCCTGGAGAGTTAAGGATTTTAAGCCAAAGATTCAGCTACTTTAACCTTACCCTGCCTCAAACTTAGTTTTCAGGCTCGTCAACTCTAATTCTAAAGAATAAACCAGCAATTTAACTGGTAAAACTACAAGCTTACTGCTCCTCAGTGTTTTTTCATGTCTCCCTAGTATCCTTTTAAGAAAAACACAAGATATCATCAAGCTAAACCAGGTTACCAAAATTTGTAATTTTACTTTTTTCTATTTCTTTTAGGGATAGCCGTAGGTCATGTTTAGGATTGGACTAAAGTAATGGTTAGGGTATGGTTTAGGATCCTGATTTTAAGCGCACCCTCTCAAGCTATTCTGAAACTTTCAAAATTCAAAAACTTTCTCAGTCCTTGATGGGAACAGAGCCTGTAACCTTCTGATTGCCCGTGAGATGCTCTAACCATTTAGTTACATTAACTTAGATGGTGAGCGAGGGTTACACTTATTTACGGGTTCGATTCCCGTCAGGGACTCAGAAAGTTTTTCTGAGTAGAACAGCTTGAGAGCATGCGCTTAGAATAATATATTTACCAAACTACCACATCTAACTACATCGTTTAGGATTCTGTTAGGATTATTTTGAGATTTATCGATCTTCAATTTTTGGCTGACATGGTTTAGGTCGATCTGATTTAGTGAGTACTTGTTTTGTTTATCAGACCAAGAAAGAACGTGAAAAACGAAGAAACTGGAGATGAAAATCATCTTTTAACGAAAGAAAGACAAACGTATCGAATTCTTAAAGGTTTGCAACCAACTACCTTTGAATATTACAGTATATGAACTCATACACGACCAGTAAGAAAAAGAAATACAGTAAAATATCAAGTTCGTAATTAAAGTACACAATACACCACCAACAACTGCCCGTATTTTGATGAATATGAAGAAAATACATCGGTGTTTCACTTTTAAGAATGAACAGGGTATTTACAAGAACAATTGAAATAAGGTTTGTCCACTTTTAACACTAAAAATATAAGAAAATGCACTTTATGGAGAGTTATTGGAAGTTTGAAGTTGTTTGCCACGTCGAAATATGTTAGGTTAGAGTTAACAAGATTGTAGTAGGATAAAGGTACGATATAAAAATTCATCATCTTCTTTCTCCATTTCCAGCTCTGTTGCCGGGTTGGAGCTTCTGAATCTTCGATCGCCAGTACGTCCGTCTCTGCGTATCCTCATCTCTTAATCCTGCCAGTCCCATATCCTCCTCCACGTTCTCCATCCATCTCTTCTGCGGCCTGCCACGTGGCCTCTTTCCCTCAATATCCATTCTCCAGATCTTTTTGGGCGCGCTTTCTTCATTCATTCTTCGAAGGTGCCCATACCATCGCAAGCGAGCTTGGCGTGCCTTTGTTAGAATGTCCGTAACACCAAGCTCCTCAAGTATGTCCTCATTTCGCTGCCTATCCAGTTTTGTCACACCTTTGATCCTCCTCAGCATCTTCATTTCCGTTGATTTTAGCATCCTTTCCTCCATTCTCCTCAGCACCCATGTCTCGGCTCTGTATAGCATCACTGGTCGGATGACTGTTTCGTAGACCTTCATTTTCAACCTCCTTAGTATTCTCTTATCATAAATAACAGCAGTAAAATCCTTCCATTTATTCCAGGCAGCACTTATCCTTGCCCTTACAGCATCTTCACTGCCTCCTTTTTGGCTCATCGTTATACCTAGATACTTAAATTTATCCACCTGCTTCAACTTTGTCCCACTGATGTCAGTGATCTCCAACTCGACAGTTTTTTGGCAACTGGCCATCACCTCAGTCTTACTCGTGTTTACCTTCAAGCCATGTTTCGCCATGCCCTCCTGCCACACAAGCCAATTTCTCTGCAGTTCCTCCTCAGTTTCTGTTGCTATCACCAGGTCATCTGCGAAGAGAAGCTCCCATGGTATCCCTTTCTTGAAGCTACTACTTATAGTATCCAGTATGATAACAAACAGGAAGGGGCTCAGTGCTGATCCTTGGTGGAGTCCAACTCCTATCTCAAATGGTTCGGTGTTTCCCATTGGTGTCCTCACTCTGGTTTTGACTTCCTTATAGGTTGCCATCACTAGTCTGACCATGGCTTCCGCGACCCCTCGTTTCCTCAGACACCAATACATCAGTTCTCTTGGTACTCGGTCATATGCCTTCTTCAAATCTACAAAAGTGAAGAAGAGGTCCTATTTCTTCTCCCGATACTTTTCTTGCAACTGCTTCACCATGAAAGCTGCATCAATTGTGCCCTTTCCTGTGCAGAAGCCTAATTGCATGTCGTCAATTTTTATGAGTTGCCTCAGTCTTTGGTCTAGAACCCGTTCTAGTACTTTGAGAAGGTGTTCAAGGAGTTTAATGCCTCGATAGTTTCCACAATCAAGGGGATCTCCTTTCTGCTTATAAATTGGCACTGTTTCGCTCTCCTCCCATTCCGTTGGAATTTGCTCGTTCTCCCAAATTGATTTCATAAGGTCACACACCATATCTACACCATCATCACCAAGTATCTTTACCAAGTCTATTTCAAATCCCGAGCATCCAGCTGCTTTCCCACTCTTCATTTTCTTGATAGCTGCTTCGACTTCCTCTCTGGTGATGTTGCTAATTGGGCCTTCTACTGGGTATACCTCTGGACGTTCATCACTGTCGTTTTCTACGTTCAGTAGATTGTTGAAGTATTGTTGCCATCTGTTCTTGATTTCACTTCTTTAGGACAAAATGTCACCTATAGCGTTCCTTATAAACGGCATTACTGTCAAATCTTTCTGGGTAGCTGCCCTTTGCTTTGCAAATCTGTAGATCCTGTTTCCCTGTTCATCGTCCAGAGACTCATAGATTTCGTTAGAGGACTTCCATCTCGCTTTTGCTACTGCCTTCTTAGCCTCTCTTTTCAAGATTTTGTATTCCTCTTTTTTGTTTTCGCCTTTGAATTTCTGCTACTCCTTGAATGCCCTTTTCTTTTCTTTAATCTTCTCCTGTACCTCATCACACCACCACCATGTCTCCTTCTTCTCTCCCTTTCTTCCTCCTTTAGTCTTGCCGCATACCTCCTCTGCTACCCTCATTATGGTATTTTTGATGTTTTCCCATTTTTCGTTGATCGAACCATCCATCCTAACATACTCCGAACCAACCTTCTCTTTGAACTCCTGTTTATTTCCTGCCTGCTTTAACCTCCATGATTTTATTCTTTCTTTGACAATTGGTCGTCTGGTTTTGCTTTTTCCTGTCCTAAACTGCATGCAGACCAGCCTGTGTTGGGTAACAACTGCCTCTCCTGGTATTACTTTGCAATCAACCACTCTATGTAGGTCTCTCCTCCTCACCATTAAGAAGTCTATTTGTGATGCATGGTTACCACTTTTGTATGTGATCTTGTGCTCATTCCTTTTTGTGAAGTATGTGTTGGACATAGCTAATTCAAGACTCTCACAATACTCGAGCAGTCTCTCTCCATCTTCATTTCGTGTTCCATACTCCTTTCCTTCATGAACCTTTGGGAAACCCTCTACTTCCTCACCGACATGTCCATTCATGTCACCGCCGACTACCAATATCTCGTCTCGCTTCGTGGATAATACAAGTTGCTCAAACTCTTCATAGAATTTCTTGGTCACAGCCAGTCTGTGGCGAGTATGCAGAGATGATATTGCATACCTCCCCTCCTATTATCATCTTGAGTTTGATGAGCCTGTCATTAGATCTTTTAACTTCTACTACTTTAGTCTTCAATCCCGGGTCCAGAATCACTCCAACTCCATTTCTGGCTTTTCCTCCTCCGCTATAAAAGATTTTGTAACCGTCGCCAATCTCACGTGTTTTATTTCCAGTCCACTTCGTCCCTTGGACACACAGACTGCTGATAGATCTCCTTTTCATAGCTTCAGCTATCTCTCTTCCCTTCGCTGTCATTGTGCCGACATTCCAGCTCCCTATCCTCACTTTGTCTTCCACTCTCTTCTTTAGCTGCGACCGTGGATGCCGCAGTACCCCTCTCATTCTTGTCACACCTGCCGGGGGATGCTGATGCGCGTCGCTTCTGGGGTACGCCCTAGCCATATCTAAACTCTGATTTGTGCGATCCATACTGATACAGAAGATAATTTTGTAGCATATTTTTTCACAGTCGGATGCCTTTCCTGACACAAACTCGCAGTGGCCCCCTAACTCGACCGTTTGACCCTGAGAATCTTTCCTCAGTGTCTTGATGTACCCCAGCGTTGACCCTCCTTGGGTTCCTCCGCCACGCCACACCATCCACTCCGCTGCAAGAACAGAGCTTCACCATTTCCTGCTAAAGTTATCCGGAGTTCAGTCATTAACTGACGGTACTGAGCCTGTTCGCCTTGGTAGAACCTACCAGGGATCGAATCCCGGACGACATAGCCTCAGTACGACTCCGTGTACACCCCTTCGCCACTTTGAGGCCAGCAGGTTGGACTTGAATTTAAAAATTACGCCCGTAATTTTTAGTATAAAAGTCTTCCAAAAACAAACTATGAAAAGCATGAAAACCACAGAAAAACAAGAAAAACCTGCACTTTCGCCACGAATTCCAGGTCAAATTTTGCTTCAGTTTGGTAAATGATTGGTCACTCAATCCATTTTCATTGCTATAATTTATTTAGAGGAAAGACTTACTGGTCTAACACGTGCTGGTTTTGTAATAATTTGTTCTAAAGCAATTGACCTCCCACAAGTCCATAATTTCCTGATCGGCCACTGTAGTGTGTTTTGCACACTTTAGACGTGCATGGTTTCCTTCAGTGGCCGGAACTTTGGCATCTTCCAGTCATAAGGCCGAGTATATGGATTTATTGTTCCAGTCATTTTATAGTTCAATGGGTGGGGTCAGCAGAGGTCCTTTTTGAGAGGTCCTTTCTCAGTGGTCACTTCCATGCTTTCTTGTTTGTGATGAACGCTGACATAGGATTTATAACTGAATTACAAATGTTATAAAGCTCCTTTGCAAAAAGATTTTTTAAGCTACGTTTTGCTACGGTTTATCTACTCTGGATAACGTTGAACATTTTTTCTTTTCTCGTTGAACTCGTTTCAAAGTCCAGATTGAGGTCTGTTACCGAACCTCTCACTCACGAACCATTTGACACTATTTGGTTAGAGTTCTTACAACAAAAAACAACAAATTTGAAGTTTATTTTCATAATTTTTTTTCACTTGGCTTTCTCTGAACCCAAACAAGTTAGTTTGTGAATACTTGCGAAGAAAAACCATCCAGAAGTTTAAAATGAGAGAAATTCATCTTTGCAAATTGTTGCCGGGTCTAAATAGACTTTCACAAATGAGCATTCCGTCCAGGTATCATTCAGTAATACATCCCTTCCCCTTAACGACAGTGATATCTGCAATGAGAAAAAGGTTCTTTGCTGACGCCCTCCTTTTTCCGCCACTCGCTATGAGAAGTTGTCACTCATTGCTTGCGAGAACCCGCAGGCCAATTACGTTACACGTGAGCAAACAGTGAAATGGAATTGTAAACTTAAGAGTTATTTCACATACGCCAGGGTGTACAATGGTATGTAATAATCATGTTTGTTCGCGACAATCGGATTTGTTCGCGAATGCTGCAAAACGTCGTGATGAATCTCGTGAGTGAATCCCATACATGACGAGTCTGTGTTGATAAGTATCAGAGAGTATTTAAAGGGAAATGGTAGCTAGTTCTAAAAGAGTATTACTGAAATTTGATACGCATTGTTTCTCGAAGGGGGTCTAAGTTTTCCATCCAATGGTTTCTTCTATGCAGTTAGGCATTAAATGCTCCAAACACAAGCGTGGTAATTTATATTCAGGACATAGATTTACAAAAGATGGCCGACGCAGTTTTCTTCGTACAGTTATTTTGACTTTATCGTTTTGTGATGCACTGAGTTCTCATCCATGAAAGAACAATGCACCAAACAATGTTGAACATAAATGAGAAGGAAAGTTTAAGTTTTTCTCTTATTATGTTCAATATAGCTCATATTCACGTTACCTTGTCTCCTCGGTTTTACAACAAAGCACAGTTCAAAACTTCTCACATTTAAGCACATGAGCGAACTAAAGTATCATTACATTGAAATAAGAAAGTTTATAATAGATTCAGCTATTTATTGCCTTCAGCAACAACAACAGGAACCGAATGTTGGTGCACAAAGACGATCAAATTGTTGTTATAACTGCATTACATCCAATTAGATGCACCATATAAAGACTTTTTTAGAAATTGGCGTAATGTTCAATGTTGCCAAACGAAGACATCCACGTGATCAGTCCTGATGGTAAATGTAATTTGGGGTGCTTTTGGAGTGTTTACGTCAAGTTGGATTCTCCTGCTACGTAAAACCGTTTAGGGATGTTGTTGTCTCCATTTGTAAGTGTTTATTGTGAATTTATTTACGAATTTATTTAATGTGAATTTAAAAAATGGAGACCACAGCACGTCCAAACCGTTCCACAAAGCAAAAGAGTCCAAACTCTTAACGCCTTTTTTCATGCGAAACTTCTGTAGTACAAAAATTTCAATGCTGCCAATGTTGTGCCAGTTATGATCATAATGAGATCGAAATCGCACAGAAGTCAATCAAAGATAATTAAAAAAAATTCTTGCAACTACATGGATGGCCAATGAAAAAAAGCAAACGATCTTCCGTTATTTACATTTCTACCATATATGTGAGAAATATGGGAGAAATATCGTGGATGGAAGATGTTAAGAGATCGTCAAGCTCTAACCTCAGAAAAACGATTTCTGAGCCCCGAACGGGGATTAAAGCCGCAACTTTCTGATGATAGGTGAGGCGCTCTAACCAATGAGCTACCGTAGCTAACGAATATATAGCGCATCAATATCGGTATTAACATATGGTGGCTACTGCTAAGGCTGGGGTTAGAGCTTAAAGAACGTTTATCTGTCATCCATTATTTAACACTTCATTATTTATTTTGCTATTAAGTTTTCACTCTATTTGATTGTTTTTGCGTCACAATTTTTATTTCATTTTACATTTCACTTCGACGAAGTACCTTCTTTTGAAACATCACCTTCTAATCTAGTGAGACTCTTTTGGCTTTTCGCCAAATACACGTTTTGTCCACTAATTCAGAAAAATGCCATAAAACACTCGGCGACACCTCGTGTTTTCATTAGGCATTTTTCTGGTTGAAATGACATCAATCATGTTTCTATCACAGTACAGAGACACTCAGGCAATTTTTTATTTGTTAATCTCTTGCTATCAGAGCTTTACGACTATATGATCCCTCGTGATTTTTGTTAATCACAAGAGCACCAAAACTGTACCTTTATAAACGTTCGTTCTATACAGACATGATACCGGCTATTTTGAACATAAACCTACACTACACATGCGGAAATGATCTAAACGTGCCGATGTTATCCAATATTGGTCAAGTACGGGATTGATATTCACTTGCTTGAGGAGTCACGGGTTGCAACTTTGCTTCACTTGCACCTTTCTACTGATCGTGAGCGCAGGGGTACTCTCACATTAGTCCAATTGAAATGAAAGATGTGGATATTCCAGGTAAGTAAATAGACAAAGACTAGATGGTTATTTTAAGACTGGCTGTATTATATATACAATACATACCAGTTAAACCAAACATCACCTTTAAAGTTTTGAGCTTATGAATTGTGTTTGAAACTCTTCAATAGCTCTCCTTGTTGCTGCGATATTCAGGTTTCTTTGTTATTCATCTATGACTCCATAAGACTGAAGTAGCGCTTTGACTTGTCGTAAAATTGTTATAAAACAATTCCTCAAAACAGCAAACAACTCAATGAAATATGGTTGACACTTTTCCATTTGTTCTACCACACCTTCGCTTCTTTTCTTTAGTTTCAGTTATTGTAATATTTAATATAAGTGTTTCTAATCAGAATTTTTGTCAGGTCCTGATACGACAAGTCCATACGGGTCAACCAGTAGGTTTAGGAACTATGACGCTAAAAAACGTTCACAGCTTCTCTGATGATGGCTCGAGTTAGCGGGTAGAAAGCCCAGAAATATAAAAATCATATGGTGTAACCTACAAAGTCTACTTCTAATAAAAAAGATTAATCATTTTAATAAATTTATAATGTACCTTCAACTGACGCTCCACTAGTACTTGGTTGATCACCTTCATGAGTTGCCTTGCCCGAGCGTTGTTTCTCTTGAAAACCCAAACGTAACATTCAGTATTTTTCAACAACAGAAGTCGTCAACGGTCAACTTTTAGAGGTCATTTACTACAATAAAGTTGTTTCAAGTGATAAACTGTTGGTGTTGGTAATTAACATTTCTACTCCCTAAGGAAGAGTTATCTTCAAAATCAGAAATTTGTAAATGTTCGGAACCAACATATGTCGATTGTTATTCGAGGTTAGTCTGCCGGAATAGAGCAGTTTTGAGAAAGACTGTCGTGGTTGGAGATTGATAATTTGACTGAGTAATAGTCATCTTCAGTGTTAAGATGAGAATTCTTCCCCGAATAATGGCCTCTTTCTTTCTCTTGAATGAAACGAACGGCCAAAGGCTTATATTTTCTGAACTCTATTTAAAAGAAACAAACACTTTGGCTGACGATCCCCACGAAGTAATCCAAATAAAATTTATATTTAATGAAGGAAATTTTCGAATGTCATTATTGTACAATCTAAGACCGAAACGGAACCCGTTGTGAAAAATGCAACTGTAAGAACTCTGCATGGGAGTCGAACAGGCGACCGTGCATGGGAGGTCTGTTAACTGAGCTTCGAAGGCCGCTGCCAAGACCATTAACCCTGTAAAGAAAACGGACTTATCTTTGGACTTATGAGACATTGATAAAAATGGCAAATTCATATCTTCAAAACGCAGCGTTAGGGTTTCTAGTGGATTACACGGCGACAAGGCACTGCCGTAGCACTATTTTAGTCAAAAAAGAATTGATTTGATTTTTCATAACTGTAACAGCATACGCACGGCAGAAAGAGCCGATATACAGATAAATTGACGTAGCTAGTACCAAAACAATTGTAGGTTTAGCCTTCCCCATAATGCCACACTGCCACCTGTATCATCTAACAGTATTTGCACGACATAAAAACTTCGATGTATTAATGCATGGGTTACCAATGTTGAATGGCTGAAAGTTCGAAAATTCCATTGCCGAAATTGAGGGAAACGCGCTTTCCAAGCATTGAAGGCCCCTAACTCGTTTCACAAATGACATCAGTTAATTTGTTTTACTTTGAAATTAAAACAACGGTAAAGACAGTTAAATCTTCCCTCCCATTTTACCTCTTTTTGAAGTTTTGAAAATGAACAAGATGAGCGCCAAATGCTTCGAACATTCAAGAACTATATATCTGAGCAAATATGAAAACTACTATTAATTAAACGTTGTACTGTAGCTCACTTTTACGTTCTTGAAATATCAAACTGGACACGATATTATTATTCAACTTGAACCTTTCAGGTTCCAGTGCCGGTATACCATGTGAATAGATAAATTTTCAATTTTTGCCATTTTCATAGATTTTGTGTGAGTCACGACAACAAACTAAGTTCGTATTTTTTCGGAATCTATATTACATTCAGGACTGGAAAAGTAGTTTTCAAATTTTTCGGAACGGCTGAACAGAAAATCAGGACACATAGGAGAAGACTGGAAGTAATATTACGTAAAATTCTGGATTGTGTGAAGATTACGAGATTGTAGAAAAAAAACCCAAAAACAAAATGTGATCGGACCAGACCCTGACAGCGTTGCATCTATTCTAAATAAGACATTACAGAAACTGTTTAGGTGGTGTCTGGAAAATTTATTGACTATTCATTCTGGAAAAACTGAATACATGTTGCTGGGGTGTTCCCGGTTTATTGGACCGTTTCAGCAGGTCAAGCTTGGGGAGTTCAATATTAAACAGGTTAACACAAAAACGTGTCTTGGTGTAAAAGTGGATTGTCGCCTCAAATGGGATATCCATGCCCTGAAAGTGGTTGAATCGTTCAGTAGGAAATTAAACCTGCTTAAATCATTTCACTTTCTACCTTTGCAAGCAAGATTGGACTTCTATTTTAAAGTTATTTGGCCATCTATAACTTATGGAATTCTTACATGGGGATCTGTGGGAAAGACAATATTTGATAATTTGGAAAGGATCCACATCAGGGCAGCACGGATTATTTATCATTACGCTTACGACCAGCCATCAAGTGAAGTCCAAAGACTAGCAAATTGGAGACCACTCAAATTATTTTATAATCTGAAATTGTTAAAATTAGTTTTTAAAAAGTATCACAATCAGTTACCATTGACGCTTCAGAATTTATTCGTGAAGAGAGAGGAAGTTTATAATTTTAGAAAAGTAAACTGCTTAAAACTTCCAAAGTTCAAGACAGATTATATGAAAAAATCTGTAGGGTATCATGGGACAATTTTATGGAACTCTTTGGAAAACAAAGTTAGACTTTTAGGCAGTTACACTGCTTTAAAAAATAATTTTATTCAGAATTTTTTAAGGTAGTATAAGGTATATTTATTATTTTTAAATTAGTACATTCACGACCACTTCAGCTTTGCTGTAATTAATATCGTGATTAAATAAATTATTATTATTATTATTATTATTATTATTATTATTAAACAATGAAGCTTTGGGTTAGTGAGAACCTAACCCTATACATATCCTAACGTTAATTTTGCTTTAGTTCGCTTCTCTAACACTTATGCCAATGACGCCCAATGCTGTAAAAATTCTCATCCTACTGTACATTATTCAGTAACTGTGGTGAAATTGCGTGCAATATTGTAACCTTGTAAACCGGGATAATGTCAAGATAACCTGAAATTGCACAATAAGTGAGTTCTAGAATTTAATAGATCAAACTGACCATTGGTTGACTATTGGACGTATTTGGTTGTGTCATTCGGCTGTTTCTCAGGCGCAGAATCCTACCTGGCTTGAAAAGGGGATAAAAGTTAAAGTAGAATGCAGCATAGAAAGCGCTTTAAGGTGTGCAAAAGCGAAAATGATCAGGAAACTGCCAAATCTTGCCAGATGACAAACTAAGTCATCTCGTAAGTTTTAGCAATTCCCTGATCCTTTTGACTTAGAAGCACCTATCCGTTTTATTAACTCTTGCGGGCTATAGCCACCCACAACAAATCAAAAACCTTCAGAAAAGGAGTATATGTGAACAAAAACAGTGACAAATCAGTCACTTACTAAACATGCTCGTTCTGTACTCGGAAAGCTTTTCCCTAAGTCTTTGACAATACGGACCTCGGTCCTTATCCTTGACACAAACAATTATTATAAAGTGAATAGTTATTCTTCTGTCGTGTTGGCTTCAAAATCTGACGTCAAGCAATGTCTAAGTCGTGGCGAAATCGCTGGTTCGAGCAGCAAATATTCCACGACATCAAAAGTATCGCCATCTTGGAAACTACGTGCGGGCCTTCGGCTAGTAAATATCACAATGACGGATTCACTGCTTGTATTGTTGGCAGGAGATGCAAGTTCTAACCCTGGACCAACCTATATCAACGCTGGCAAGCTTTTGGGAAAGCGTGGTTTTAGATTTGCACATCGAAATGCTCACAGTATTGTCAACAAGTTGGACGAAATTCGATTACTGCTTCGCGATAACCCCTTTCAAGTTTTTGCGGTTTCTGAGGCCTGGCTGAATTCATCAATTCTCGATTCTGAAGTTTTTGTTCCTGGTTATACACTAGTAATGAATGATCGTAAAGTTAAGCGGGGTTGTGGTACGGTGATCTATGTAAAGAATGGAGTTTCTTTTAAGCGGCGTATGGATTTATCGAGTGAAACATTTGAGATGCTATGGATTGAAATTATGCGTCCTAAGTGTAAAAAGCAATTTGTTTGCAGTCTTTATAGACCTCAAGATTGCTCTGTTGATTCTCTGTTAGAAAATCTTAATAGTACTGTGGAAAGAATCCCGGATGAGCCTGAATTGACAATTTTGGGCGACTTCAATATTGACATCCTGGCTAAGAAAGGATCGACGAATTTTTATATGAAGCGAAAGTTACTTAACTTTGCTAATTTGCATAGTCTGGAACAACTCATTAAAAGTCCCACTAGAATCACTGAGGCTTCTGGAACAACAATTGATCTAATATTTGTAAACAATAACCATCGGGTTGTAGACAGTGGTGCTGTTCATTGCTCAATTAGTGATCATTCATTCATTTACTGCATTGTGAAAGAGGGAGTTCCCAGGGTCGTACCAAAGATAATAGAACATCGCTCTTATAGAAATTACGGCAAAGAAGCTTTCATTCGTGACTTGAAAGAACTAAATTGGGATTTAATAAACGAGGAATCAAATGTGGATTCGGCAGTCTGGCTTTGGAATGAATTGCTTTCTTCTGTAGCAAATCAACATGCTCCTATCAAACGGACCCGTGTGAAAAGTTTTCAAGTTCCCTGGATTACTCTGGATTTAAAACAAGCGATGCGTGATAGGGATTTTCATCATTCAAAGGCAATTAAAACTAAGTCCCCTCACCATTTGGGAAATGTACAAGAAGTTGAGACTCTACGTCAATAAGCAAGTACGTAAATGTAAATCTGATTATTATCAAGATCTTATTCTAAAGAATAAAGGAAATCTGAGTAATCTTTGGAAAACTCTGAATAACGTTACAGGGCGAAAGAACACTCCTGGTGTAACATGTATTGTTACCGATAATGTCACGTATGCTAATCCTAAGTCAATAGCGGAAATTTTGAACTCGTTTTTTACCTCGATTAGCTCGACTTTGGCTGCCAAATTGGTTCCTAATGTTAGTCAATCCTCTCTAATAGTTGTTCAAGAACCTAAACTTCGGTTTGTGTTCCAGCCTATCACTGAAACCTTTGTTCTGAAACTACTTGAGAGTCTGAAAACGAACAAGGCTATTGGGTTAGATAACATCAGTGTAAGACTAATTAAAGATGCATCAGTTGTAATTTGTGATCAGCTGACCTGTTTATATAATCGTTCACTTCAATCAGCTGTATTTCCAAATATTTGGAAAACGGGTAAAGTGACTGTTCTTTTTAAGAGTGGAAGTCGTCTGGATATTAACAACTATCGTCCCATTACTGTGCTGCCTACACTCACTAAGATACTTGAGAAGGCAGTACGCACTCATGTTTATGGTTTTCTGAAAACAAATAAGTTGCTGCCTCAGAATCAATTTGGTTATAGTGAAAAGCTATCAAGTGCTGTCGCTCTGGCAAAGTTTACGGATACTATTCTAGATAATATGGAGCATGGGCAATTAACGAGTGTGGCTTTTTTGGATTTGTCAAAGGCTTTTGACAAAGTGAACCACAGTCGTTTAATATTGAAACTGAAATCGATTGAGTTTTCCAGCTATGTGTGTGAATGGTTTAAATCTTATCTTACACACAAATATAACAAACAGTCCAAATATAACAAACAGTCCTCGGTTATGCCTGTTAACATTGGAGTCCTCCAAGGAAGTATCCTCGGACCGCCTTTGTTCATAATTTATCTGAACGATTTACCTAGTTGTTTAAACTCATGTAAGATTTCTATGTATGCAGATGATACTGTCTTGTACTATTCAGCAGAATCTGTCACGAGTATTGAAGCTAAACTTAATGACGATCTATTAAATGTTCACAAGTGGTTCACGGATAATCTCCTAAGTCTGAATGAGAAGAAATCCAAATTTATGCTAATTGGTGGTCAACAACGACTACGATTTTCACCTTAAGAAAGTTAAAACCAATTGGGACAAACAAACTTTTAACTATTTAGCACTAAATGATTTTAATTGTTTGTCATTTGCTGTAAAGAATACTAACTCTTTAAGTACTTTTAAATTATATTTTAAGCAATTAAGTTGACCCTGCTTTGTTATACGAGCAATGAATCATTTAGTTATATTTTTAATGGTAAATTTCTTACTACTTAACTGTATATAATATTTTATTTGATTGATTGTTGTTTTGTTATTGTATATTTTTGACAGGGCCCCATTGAAAAACTCTGCGGAAAATGGGCTCCCTGATTAAATATCATTAAATCAAATCATTTAAATAAAGTCCGACGGTGGATCAAGAAAACGAACAACGTCATTCGAAAGGAAATATGACATCTGGTCGCAGTCGCCTTCGCAGAAAACGGCATTCCTTAAACTCCCTAATACTATGGGGACTGAGGGTAAAGTCTTACCTGTACCAACATCCCCTTAGGTAAATAACATACCTTTGGGTTTTCAAAGATAAGTTAAAACAAAATGATTGTGAGACTACTTTAACGAAATTTGATTAAGTCTATCGACGCATAAGCAAAAACAGATGTAGAACAATGAAGAAAAAAAGTTGGAGATTACTATGGAACATTTAAATTATCAGTTCTTTACCAAAGGAGCTACACAACGTCTAGCCTTGCATGGGAACTGATCCTAATTATTATAATTATAAATTCTTTCTTTAATTATGAATTCATTCAAAGACATCCGGAAAAAAGCGAAATCGTTCTTTCGTTTTTCGAGTTTTGCATTGGACAGTTCACAGTTTGACAACTACTTTCAACGACAAAATTCTATGAGATGGTTTGAAGCAGCACTGAAAAGGTTTCCTTCATCCTAAATATTGGTTTATATAAATTAATTAGTCCTAGCACAACTGGCGGATGCCTGCATCGTTTGCAATAAATTGCGGTAACTCGTCATTATCGATAAGTAACGTTGTCTAATATAACATCCTAAATGTATGGACAAAGCACAAGTACAACAAAAAGAAAAAAAAGAGAAAAAAAGAAAGCAAGTCCCAAAATAACCAAAAATGCTTACTTTTCCCGCTGTAGTTAAGGTCATCCTCAGACGGTAATCGCTTCCTGGAATCATAACCTGCAAAGTAAAAAATGAAGTTATTATTATAAAAACTCTGATCCATGAGTCATCTACTTGCTGTGAAAAATTTCGGTTTAGGCTGGTGAGTGAATTAACAACCTAATATTTATATATATATATATATATATATATATATATACATACTATTATTTTAGTGCTAATCAATGATGTAATTGTGGTAGCTTGGTAGTTATAACACTCTTAATATGAACCAGATGTCACCTTCGCTCACCATCTGAGTTTGTCTAGCTCAATGGTTAGAGTATCTCACCTGTGAGCAGAAGGTTACGAGTTCGATTCCCATCAGGGACTCAGAAAGTTTTTCTGAGAGAATAACTTGTGACCGTGCGTATTAAAAACATAACTACCAAGCTAGCACAACTACATCATTGTAAATCTCATATGCCAAAATGTTCCAATTCCATGTTTTTCACACGTGAAATGACAGGTGAAATTTTTGTGAGGGTTGTGCACTTAGATGCATTCAGTTAGAGTCCGGCGTGTGAGGAGCAGGTTTCGAAGTTCGAAATTACAGAAATATGAGCAGTTTGTTTTTAAGAGAGGGACACGAAGCGCAAAAGCAATGTTGGATAAAAGCCTGGATGGTTTTAATGACAAAATTTACGGAAAACACCCAGTAAAGCTATAGGTTGTGTAAAAGTCTAACACTAAACGTATCCTAATCTTTTTTCGTGTGTTCACGCTTCCCTAACTCTAATGCCGACGTTGCCCGCAGCCTTCAAATCTCCTCCTCATCTATGTTATTTAGTAATGCCTGTGAAATTTCGTTCATTGTTCCAACTGTGTTTAACCGGCATATTTTCCCCGACTACTAAAACTGCCTGGTTACAAAGTTTCAGAATTTATCAAGTCGTTAAAGGGTGAATAATTGGACCCACCAGACCGTATCATTTGGCCGTTTTTCGGCTCAAGAATCCTACAGAATTACGCATTCTGATTGGCTTACATGTGATTTGTTTTAACTGTTACTGACTATCGCATTACCCTTACCACAATTCCATGGAGGGGTGTGTGTTTCTTCCCATAAACTCAAAGGAATTCCAGTTTATCACAGCGTAACGAAGTCTAAAGGGAATTCTTTTTACGAAAACATGTACATCCCAAGGGAAATGTGTAAGTGGCTAATAGGATACTTCGAAACGTGACGTAGATTTTTCTTTCACCGTGAATTATCTGTTAGTACCAATTTTCCGCACGATATATCTCCTTAAGACTAGAAATACGTGTACGCAACAAACCCTTGCAAACCATTAAAAATATCACTCGGGCATCCAAGTAACATTGATAACTTTCCAACTTGTCAGAAAAATCGTCCTTACTATAACTGGAAGACGGAATGAAATGATAATAAAAATAACAAAAATAATGATAATAATAATAATGGCGGCAAGTAGGTCGGATGCTACATTTTGGCTCCCGCTAGTTTGAGTGTTTGTACTGAAACCAAGTCCAATTGAAATGAAAGATGTGGATATTCCAGATAAATAAACAGACAAAGACTAGATGGTTATTTTAAGACTGGCTGTATTATATATACAATACATACCAGTTAAACCAAACATCACCTTTAAAGTTTTGAGCTTATGAATTGTGTTTGAAACTCTTCAATAGCTCTCCTTGTTGCTGCGATATCCAGGTTTCTTTGTTATTTATCTATGACTTCATAAGATTGAAGTAGCGCTTTGACTTGTTGTAAAATTGTTATAAAACAATTCCTCAAAACAGCAAACAACTCAATGAAATATGGTGGACACTTTTCCATTTGTTCTACCACACCTTCGCTTCTTTTCTTTAGTTTCAGTTATTGTAATATTTAATATAAGTGTTTCTAATCAGAATTTTTGTCAGGTCCTGATACGACAAGTCCATACGGGTCAACCAGTAGGTTTAGGAACTATGACGCTAAAAAACGTTCACAGCTTCTCTGATGATGGCTCGAGTTAGCGGGTAGAAAGCCCAGAAATATAAAAATCATATGGTGTAACCTACAAAGTCTACTTCTAATAAAAAAGATTAATCATTTTAATAAATTTATAATGTACCTTCAACTGACGCTCCACTAGTACTTGGTTGATCACCTTCATGAGTTGCCTTGCCCGAGCGTTGTTTCTCTTGAAAACCCAAACGTAACATTCAGTATTTTTCAACAACAGAAGTCGTCAACGGTCAACTTTTAGAGGTCATTTACTACAATAAAGTTGTTTCAAGTGATAAACTGTTGGTGTTGGTAATTAACATTTCTACTCCCTAAGGAAGAGTTATCTTCAAAATCAGAAATTTGTAAATGTTCGGAACCAACATATGTCGATTGTTATTCGAGGTTAGTCTGCCGGAATAGAGCAGTTTTGAGAAAGACTGTCGTGGTTGGAGATTGATAATTTGACTGAGTAATAGTCATCTTCAGTGTTAAGATGAGAATTCTTCCCCGAATAATGGCCTCTTTCTTTCTCTTGAATGAAACGAACGGCCAAAGGCTTATATTTTCTGAACTCTATTTAAAAGAAACAAACACTTTGGCTGACGATCCCCACGAAGTAATCCAAATAAAATTTATATTTAATGAAGGAAATTTTCGAATGTCATTATTGTACAATCTAAGACCGAAACGGAACCCGTTGTGAAAAATGCAACTGTAAGAACTCTGCATGGGAGTCGAACAGGCGACCGTGCATGGGAGGTCTGTTAACTGAGCTTCGAAGGCCGCTGCCAAGACCATTAACCCTGTAAGGAAAACGGACTTATCTTTGGACTCATGAGACATTGATAAAAATGGCAAATTCATATCTTCAAAACGCAGCGTTAGGGTTTCTAGTGGATTACACGGCGACAAGGCACTACCGTAGCGCTATTTTAGTCAAAAAAGAATTGATTTGATTTTTCATAACTGTAACAGCATACGCACGGCAGAAAGAGCCGATATACAGATAAATTGACGTAGCTAGTACCAAAACAATTGTAGGTTTAGCCTTCCCCATAATGCCACACTGCCACCTGTATCATCTAACAGTATTTGCACGACATAAAAACTTCGATGTATTAATGCATGGGTTACCAATGTTGAATGGCTGAAAGTTCGAAAATTCCATTGCCGAAATTGAGGGAAACGCGCTTTCCAAGCATTGAAGGCCCCTAACTCGTTTCACAAATGACATCAGTTAATTTGTGTTACTTTGAAATTAAAACAACGGTAAAGACAGTTAAATCTTCCCTCCCATTTTACCTCTTTTTGAAGTTTTGAAAATGAACAAGATGAGCGCCAAATGCTTCGAACATTCAAGAACTATATATCTGAGCAAATATGAAAACTACTATTAATTAAACGTTGTACTGTAGCTCACTTTTACGTTCTTGAAATATCAAACTGGACACGATATTATTATTCAACTTGAACCTTTCAGGTTCCAGTGCAGGTATACCATGTGAATAGATAAATTTTCAATTTTTGCCATTTTCATAGACTTTGTGTGAGTCACGACAACAAACTAAGTTCGTATTTTTTCGGAATCTATATTACATTCAAGACTGGAAAAGTAGTTTTCAAATTTTTAGGAACGGCTGAACAGAAAATCAGGACACATAGGAGAAGACTGCAAGTAATACTACGTAAAATTCTGGATTGTGTGAAGATTAATAGATTGTAGAAAAAAACCCCAAAAACAAAAAAAGAAAAGCAAACAATAAAGCTTTGGGTTAGTGAGAACCTAATCGTATACATATCATAACGTTAATTTTGCTTTAGTTCGCTTCTCCAACACTTATGCCAATGACGCCCAATGTTGTAAGAATTCTCATCCAACTGTACATTATTCAGTAACTGTGATGAAATTGCGTGCAATATTGTAACCTTGTAAACCGGATAATGTCAAGATAACCTGAAATTGCGCAATAAATGAGTTTTAGATTTTAACAGGTCGAACTGACCATTGGTTGACTATTGGACGTATTTGGTTGTGTCATTCGGCTGTTTCTCAGGCTCAGAATCCTACCTGGCTTGAAAAGTGGATAAAAGTTAAAGTAGAATGCAGCATAGAAAGCGCTTTAAGGTGTGCAAAAGCGAAAATGATCAGGAAACTGCCAAATCTTGCGAGATAACAAACTAAATCATCTCGTAAGTTTTAGAAATTTCCCTGATCCTTTTGACTTACAAGCACCTATCCGTTTTATTAACTCTTGCGGGCTAGAGCCACCCGCAACAAATCAAAAACCTTCAGAAAAGGAGTATATGTGAACAAAAACAGTGACAAATCAGTCACTTACTAAACATGCTCGGTCTGTACTCGGAAAGCTTTTCCTTAAGTCTTTGACAATACGGACCTCGTTCCTTATCCTTGACACAAACAATTATTATAAAGTGAATAGTTTCTTCAATATTGTCGCGAGCGAGGATCCAGGCGCGAATCTCAATTTCAGAACAAATATTAATGTCCAGCAAAGTACACGCAATAAGGCCATGATTTGTAAAAGAAAGCTCTGTTCTCTAAGTTCTTTTCCTCTCTCTCTCTCTTTTAACAGCTCTATCCATTTCCGTTTCCCATACTTCTTGTAATATAACACCTACTTTATACCTCTAACCTTGTAAATACAATACCCGTTTAATTTATTCATACTCTGATGATGTTGCGAGACGCAACGAAACGTTAGTCCTGTTAATAAACTTATTTCTTTTACAAATCATGGCCTTATTGCGTGTACTTTGCTGGACATTAATATTTGTTCTGAAAGTGAATAGTTATTCTTCTGTCGTGTTGGCTTCAAAATCTGACGTCAAGCAATGTCTAAGTCGTGGCAAAATTGCTGGTTCGAGCAGCAAATATTCTACGACATCAAAAGTATTGCCATCTTGGAAACTACGTGCGGGCCTTCGACTTGTAAATATCGCAATGACGGCTTCACTGCTTGTATTGTTGGCAGGAGATGTATGTTCTAAGCCCGGACCAACCTATATCAATGGTGGCAAGCTTTTGGGAAAGCGTGGTTTTAGATTAGCACATTTAAATGCTCACAGTATTGTCAACAAGTTGGACGAAATTCGATTACTGCTACGCGATAACCCCTTTCAAGTTTTTGCGGTTTCTGAGGCCTGGCTGAACTCATCAATTCTCGATTCTGAAGTTTTTGTTCCTGGTTATACACTAGTAATGAATGATCGTAAAGTTAAGCGGGGTTGTGGTACGGTGATCTATGTAAAGAATGGAGTTTCTTTTAAGCGGCGTATGGATTTATCGAGTGAAACATTTGAGATGCTATGGATTGAAATTATGCGTCCTAAGTGTAAAAAGCAATTTGTTTGCAGTCTTTATAGACCTCAAGATTGCCCTGTTGATTCTCTGTTAGAAAATCGTAATAGTGCTGTGGAAAGAATCCCGGATGAGCCTGAATTGATAATTTTGGGCGACTTCAATATTGACATCCTGGCTAAGAAAGGATCGACGAATTTTTATATGAAGCGAAAGTTACTTAACTTTGCAAATTTGCATAGTCTGGAACAACTCATTAAAAGTCCCACTAGAATCACTGAGGCTTCTGGAACAACAATTGATCTAATATTTGTAAACAATAACCATCGGGTTGTAGACAGTGGTGTTGTTCATTGCTCATTTAGTGATCATTCATTAATTTACTGCATTATGAAAGCGGGAGTTCCCAGGGTCGTACCAAAGATAATAGAACATCGCTCTTATAGAAATTACGGCAAAGAAGCTTTCATTCGTGACTTGAAAGAACTAAATTGGGATTTAATAAACGAGGAATCAAATGTGAATTCGGCAGTCGAGCTTTGGAATGAATTGTTTTCTTCTGTAGCAAATCAACATGCTCCTATCAAACGGACCCGTGTGAAAGGTTTTCAAGTTCCCTGGATTACTCCGGATTTAAAACAAGCGATGCGTGACCGGGATTTTCTTCATTCAAAGGCAATTAAAACTAAGTCCCCTCACCATTTGGGAAATGTACAAGAAGTTGAGACTCTACGTCAATAAGCAAGTACGTAAATGTAAATCTGATTATTATCAAGATCTTATTCTAAAGAATAAAGGAAATCCGAGTAATCTTTGGAAAACTCTGAATAACGTTACAGGGCGAAAGAACACTCCTGGTGTAACATGTATTGTTACCAATAATGTCACGTATGCTAATCCTAAGTCAACAGCGGAAATTTTGAACTCGTTTTTTACCTCAATTGGATCGACTTTGGCTGCCAAATTGGTTCCTAATGTTAGTCACTCCTCTCAAATAGTTGTTCAAGAACCTGAACTTCGGTTTGTGCTCCAGCCTATCACTGAAACCTTTGTTCTGAAACTACTTGAGAGTCTGAAAACGAACGAGGCTGTTGGGTTAGATAACATCAGTGTAAGACTAATTAAAGATGCATCAGTTGTAATTTGTGATCAGCTGACCTGCTTATACAGGGTGTATAAAAAAACCCGCAAACTCTTTTGAAATCAGATATTTATGAAAGTTGTATAATTTAGCACTAATTGATCCCAAGGGTGCGTAAACACAATTCATGCTTGGGAATGTCGAAATTCGTACTGTTGGGGTAAGGGTTAGTAACGAAAACACGAACCCATGAACAAAGTAAATTGTGTACATCAAACAAACAATAAAATTTTTATTGACATTTATTTACAATTCATGCATATCGTCCTTCGACATGATCACCCTTTCTCTCAACGCAAAGCATTGTTCGCCTATGCATATGCATTTTAACTCACTTTGTGTGGTTATTCTAATAACAAGGAAAATTAAAACGTATTTTCAAATCCCAGAAGCATAATTAGTTGCACAGGCATTGAAATGCTATTTGCAGTATCTACTTACGCAAATTATGGTGTTTGCAGTTTTTTTGATACACCCTGTATAATCGTTCACTTCAATCAGCTGTATTTCCAAATATTTGGAAAATGGGGAGAGTGACTGCTCTTTGGATATTAACAACTATCGTCCCATCACTGTGTTGCCTACACTCAGTAAGATACTTGAGAAGGCAGTACACACTCAAGTTTATGGTTTTCTGAAAACAAATAAGTTGTTGACTCAGAATCAATTTGATTATCGTGAAAAGCTATCAACTGCTGTCGCTCTGGCAAAGTTTACGGATACTATTCTAGATAATATGGAGCATGGGCAATTAACGGGGGTGGCTTTTTTGGACTTGTCAAAGGCTTTTGACACGGTGAACCACAGTCGTTTAATATTGAAACTGAAATCGGCTGGGTTTTCCAGCCATGTGTGTGAATGGTTTAAATCTTATCTTACACACAGATATCAAGTCACTGTAGTTGATAACAAACAGTCCTCGGTTATGCCTATTAACGTTGGAGTCCCCCAAGGAAGTATCCTCCGACCGCTTTTGTTCAATATTTATGTGAACGATTTACCTAATTGTTTAAACTCATGTGAGATTTCTAACTATGCAGATGATATTGTCTTGTACTATTCAGCAGAATCTTTCATGAGTATTAAAGCTAAACTTAATGACAATCAATTAAATGTTCACAAGTGGTTCACGGATAATCTCCTGAGTCAGAATGAGAAGAAATCCAAATTTATGCTAATTGGTGGTCAACAACGACTTAAATCATGCTCTGGTGTTTCCATCAACATCAATGAGTCAATACTTGAACGAACAGATACATTTAAGTACCTTGGAATTACAATCAATTAATATATGACATGGAGTGATCATATTGAATCTCTAGTGGCAAAGGCAAACCAGCAAATCGCCTATTGAAGCGTGTCAAACATCTTCTATCATGTCCTGCCAGGATTACCTTGTACTGTATAATGCCCTTATTTTGCTCATTTTAGATTATGCTGATATTGTCTTGGGCGATAAAGATAACGTAACGTTGATGAAAACGCTGCAAATAGTTCAGAATAAAGCAGCTAAAACCATTCTTGATTTGCCAATGTATGCTTAGTCTGTCGAAGCTTTAAGAACACTGAAATTCAAGACTCTCAAAGAAAGAAGATTCTACCATCGTCGCCTGTTAGTACACAAGATAAAGAATGGACAAATTGATTATGAATTTAATTTTGTAACGAACAGTGATGTTCATCAGTACAACACTAGAAGGAAAAACGATCTTCACCCTAAGAAAGTTAAAACCAATTGGGACAAACAAACTTTTAACTATTTAGTACTAAATGATTTTAATTGTTTGTCATTTGCTGTAAAGAATACTAACTCTTTAAGCACTTTTAAATTATTTTTAAGCAATAAAGTTGACCCTGCTTTGTCATATGAGCAATGAATCATTTAGTTATATTTTTAATGGTAAATTTCTTACTACTTAACTGTATATAGTATTTTATTTGATTGATTGTTGTTTTGTTATTGTATATTTTTAACAGGACCCCATTGAAAAACTCTGCGGAGAATGGGCTCCCTGATTAAATATCATTAAATCAAATCATTTAAATCAAGTCCGACGGCGGATCAAGAAAACGAACAACGTCATTCGAAAGGAAATATGACATCCGGTCGCAGTCGACTTCGCAGAAAACGGCATTTCTTAAGTTCCCTAATACTGTGGGGACTGAGGGTAAAGTCTTCTCTGTACCAATATCCCCTTAGGTAAATAACATACCTTTGGGTTTTCAAAGATAAGTTAAAACAAAATGATTGTGAGACTACTTTAACGAAATTTGATTAAGTTTATCGACGCATAAGCAAGAACAGATGTAGAACTTAGAACAATGAAGAAAAAAAGTTGGAGATTACTATGGAACATTTAAATTATCGGTTCTCTAACAAAGGACCTACACAAAGTCTAGCCTTGCATGGAAACTGATCCTAATTATTATAATTATAAATTCTTTCTTTAATTATAAATTCATTCAAAGACATTCGGAAAAAAGCGAAATCGTTCTTTCGTTTTCCGAGTTTAGCATTGGACAGTTCACAGTTTGACAACTACTTTCAACGACAAAATTCTTTGAGATGGTTTGAAGCAGCACTGAAAAGGTTTCCTGCATCGTAAATGTTGGTTTATATAAATTAATTAGTCCTAGCACTACTGGCGGATGCCTGCATCGTTTGCAATAAATTGCGGTAACTCGTCATTCTCGATAAGTGACGTTGTCTAATATAACGTCCTAAATGTATGGATAAAGCACAAGTACAACAAAAAGAAAAAAAGAGAAAAAAAGAAGTCAAGTCCCAAAATAACCAAATACGCTTACTTTTCCCGCTGTAGTTAAGGTCATCCTCAGACGGTAATCGCTTCCTGGAATCATAACCTTCAAAGTAAAAAATTAAAGTTATTATTATAAAAACTCTGATCCATGAGTCATCTACTTGCTGTGAAAAATTTCGGTTTAGGCTGGCGAGGAATTAACAACCTAATATATATATATATATATATATATATATATATATTATATCGCTTACCTCAAAAAGTCACTACAGCCTATTTCATCTTGGGAAAGAATCTTCAGGTGACTGACGAACGAAAAAAAGCTTCCTGGTTTCGAAGTTCGTCAGTCACCTGAAGATTCTTTCCCAAGATGAAACAGGCTGTAGTGACTTTTTGAGGTAAGCGATATAATCCCATTTGCTCTTTCTTTGCGTTATTGAGCCCTCTTTGCATTTCGTAAACCTAAACGTTCACGTATATATGTACTATTATTTTAGTGCTAATCAATTATGTAATTGTGGTAGCTTGGTTCTTAATATGAACCAGATAATAAATGTCACCTTCGCTCACCATCTGAGTCTGTCTAGCTCAAAGGTTAGAGCATCTCACCGGTGAGCAGAAGGTTACGAGTTCGATTTCCATCAGGGACTCAGAAAGTTTTTCTGAGAGAATAACTTGTGAGCGTGCGTATTATAAACATAACTACCAAGCTAGCACAACTACATCATTGTAAATCTCATATGCCAAAATGTTCCAATTCCATGTTTTTCACACGTGAAATGACAGGTGAAATTTTTGTGAGGATTGTGCACTTAGATGCATTCAATTGGAGTCCGGCGTGTGAGGAGCAGGTTTCAAAGTTCGAAATTACAGAAATAAGAGCAGTTTGTTTTTAAGAGCGGGACACGCAGTGCAAAAGCAATGTTGGATGAAAGCCTGGATGGTTTTAATGACAAAATTTACGGAAAACACCCAGTAAAGCTATAGGTTGTGTAAAAGTCTAACACTAAACGTATCCTAATCTTTTTTTGTGTGTTAACGCTTCCCTAACTCTAATACCGACGTTGCCCGCAGCCTTCAAATCTCCTCCTCATCTATGTTATTTAGTAATGCCTGTGAAATTTCGTTCATTGTTCCAACTGTGTTTAACCGGCATATTTTCCCCGACTACTAAAACTGCCTGGTTACAAAGTTTCAGAATTTATCAAGTCGTTAAAGGGTGAATAATTGGACCCACCAGACCGTATCATTTGGCCGTGTTTCGGCTCAAGAATCCTACAGAATTACGCATTCTGATTGGCTTACATGTGATTTGTTTTAACTGTTACTGACTATCGCATCACCTTTACCACAATTCCATGGAGGGGTATGTGTTTCTTCCCATAAACTCAAAGGAATTCCAGTTTATCACAGCGTAACGAAGTCTAAAGGGAATTCTTTTTACGAAAACATGTTCCTCCCAAGGCAAATGTGTAAGTGGCTAATAGGATACTTCGAAACGTGACGTAGATTTTTCTTTCACCGTGAATTATCTGTTAGTACCAATTTTCCGCACGATATATCTCCTTAAGACTAGAAATACGTGTACGCAACAAACCCTTGCAAACCATTAAAAATATCACTCGGGCATCCAAGTAACATTGATAACTTTCCAACTTGTCAGAAAAATCGTCCTTACTATAACTGGAAGACGGAATGAAATGATAATAAAAATAACAATAATAATAATAAGAAGAATAATGGCGGCAAGTAGGTCGGATGCTACATTTTGGCTCCCGCTAGTTTGAGTGTTTGTACTGAAAGCAAGCCAAGCTTGAGCACTAAATGCAGTCCAAAAGTCAACTAACATTAACCTGCATTTGTCGCTTGATTAAGAAGGCAAGCTAGTGTCTCGGAGCAAACATTTCATCGAATTTTGGTTTCGTGAATTATTCGTTTGGCAATCTGGTTGACTGAGCAATATGGTTAGGACGAGAAAAGAAAGAATCAAATGGACAGAGGAAATGAACAATTTCATTTGGGAGTGTAAAAAGAAGGCCTTAACTATCATAAGATCAGACCAAGCACCAAGAAAGGAGAATGGAAGAAAGAAAGGTTATATGCGTATCATGAAAGAGCTATGGGACGGAAGTGAATATGGTAATTTACAACTCACAGAACAAAACCTACGAGATCAAGCATCTAGGTTGGAAAAGACTTTGGGGAATGTAACTGAAGTAATTGTTAATAACGTGGGTCGTAAAAACATCGAAGAACGGCAACAAGAACAGCAAAGGGAATCAGAAAACTTGGATTTAATGGCGAGTAATGAATGTGAAGAGATACAAACAACAGTCAAAGATTTGCATATGGAATGTGCACAGTCAAAAGAATTGTTGGAATCAGCGAACAAAGAGCTATTGTCTATAATTGGAACTCAATGTGATTTCAGTAAGCGGGACATTTATACGAGGACAAAAGAAAGACCAACTAACCGGGACATTGAAAACATCAGTCAAAGTATAACATCATTGATGAAGCGAGAAAGCGTGTCACCAAAGAAAAGTCCATTTGAGTTCTTATGGACTGCTAATTGTGTTTTGTATGTTGTTGTAATTGCCTTTTTATTATCTAAAGGCTGGAAAAATAGTCCAAGTGAGACAGGGAAGCGGAAGAAGATTAGTAAACTGGAAAGGATCAAAATGGAGTATGAAAAGAAAGTCAAAGAATTAAGAAGGCAAATTTCAATCACAAAGGAAGAAGTTGAGCGCATCAAAGTTAACCGGAAGTTAACAAAGCGGGGAAGAAGAAATAGAGCGCTCATAACATCGTAGTGTAAAGACATGTCTGTATCAGGACTAATAAGTTTTATGGGGAAGATCAAGTGTGCACTACGAAAGCTGAAAAAAGGATACATAACGAAAAAGAAGCAAGAACAATCAAGATCATTAAATAATCAATTTAGAACTGATCCTTCGAGGGTTTATTCTGCCTTGAGTGATTTAGCAAAACAAGACGAAAACAACGAACGACTAGTTTAGAAGAACAAAGAAAATGCACAACAGGAAAAACAGCTTTATGACGATGTCGGAGAAGCCATGGGTTTTTGGAAAGAATTGTAGGGGCAAAAAGGCACAGGGAACCCATCAGCAAAGCGGCTAATGGAGATCAAAAGTGGTATACATAAACGCTAAGAGCATCAACTGAGACATAGTGGTTGTTAGATGTAGATGAAGCAGTTAAAGTCATCCGAAGGAAGAAGAATTGGTCGTCCCCAGGCCCAGACCGGATAGAGAATTTTTGGAGGAAGAATGCATTTTCATTGCACAACGATCTAGCAATATGTTTCCAATCGATTGCTAACTCAAGAGAGGAATACCCTGAATGGTCACGGGTGGACGAACAACTCTTACATCAAAACCTGGGCCCTTCGGTAGTGAAAATCAAAGGCCAATAACATGTTTGAATACTGTATACAAACTTTTCACGTCGTGTCTACTACTGCCCATTGAGAAACATCTGGATTTGAACGAGCTGATGGAAGGTCAACAACGCGGGGCGAGAAAGAACTGTAGTGGGACTGTAGATAACCTACTCATTGATAGGATGGTGGCCTTGGATTGTCACCGGAGAAAGAGAAATATAAGCGCAGTGTGGATCGACGTTAGGAAAGCCTATCATACAGTTGACCATCGGTACCTGGTTCAAGTACTGGAAGTACATCGATTTCCAAACTAGTTGATTGCCACTATTAAGAACTTGTGCAGATGTTGGAACACCAGAGTTACCATACAAACAAAGAATGGCAACGAGACATCTAACACCATCAGTTTCGAAAGAGGATTACTACAAGGAGATGCTTTGTGCCCCAGATTGTTCACGTTGTGCTTAAACCCTTTGGCCTCGAAACTTGCTGCGACAGAGGGATACAAGATGTCTAAACCAATCAACGCTAAGATAACGGATGTACTGTATATTGATGACTTAAAAGTCTACGCTCAGTCTGAAAGGAAACTCAGCTGTATATTGAAGAACGCTAACAGTTGTATGAATGACATTGGTCTAATACTAAACCCTAAGAAGAGCAATGTAATCCACGTGAACTGAAGTGAGATGAAGCAAGAGAGTCCTGGAATAAGAGTCAGCGATACTGTAGTGATACAACCTTTGAAAGAAGAGTCACAGTACAAGTTCCTCGGAATCCTCGAGAATGTACGCCAAGAAGAGAAGAGAACGCTAGAGTGTGCTGAGAAGACATATCTACAACGAATTTCGGTGATTTGGTCGAGCCCGTTATCAGATGCCAATCGCGTAGTTGCTTCTAATCAGTGTGCACTAGCAGTCCTAAGGTACCCTATGTGGACGCAGCATTGGCCTTTGACAGAATTAAGAAGGATTGATCGAGAAACGCGGAAAATCAGTATAACGAACGGAGGAAAACACCCAGCATCATCGAGCGCCCTATTGTACGTGTCGAGAAAGAAAGGTGGGCGTGGCCTGCAGTCAGTAGAGGGAGATAACAAGATCACGAAGATAAAGGTAGCAATGAAACTGTTTTCAAATAGTGATCCTAGCATGAAAATCGTAAGAGAGTTTGAAGAACGTTCTGCCGTATTGGGGCATCAATCCCTAATTACAGAGGCCATGAGGTATAGTAAAGAACTTGGACTGACGTTGAGATTTGTCTACCCGGAACCATTGGTATGCAAAGCTGATGGAGAGGAGGTGACTGCAACAAAGGCAAAGGAACTACTAAGATTAAAGTACGAAGAACAGCTGGTAAAGACAGTGTGGGATGAAGCGTGGCAGGGAAAGTTACAAACAATCAGATGGAATGATGATAGCATAAGCAATAAGAACTGTTTCTCATGGCTAAGCTAATGGACTTCATGCCCAACGTGTGTAGATGCTGGTATGTACGAGTTATACGAACAGCTCCTGCCAACAAAGTTATACCAAGTTAAGAAAATTAAGACATCACAGTCAAGTGACGTGTCCTGTTGTATGTGCAACAAAGTACCGGAAAGCGAAGCTTACGTGTTAACGGGATGCTCAGCCCTTGCCCAAAACAAGTATTTGGGAAGACGCAACAATACACTGAAAGGGTTATACTTTGAACTGCTGCGAGAGTTACAACTGGACGAAAGTATACCTGCATGGTACTCACCAATCAAGCCTAAAGCAGAATATATCTCGGACGATGTCCAAGCCTTGTGGGACATACCAACGTATGGGGAGAATCATGAATTGCAAGCTAAAAGAATAGATCCAAAGATAGTGAACCACAAAAGCAAGGAAGTAGTAGTTTTGGAGATGAGTTGCCCGTGGATAGAAAATATAGAAAAGAAAGATGAAGAGAAGACAGTAAAGTATGGTCCATTACGTCTGGAGTTACAAGATCGATACCCTGGATATACAGTCCACCAGTATAATATTATCATGGACGTGCTTGGAGGATTGTCAAGGAGTATGGAAGACGAGTTGCGGAAGTGGCTGGGAAAAAAGACAAAAGATGTGATGCGAAATATGCAGAAATCAGTAGTGTCAAGCACGTTGAATATTGCAAGGACGTTTAAGATTATAACATGAACACTATAATTAGAGATTTTTCCTTTAGAAATTTTCGAAGAGTTGAACATTGAGGACATTATATGAGCTTTAATTTCAGGTACAAACATTTAAAGATATTCTTAAATTATATTATATTATATTGTAATTTTGTTTTTATTTGTACAATTTTATTCGATATCTTGAATTTTTCAATATTTGTGAATAGATACTTTATAACATTTAGAATTGTAACAATATTTTCGAACTCATAGGTTACGCAGAGTGCCCTATGAGTTTTTATATACGGCATACTGAAGTTTAATAAACTGCACCATATAATATTTGCCCATAACCAACACGAAGCAGTGACCCTCATGGCCTTTGATCTTAACTGATTGGTAGTGCTAACATATACATGTTTTGTCTCGGTGCAATAAATAGGCTACATCAAATATTCTGTCCAGTACCACAGATTTGCTTGCCTGTTGTTTGACCTTAACCGGTTAAGCATGTTCCTTTTGGGCTGAAACTTAGTTCATCTCTGATCATGAATGGGAGTAGTGGGAGAGAATCACGGCTAGGTGTTGTGAGGGACGCTTGTGGTTCATATCTTCATACTAGGATAATAGGGTGGATTTATCAAACATAGACTTCTCTCATCCAGGGACCATTTTAGCGGGATGGGCTACCCGACCTGGAGGTATTCCTAATGCGGCCTCACCTGCAAGGTCATGCGTTGTTTTCTTTTAGTTACACCATATCACGCACATTTGGCTGTGGTGCATGTGCTTGGTGTACCCTGGTTATCATGATGGGCATATTGGGCCTTGTATATTTGTACCCAAGCGTCACTTTGAAGGCGTGCTGCTCCTCTCACTCAATAATAATAATAATAATAATAATAATAATAATAATGTGCCATGTAAAATCCAACCCCACGTCCTACCGTGCATGGGGGACAACATCAAGTAGGAAGACTGCCTGGCAGGGCGAAGTACGGTGGCGTTTCGTGCTCCATGGCCGCTACGGTAGCCGTGAAGGCCTACCAGGAACTCTGAAAAATGATGGCAAACGGGGCAATGGTAAGGGTAGGAGGGGCTCTTTAATCTTGGTTGATATTCCTCCTAGAGATGGTGTCTCGATAAAAATACTAAGGGAAGGAAGACCCCGACAGAAAAACCCGTCATACCAAGGTAGAGTTACGTGCTGAGGGGATGTCAGAATGGTGACCGACACGACTGGAGGTAGCGAACGTACAACTTACAGAGGTGGCGAACCTGTGTTTTAAGAAATGCCTTGCCTAATGAGCCGGGCAACTTCAGACGGACTGACCATTCCCGTGCATGTAAAACTTACCTGTAGTCCATATATGAACTGCTGGGATATGACATTATGAGTCAACTTTTAACTTTAGAAGTAGATGCTCTAGACCGAGCAAATGCAGTGGAAGTGAGAATATTACTAGAGCACCCAT
The DNA here is from genome assembly GCA_030142905.1 of Heliopora coerulea. NCBI lineage: Eukaryota > Metazoa > Cnidaria > Anthozoa > Scleralcyonacea > Helioporidae > Heliopora > Heliopora coerulea. The sequence continues at coordinate 246,697 of JASJOG010000269.1, forward strand.
AAACAACCGAGGGAGAGGGAAGAAGCCGGATTGGACCTTGGAGGAGAAAGTACTACTCGTCAAGATAGAAACTGAGGAAAGAGAGAGAGGAAGCGGATTCGTTAAGCGTGTTAAAAAGAGATAGTCAAATCAAGCGGGAAAAAGAAGACTGTCTCAGCCCAGAACCTAGTAGATAATGCCAGGAGGTTCAAAATTAGAGGAGGAAGTAATGGGTCAGCTAGAAGGACGATCTGAGAAGTCTGAGCCTTTGTCACCACCAGAGAGTATGCATTGGATGACAGCCAAGAAGGTTCGATTGGTTGAAATAGATACGGAGGAAAGGGGACGTAGATTTGGTTTTATGAAAAGAGTAGGTGATAGATGGGAACAGGAGTTTGGAGAGAGATTAAAAGATCAAAAGCTGAAAGATAATGCTGCTAGATTTAAGAAGGAGAAACAGATTGTGAACCTTGTCTTGGTGAGAAAAAGGAATGAGGAGCGTGGGGAGAAGGGAACTGAGGCAAGAGTTGAGGACGGGGAATTGAAGGAGACAGCAAGAGTGGTAGGTGTGTCAGAGAAAGATGTGGAGCAGAAACCCCATAGAAGAACAGAAGCAGATGAAGCAGCAGGGACAGAAGGAGAAAAAGCATTAAGAGAGGTTTTCACAGCGGAGTTACCGCAGCTAACACCAACAAATGCAACCAACATCGAAGAAAGGAACAGACTTCCGAAACTTAAAAAACTGCCTCCAGAAATAGCAAAGTGTGTAAATAAGATACTTAGCGAATACCTTAAAAGTAGCAAAAAGTTGGAGATCACAGATGCAGTTTATGCCATGGGAAGGGCAATAGCAAGATTACTGAATGTCAAGGTAAGAGTCAAGGACATAGGAAGGAGATTGAACGGAGAAGGAAATAGAAGAGAGAGGAGGTTATGCAACCAGATTAAGGCACTAAGGCAGAGAATAGCGAGAGTGTATAATGAGCTCTATCGCAGAAAGACACAAAGAAAGGCAACGCGGAAAGAAGTGAGGATCTTACAAGAACTGAGGAAGTATGTAGAAGGAGGATCAGCAGGCACACAGAAGCTTGTAGAAGCCTCGGAGAAGTGGTTGGATGAGCTGAGGGTGAAGAAAGTGACATTGCTGAAAGCAGTGGAGAAGAAGAAGAGAAGAAAGAATAACGCAATGTTTGTAACAGATGAAGGGGCTTTCTACAAGAGAGTGAATAGTACAAAGGAATTTAAGGGCGAGCCCCAGCAATGGAGAAATTCGTGGAATTTTGGGGAGGCATGAGGGAGAGGAGGAGAAGATTACTATTGAACAACCGTGGATGGAGAAAATCAGGGAGGATTTGAGAAAGAAGATCAAGGACGTACAGGATATCAAGATAAGTGAAGAAACCATTGTGAAAGTTATAAAGAGGAGGAAGAACTGGACCTCGCCTGGTATTGATGGAATCCAGAATTTCTGGTGGAAGAAGTTTAGTGGAACCTGGAAGGCTTTAGAAAGAACAATGAAGAGCTGGAATGAAGATCCAGAGGGTATTCGGGAATGGGTGACCTTAGGCAGGACAGTCCTTTTACCAAAGACTGAGGACTTGTCATTTGAGGAAGAGTACAGACTGAAAACGTGTCTAAATACTTCGTATAAGTTATTCACTGGTATGATAGGACGGTGCATGAGAGATCATGCTCGACGGAACGAGATATGGGATGAAGGACAACTAGGGGCCTCAGAGGGAGTGTTGGGTACGGTTGACCAACTGCTTATTGATAAGTGTATAATGGACGAGGTGAGAGAACACAAGAGGGACCTGGCAGTCGCGTTTTACGACTACAGGAAGGCGTACGATAAAGTTCACCATGACTGAATGGTGATGGTGTACGATTGGATGGGAGTACCAAAGCCGCTTATAAATGTGCTACGGAAATTGATGAGCTGTTGGAAGACACGGTTAGAGTTGAATGCTGGAAATCACAAGGTGCTGAATAGATGGATTAGAATACGGTGTGGTTTTTTACAAGGGGACGGTTTTTCGCCGGTAGGATTCTGTCTGACTGAGGTTCCAGTTACAATGCTACTGAAGGAAACAATTGGATATAGGATGGGGACCCTACGTGAAAGACTCACGAAGAGGACGCACAGCTTATTTATTGATGAACTAAAGACCTACCAGGAAAGCCATAAACAGATGGAAACTGCTAACGAAATAATCGTGAAAGCTCGCGACGATACAGGGGCAGTGTACGGGGTGAAGAAATGTGCGGAGATAGTATTTAGAAGAGGTAAGATGACTAAAAGCGAAGGCTTGACTATATTGAAAGAAAGGGCAGAGGCGCTGGACTCAGAGAAGGATGACTTCTACAAATTCCTTGGAATAGAACAGGGGAAGCAGATACACATAGACAAAGTATTGCAGAGAATCTAGGAAGAAATACGAAAGAGGTTGGATATCCTCGTAGAGTTTGAGCTGTATGATAAGAATCTCATGAGATTGATCAATTGCAGAGTCATCCCGGTTGCGGCATAAGCCATGAATGTATGCCAGTTTACCCAAAAGGAGTTATATGATCTTGATATGTTGATGAAGGATGTTCTACGCAAGAGAGGTATGCTGGGCCGACAGGCAAGTGATGAGAGGCTTTACCTGAAGAGACAGGATGGAAGGCGCGGCTTGAAGAGCTAGCGGCGCGTTTATAAAGAAACAAAGGTGCGAGTGGCAACGTACATGGTTTGTAGCACGAGCCGCTGGATAAGGACTGCTTGGAAGAGAGTGTATAACAGCGAATACAAGAGTTAAAAAGGGAAGCAGAACAAGCGCTGCGTGAAGTTGGGGTGGAGGTTCAATTTAGGGAGGAAGAAATCTGGAAAGATAGTGAGAAGATGGAGAAAGAATGGGCAGGATGCTGGGCGGAGCTGAAGAAAGGAATGCAGGACGGGTATACAGAGAAGTTGAAGAATGATTATGAGGCGAAGGGTATGCAGAGTCAACTATTTACAGAGCAGGTGAACGAGAGTCTTGTGTGGTTGAACACAAATATCACACCGCAGAAGACGACTGGAATCATGGATTTGCTGGAACAGATGGTGGAGACTCGGAAATGGAAAGTGTTGCATGGGATAGGAGGCGGGGACGGAAAATGTAGATTGTGCAAGAAGTTTGATGAAACCGTTCAACACCTGCTTGCAGGGTGTGAAATCCTAGCAAGAACCGAATATCTCGGTAGGCACAATACCTTGACGGTACTGGCTGTTAGCTGGGCCGTTGAGAGAGAACTTCTCCCTGCCAATACGGCATGGTACACTGTTAGATGGGAGAAAGGCCACGTCTTAAAAGGGAACGGGTTCAAGTTGAGTTGGGACGTCGAGCATAGGATGAGAAAGACCAGCTCTGCAAGCAGGCCAGACTTGACGTTAGAGGACGAGAAAGCGAGGAAGATCTGGTTAGTGGACATGTCATGCCCTCAAGAGCAGAACATCAAGGAAGCGACGAGAACGAAGTTACAGAAGTATCAGCAGCTGGCTTTCGAAACCAGAGAAAAGAGAAGAAGGTACACAGTGGAAGTAGTGCCGGCAATAATTGGATGCCTGGGAGGTGGTGTCGAAGATGCAACCAGAGCAGTGAGAAAGATTATTGGAGATGAGGACAGTGTGATTAGGATAATCACTACAATGCAGTGGAATGTGCTTTCTGAGGGGAAAACAATAATTAGGAAAGTGCTTGGCTGAGTGGTACAGTCAGAATAGTGAACGTACAGCCGAAGCGCATCAGCCTTAGTGCGAACAACTATGGGAACACCTGTGCCTTGGTTACCCCCCAACAATATTTGGTGGGAGGGAATAATGGCTAGAATATGAACTGGCTAATGGAAACATAATAATGTGCCATGTAAAATCCAACCCCACGTCCTACCGTGCATGGCGGGCAACATCAAGTAGGAAGACTCCCTGGCAGGGCGAAGTACGATGGAGTTTCGTGCTCCATGGCCGCTACGGTAGCCGTGAAGGTCTAACAGGAGCTCTGAAAAATGATGGCAAACCGGGCAATGGTAAGGGGAGGAGGGGCTCTTTAATCTTGGTTGACATTCCTCCAAGAGATGATGTCTCGATTAAAATACTGGTTGGTGGAAACCTTTAAACACGCCTCATTAAGGAGCGAAATGTCTATTACCAATAATGTAAATAACGGCGTGAACGGGAGTGGAACCAATGGTGAACGTCCCGCGCCCGGTAGGTGTCGCACTGATCCGCAAGGTGGACCCGACCGTCATCATGCGACTGCGATGAGAAAAAAGCGGACCAAGAAGATGAATATGGTTGTTATGTAATGTTATTTTCGGAGCAATCCAGTTAATGAAAATGCTATCCCACTAAGAGGATACAGACAGAGATTACTCAGGGAGTGGAATGAGAGTGGGCTTTTTCCAGCAACTGAGCAGCACCTCTGTGATCAGGCGAGGGCGATATGGAAAAATGGGTGGTTGACGGAACCTGAATTGGAAGGGATCAAAAGGAAAATACAGGTTGATAACGGTAACGAGGAAAATTTGAATGAAGAAATTGATGGAAATGTAGGACATGAAAGGAGTGAAAGTGAGCCTATAGAAAATGGAAAAAGAGATATTGGTACTGGAAATATGGATAAATTAAGCATGGAGGATCAGAACACTATATCAGAGAAATTTTGGAAACGATGAAAATGAGGGAATTCGCAGATTACAAAGATTTCAAAAAGGTGGATAGTAGAAAGCTAAAGAACATAACGGGCAATGTTAATAGGTTGCTTCGGTACATAGAAGTAAGAGATATCACGGAAATAAATTATTTAATCAGGGCTGGAACAACATATGTTGCAAAGGCATTTGGAATGAAGAGGAAAAAGAACAAAAGGACAGAACCATTGTGGAAGAGAAGGATTCAAGAGGACATAAAGATTTTGAGGTGAGATGTGAATGTGCTTGAGTGAAAGACCAGGGGACAATTGAAAAATGAAAGGAAGTACAAAGAACTAGACCGAAGATACAAAATTGGGAGGAAGGGATTGGATGTTGTTTCAGAAGAGCTAAAGCAAAGACTGACAGCCGAAACAGCGAAAATCAAAACTATGACCAGAAAATAGCTTAATACAGACAAAATCGGACGTTCAGGACAGACCAGAAAAAATTTTACCAAGAACTTAATGGTGAATTTTGGCAAGAGGCTTTAATTCCAGATGCGGAAGAAAGTAAGAAATTTTAGGGAGACATTTGGAGTGTGGAGGAGCAGCACAAGGCTGATGCAGAATGGTTAACTGATATTAAAAACGAAAGAAAACATACATTCCAAAACCCAGTTGTGATTACAGTACAAATGGTTAACATCCAGTGCCATAAAGTACAAAATTGGAAGGGGGCTGGGATAGATGGTGTTTAAGGGTATTGGTTAAAAAACTTTGCATCTCTTCACGGTAAAATATCAGTTGAACTTAATGATATATTAAATAGTAAGAAACCAATACCAAATTGGATGACTTAGGGGAGGAGGATTCCATGCTTGAAGGACCTGGCAAAAGGGAATGCTGTGGACAACTTTCGGCCAATATCGTGTCTACCACTTATGTGGAAATTTATGACAGGGATTATAGCTGAGAGAATTTACACATTTATGGACACCGAAAACATACTGCCCGAAGAGCAAAAGGGTTGCAGACGGAGGAGCAGAGGCACAAAGGATCAATTGCTGATAGATAAGGCAATACTTCGAGACTGTAAGAAGAGACATAAGAACTTGGCCATGGCGTGGGTAGATTATCGAAAGGCGTATGACCTTGTATCCCACAGTTGGATATTGGAGTGTATGAGTATATTTGGAATTGCTGAGAATGTAACCGAATTCATAAAGAGAAGTATGACAATATGAAAATCACAACTAAGCTCTTCAGGGACAGTGCTAGGAGAGGTGAATACAAAAAGAGGAATTATTCAGGGGGATAGTCTTTCACCTCTTCTTTTTGTCGTATGCATAATATTATTTTCACTACTGCTGAGAAAAACTGGAATAGAATATGAATGGTGTGAGAGACAGCTGAAAATCAACCATTTGCTTTTCATGGATGATCTCAAGCTGTTTGGTAAGTACCAGAATCAAATTGGTTCATTGGTGAATATATAATATCTCTTTAATAGTGATATGACAATGACAACTTTATTTAACATGGTTAAAACACATAGACAGAGGCTAGTTTACAGGTTTTTCACTAACATACCTAAAATCACCTAAAAACTAATATATACAAACATATAGAAAAATACTAAATACTATACAATACTAATATACTAAAATTACCTAAAAACAAATATATTACAGCGTGTGAACAATAAAATTATCTGAAACTCATCTTCCGCATAGTTTTCAGAAATTGCTTTGATTGAGCCATAACATGAAGCGTATCTGGAAGTTAATTTCAACATTTTGACTCAAAATATCTAAATGTCTTTAGGGCACGTTTTGTGCTATTTACCCTGGGTAGCGAGAGTATATTGTGGCCCCATAAATTATACCCATTTTCTCTTACTTTTATTAGATCAGCTATACTGGTCGGTGAGCTGCCTTGAAAGCAACTATTTATAATAAACAACATATCTTGAATACGACGGCTTTCTAATGTAGCACCAAACCCAATCCACTCAAGCAATTTGCGTCGTAAATCCATTAAGAATTATTTCGACGAGTTGTGCAGTCTGCAAGCGGGAAATACAAGAGAGTTCTGGAAGGCCCTACGACCCATGATGCAAACGAAGAAAGGCTCGCCAGACGAGTTTATAACACTTAAGGAAGAACAAATGGTCATCAAAGATCTAAGTGAGGTAGCAGAAATACTGAATGGGTATTTCACAAACATTACCAAGGGTTTAATATCACACAAATATTGTGCTTTCAAAGATCAGTCACATGTCTCTGGGATTCCTATGGTGAGTGGGGAGTCGGCTGTAAATATGTTTGGATTTCAGCTGACAAAACATAATATTGTGGAAGCTGTACTTGATGATTTTAAGCCGAATAAATCGGAGAGTCAGAAATACATCCCGACATCTTCAGTGGGGCAACATTTCCTACGAAGAACATTCCTGAATGAGGCAATGAAATTCTTGCATGGAAAGCGGAGAGAAAATCCGAAGTCTGTTGTGGCCTGGACGATGTCTTCTGGATGAATGTTTTGTACCACTTCTCAAACAATTGACCATGAAAGCTGTCCGGTTAAATACTAAAAAATATTCAAAAGCCATCATCCTGCAGAGATGATTGAACCAGAATCTTCATTCTACTTACCCATTAAACACCAGTTAAATCCCAGCGATAACATTTGGTACAAAAAATCTCCCTTGGGGAAGAATAAAGCAGGGAGGCCACTTTTGAAAGCTGTTCAAAACAATTCTGTTCTCAGAACTTGTATTTCAAAGCTACTCGATTCAGACTTACCTGTGATTGTGTAGCTCAGGTAAGTAGTTGCCAGAAATCGAAAAGTCTCGAGATTTATACAAGTCAGCATCTATTCAACTTCAACGAAAAATGCCGTTTACACTTAGTCGTTTCGCAAATGTCCTGACAGCAAGCGAGTTCCCTTACGCTTTTGGTTCATATTTATCAGGAAAAACCAAGACAAAGCGTTGCTGCAACAAATTACAGTTGGCCCATGCATATTCCAAAGAGTTAACTTTCAGGACTGCTGTTTCAAGTTATAAATTGTCCAGATAGTAAGATGGCCTCCAAAAGTGCAACCAGCCGCTAGCACCAAGAAAGCCATTTCGTTTGCTGGTCTTAAATCATTTAGTGGCTTCAGTGTTCAAATGATGTAAACAACGTCTGAGAGATCCATAAAACGGGAAAAAGAACGAGACCAAACCGACTTGCTTCGATATGGACTTAAGTAACCTAATGTTTGGTCAACAACATACCAGTCCCCAAGCTTGCACACGACATTCTTGAGAGTGCGGAATCCATGGATATATACCTATACATATATATATATATATATATATATATATATATATATATAAACCGAATAAATGTAACGAAAGTGTCGCAGTTATGGCATGGATGTCTAGAGCGCTCGATACCGTAATAGGCAGAGCAAAAATGCAAATCAAAGGCAAATTTTTGTTTCCTGTCGCTACTGTGAAACTCAGAATAGCGACAGCAAACAAAAATTTTGCCTTTGATTTATATATATATATATGTATACACAAACATAGATTCACAATGCGAAAATTTTTCTCCCTTGTCACCACGCGTGCAAAAGGACTCCACGCAATGTCGAGTTTAGAACCCTCGCCTACTTGGGCCTTTGGCTCTCTCATCGCGCTTCGCTCGGTGGGCGACGGATAATAGGGCACTTGCACTAAGTCACGAGACCTCAATCTTGGCAAAACATCAGGTTTGGAATTATATCCTAAGATAACGCATAAAAGGCAATGTTAAAAGTAACTGACTGGAGTTCGTATCTTTAAAATTAGCATTTATTAAGAGAAATAGGTTTGATTTTAGCTAGTCACGTGACCTTTTATCCATCTCAAAAAAACCCCACAAAAATCTCTTTATAGGGAAACTGCTGCAATCAAACGACGAGAAACTAACAAGAGAGTTTTAACTTTTTTTACACCAACGTTTCGAAGGAATAAAGAATGTTTAGCATAATAAAAGTATATTTTGTTTTTGGTCCCCATGCTGCATGAAAAATTTATTTCATTCAGTATGGCGATCGAAAGCAAAACATATTTTACCTTGCTTATGATTCACCGTTTAAGACGTGTTTTTAACACGATCGACATTAAAATGTCTCTTTACCTACTTCTTAAGCTTAAAGTATAAAATCTGCGTTTAAACTGCGTTCCCCTTGACTAAGATACTCATTCGTTTCATTCGACCACAAACAAACACGACCCATTTATCTCAGCAAATACAAGTGGTGAAAACTAAAATTCCAGAGTTCGACTTAAATGACCTCTGCCGTATCTTCAAAATACGGGCGACAGAGGTACCAGGCGGGAATCGCGGACGGAGAAGAAATAATAAAGCCCAGCAGAAAACACGCAAAATAGGCATATTAAAGGTTTAAAATGTAATTCTAACGTTTCGTTGCTGCACGCAACATCCCCAGAGAATGAATGAATGACTCATATTACAAGGTGATGATATATAATGGTATGTTACATGATATGTAAACGAGATATTGGCGTAAGAACGGAAGTGGGAAGGGGACAAGGAAACAACAGACTAAGATGTAATGGAAAGGTCGAGAGACGAAAGGTCTTAAAATAAAGAAAGTGGAAAAGAGCCCATGTTGGCATTAAGCGATGGATTTAGTTTGCGGATAAGTAGACTTTCTCTGACGAGAACTTCAGAGTTGAAAGAAGAAGAAGACAAGATAGTGAAGTCATCAGGCGAGACAGGGTGTCCAGAGTCACAATGATGTGACAGGATGCTAGTCGGAAGAGGATTGACTCATTTTTTACCAGTAAGGGCAGAAATGCCCAAGTGCTCTGAGATTCGTGTATGGAGAAGCCGACTCGTCTGGCCGACATACAACGAACTACAACGTTGACACTTGAAACGGTAAACGACACGAGATCTCAAAGCCTTGGGAATCCTGTCCTTAAAGACAAAAACCTGAGACAATCGGAGGGAGGGGCGGAAAACAAAGCGAAGGTTAATGTGAGGGAAAGCACTGGACCATAACTTCCGAATCTGAGTGCGAATTTGGAGGCTATGTTGACCAGTGTAGGGAAGGCAAAAGTAAACGATTTTCTTGGGGGCGAGGGAAACTTTGGGGGAGGGTGAGAAAATCTTGTCAAGAAACCGGCGAATGCATGTGTCTATGAACGAATTAGGATAGCCATTATGTGAAAGCGTTTTCTTATAATTTTGAAGATGCGAGTCAAAAATAAAATAGGAAGAGCAAATACTAAAATAGCGATTAAGAAGGGAAGATATTAATCCTGTTTTGTAAACAGAAGGAATAAAACTATTGTAGTTAGTGTATAAGCCAGTAAAAGTGGGTTTATGAAAAACTGAAGTAGAGAAAGAGCCATTGGATCGTGTTATAAGAACACCAAGGAAGGGTAAGCAGTTGTTGACTTCTGTTTCATGCGTGAAATTGATGTTAGGATGTTGACTATTTAAGTAACTGAGAAAAGGTGCAATATGATCGGGGGAAGCAAAAAGCAAAAAGCAATTATCGACATATCTACGGTAATAAACAGGCTTAAAATGAGTGGGGCAGTTAGAGAGCCAAGAACATTCATGCCAGGAAAGAAAAATATCGGCAAAAGTAGGACCCAGGGGAGAATCCATGGCAACGCCATCAGTCTGTTCAAACAAAACATCATTAAAGAAAAAGTGGCAATTCTTAACTGCAAGATTTAGAAGTTGGGTGAATTCGGAACGGGTAAAGTTCTGAAAATGACTGGAATTATTAAATAACTTAGAAACAATGATATCGATGGTCTCATCTAAAGGAATGTTAGTGAAAAGTGATTTTATGTCGAAGCTAACCATAGTTAAAATATCAGAGTTAACGTCCAAGGCAAAAAGATCTTGAATAAAAGAGAAAGAATCGCTTACCATGTGTGTGCCAGCAGAAATAGAGCGTAAAAGAGGGACTAGAAACTTTGCAAGACCATAGGAGTGAGTACCGATGGATGAGAGGATATGGCTAAGGGGGACGCCAAGTTTGTGAACTTTAGGTAGTCCATACAAAGTATCTGGGCGTGAGCCCGATGGAAATAAATTATCGTAAATAATTTCAGATATAGTTCCATTCTTCTTTAACTCGCGTAAAAAGTTTTTCACCTGATTTTCTTGTCGTATGGAATGTGTAATGGGGTCCACTTCAAGTTTTCTGAATTTGTTCGTATCAGACAAGATGTCATCCATTTTCTTGTAGTAGTCCGATCGGTCGATGATAACGGCACGATTCCCCTTGTCAGGTTTCATGATGAAGATATTATTATCGTTCTTTAGACTGTTAATTATATCGACTTCATCTTTCGAAAAAATTAACATATAATTAACAGTCTAAAGAACGATAATAATATCTTCATCATGAAACCTGACAAGGGGAATCGTGCCGTTATCATCGACCGATCGGACTACTACAAGAAAATGGATGACATCTTGTCTGATACGAACAAATTCAGAAAACTTGAAGTGGACCCCATTACACATTCCATACGACAAGAAAATCAGGTGAAAAACTTTTTACGCGAGTTAAAGAAGAATGGAACTATATCTGAAATTATTTACGATAATTTATTTCCATCGGGCTCACGCCCAGATACTTTGTATGGACTACCTAAAGTTCACAAACTTGGCGTCCCCCTTAGCCATATCCTCTCATCCATCGGTACTCACTCCTATGGTCTTGCAAAGTTTCTAGTCCCTCTTTTACGCTCTATTTCTGCTGGCACACACATGGTAAGCGATTCTTTCTCTTTTATTCAAGATCTTTTTGCCTTGGACGTTAACTCTGATATTTTAACTATGGTTAGCTTCGACATAAAATCACTTTTCACTAACATTCCTTTAGATGAGACCATCGATATCATTGTTTCTAAGTTATTTAATAATTCCAGTCATTTTCAGAACTTTACCCGTTCCGAATTCACCCAACTTCTAAATCTTGCAGTTAAGAATTGCCACTTTTTCTTTAATGGTGTTTTGTTTGAACAGACTGATGGCGTTGCCATGGATTCTCCCCTGGGTCCTACTTTTGCCGATATTTTTCTTTCCTGGCATGAATGTTCTTGGCTCTCTAACTGCCCCACTCATTTTAAGCCTGTTTATTACCGTAGATATGTCGATAATTGCTTTTTGCTTTTTGCTTCCCCCGATCATATTGCACCTTTTCTCAGTTACTTAAATAGTCAACATCCTAACATCAATTTCACGCATGAAACAGAAGTCAACAACTGCTTACCCTTCCTTGGTGTTCTTATAACACGATCCAATGGCTCTTTCTCTACTTCAGTTTTTCATAAACCCACTTTTACTGGCTTATACACTAACTACAATAGTTTTATTCCTTCTGTTTACAAAACAGGATTAATATCTTCCCTTCTTAATCGCTATTTTAGTATTTGCTCCTCCTATTTTATTTTTGACTCGCATCTTCAAAATTATAAGAAAACGCTTTCACATAATGGCTATCCTAATTCGTTCATAGACACATGCATTCGCCGGTTTCTTGACAAGATTTTCTCACCCTCCCCCAAAGTTTCCCTCGCCCCCAAGAAAATCGTTTACTTTTGCCTTCCCTACACTGGTCAACATAGCCTCCAAATTCGCACTCAGATTCGGAAGTTATGGTCCAGTGCTTTCCCTCACATTAACCTTCGCTTTGTTTTCCGCCCCTCCCTCCGATTGTCTCAGGTTTTTGTCTTTAAGGACAGGATTCCCAAGGCTTTGAGATCTCGTGTCGTTTACCGTTTCAAGTGTCAACGTTGTAGTTCGTTGTATGTCGGCCAGACGAGTCGGCTTCTCCATACACGAATCTCAGAGCACTTGGGCATTTCTGCCCTTACTGGTAAAAAATGAGTCAATCCTCTTCCGACTAGCATCCTGTCACATCATTGTGACTCTGGACACCCTGTCTCGCCTGATGACTTCACTATCTTGTCTTCTTCTTCTTTCAACTCTGAAGTTCTCGTCAGAGAAAGTCTACTTATCCGCAAACTAAATCCATCGCTTAATGCCAACATGGGCTCTTTTCCACTTTCTTTATTTTAAGACCTTTCGTCTCTCGACCTTTCCATTACATCTTAGTCTGTTGTTTCCTTGTCCCCTTCCCACTTCCGTTCTTACGCCAATATCTCGTTTACATATCATGTAACATACCATTATATATCATCACCTTGTAATATGAGTCATTCATTCATTCTCTGGGGATGTTGCGTGCAGCAACGAAACGTTAGAATTACATTTTAAACCTTTAATATGTCTATTTTGCGTGTTTTCTGCTGGGCTTTATTATTTCTTCTACCTCTGCGTATGCGTTGTCTGCGTTATTGATTTCACATCGTCTATTTTACGAGAGTTAAGGTCAAGCAACCTGTTAGTATAAGCAGCTCATTGAGTGACGACATCAAGGAAAGAAATTTTGAGAGTGAAACATTAAGAATAAAGAGGCGAAATAAACCATACTAAGACCAACAAATCCAACAAAAACACCCCACAAAAACTGAAATGAAACCTGGCTGCAAAACAAAATTTTCTTTCCAGGGGCACTCCAGCCAAAATACAAGTTGAGCTCATATGAAAGAGCATACCTAGTTTAGTTGTGTTCTGAAGTATGTTTGCGTACTTTTGCTTAGTTAAAGAGAAAATGGCCCGCAAAGATGTGAAAATTAGCGAATGTCGACCCCATGTTTACTCTTTCTCATGGAGACTTGGATCTCAGCGGCTATGCTAATTTTGACGTCGTTGAGTGCTACTCGCGAAACATCGCGAAATTAAAACTTTACTGTTCCAAGTGAGTATTCGATTAGATTTGCTGTAACTGTGTAAAATGCCTCACTGTATGGTTCCGATGTGTACTAATGGATGGCGCAAAACAAAGGGTAAGGAAATAACCTATCATAAGATTCCCAATGGCCCGCGAAAAACAGTTTGGCTGCGAATTATCCTCTGCGACAGCCCACGTAGACCAAGTAACTCGTTCGTTTGTTGCGCGCATTTTACGGAGGATTGCTTTAATCCAGCAACTGAAATTTGCGGTCACAAAACCTCTATAAAGCCGGAGCGCACAGCAGTGCCAACGTTATTTTCATTTCCAAAGACAAGAAACGAGGAAACTGGTCGCAAGTCAAGCCGAACGCAAATTGAAGCAAGAGAAAACGTAAACAATAGTCAAGCTACTATTGCTTTGGTTTATTTCAAACAACGCAAGATATTGGTAATCAGTAATAAGTCTAATTCTATTTGTCCAGATTAAGGTGGTTGAAAAGGAAACTAAAAATGATGTGTACGAGTATACTTGCGATGAAATTGAAAAGTCGTCCCCGATAGTAATAGATGATGTTGTTTACAAAAACAGCGATATGGAGGTGCAGCAATCTGTCTGGAATCTGCCTTCACAAATCAATGGCAAAACTGTAACAGGACAATCACCAGTGACTACTCCTACAATTAAAACATTTAGGAGCATGGCGACACAGACAGATCCAAAGATGTTTCTGCCTACACAAACAAACACTAAACTGGAAGATATTATGTTAGTCAGACATCTTGAAGATCACAGTCATGCACAAAGGTCTCAAAATAATCCTTTCCAAGGTGATGCAGAAAAGCAAAACAATGACATTAAAAAAATGCCAGGACCCGGTAAATGTTGTTACCAAATGTTAGAACCTGCCAAAGAGCAATTAGAACTAAATGAAGAAGAAAAAGAAATTGCCGGAAATACTGCAGATGCTGTTTATTGCCGTGATGGTGCTTCAACATATCCTTCTCAAAATAGCTCTGATGATTTGGGATCTGATGGTGATGACGTGAAACAACCTAATGAAAAAAAAAAAAAAATTGTTTTTGAAAGTCGATTGAACAAACTATTCTTGTTTTACCAATAAATGTGGAAGCATTGTCATTGAAATAACAAAACTTACCCAAGGAAGCATGATTAAAATAACAACCACTTTAAATGGGCATTCTAAACAGTGGCATTCACAGCCAACTGTCAATGGAACAGCTATAGGCAATTTACTAATTCCAGCTGCCATTCTTTTTACTGGCAACACATTTTTGAACATGTGGCTGACTTTGCCAAGTAGCTTAATGCATTTTGTGAGTGCTTCTATTGCTCCATACAAAACAGCTATTTATTTCCTGTTGTCCATCACACTTGGAAAGCTGCGCAAGGAAAACTTATTCAATAGTTGCAACAACTTCCCAGCGTTGATCTTTGTAGAGATGGGTGGTCAGATAGCCCAGGCCATTCTACAAAGTATGGAACTTACACAATAATGGATGACACTTCAACAAGAATTGTGGAGTTCAACATTGTGCAAGTTACTGAGGTTTCATCATCAAATGCAATGGAGAATGAGGGTTCCAAACGGACACTGAATTTTCTTTTGTCCACTTACGTTGAAATTCGATGCCTCGCAAATGACAGGCACACCACAATCACGGCAAGGATGAAGAGTGACTATCCACAAATCAAACCTCAATATGATGTGTGGTATGTGGCAAATAGGTGACAAAGAAGCTGAATAAAAAGGCTAAGAAAAGGGATTGTGCTGAGCTGAAAGCATGGATGCAATCTATTTCAAACCATTTGTGGTGGAGTGCTTCTACTTGCAAAGGAGATGCTGCAATGCTTGCAGAATAGTGAATTGCCGTTCTTCATCATATTGTGAATCAATATCAGTGGGAAAGGCATCAACTGTTCAAGGCATGTGGGCATCATACAATAACGAAAAGAGAAGCAAAGAGTATTAAGTGGCTTAAACCTGGTTCGCCTGTACACAAAGCGTTAGAAGAGGTTGGAAAGAACAAAAAACTCATTACAGATTTGGAAAAACTTACAGAATTTCAACATAATGGAAAGTTAGAGCGATACCCTTCCCTCACGCTTAAATATGTTCCAAAACGTGAACATTTTAGTTATAATGGAATCGTAGCTCGAACACAACTTGCAATACCTGACCACAACCATAATGCTGACAGAGCTCAGGCAATAGTAAAATGTGGTCCTAACAAAGGAGAGAAACGATTTAAAATTTCATGTCCAAAGCAGCGTAAAAACTGGGTTGCCAAGGCAATCAGAGAAACAAAATCTCATAGTTACATTGAAACGATGATGGATAAGGTTATCTCCATTGGCCAAGGACAGACATTCGACTTTCATAGGATAACTCAAGCTAAATGCATAGCACCAACTCCACGACCAACAAAAGAAGTAGCAATTCAACAGCACTAATCAAGAATGTCAAAAAACCAAAAATAAAAAAATAATCTAAAACTTACCCGAATACAACTGCTCATCAGCAAAGTGAAATCCTATGAACTCAAAGTCATCCTCATTGCCAGGTGGTGAAAAATGAGCTCGAATGCAGCTGACTGCACACGAAGGAAGAACAACACAAAGTTCCTTACCAAGGACTCCCCAACACCAGCGAGCCAACTGTCTATATGCCACATGTATATTTCTTTTGTGTTCGGGTCCCTCGAAAGCATTACTTCCATATTGTTGCCTGTACTGGAACCAAACAGCCTGTAACACCCAACGATTCAAACAAACAGTATGAAAACCTGGGTTGTTTGTAATGCAGTTATATGGCATTTCAGAATTCTCACATTCAGATACTTCAGCGTTTTTGTTGGAAATCTCCTGAATCACGTGAAAACATAAGCACTCTTGCTCCCTATCTATTATTTGGCAACGACCACATTCGCACCTACAATGGACAAACATATTGATGCCAGAAATCAAGCATAACAAAACTTCTCACTTAAAAATGTTTCAATATTTCATCACTTATAAATTCAATACATTGTACGTCTTACCAGTCTAAATCGCCTAATCTGCCAACCAACAAGGGTGTATTATTTTGTTCTTCTTCTTCAAACGAGTCGCCAGATTCATCATCGCTCGACTGAAACCTTGGTTGAAACAAGTATCCTTCGATTTCCTGTAGCTGAAAATTTTGTTCTAATACTTTTTCCACTACCTCATTTGAGGCGGTAGAAGAACTGGAACTTGAAGAATCGTCATCGGATGAGTAGTTATGAGGAATATTCATCGTGATAGGCGACAATAATAGCGCAACTATTACTCACGACTTGAGAAGAAGCACTCAATGACGTCAAAATAGGCATAGCCGCTGAAATCCGCGTCTGCACGAGAAAGAGCAAACATGGGATCGACATTCGCTAATTTTCACATCTTTGCGGGCAATTTTCTCCTTAACTAAGCAAAACTACGCAAAAATACTTAAAGACCAAACTAAACTAGCTATGCTCTTCCATATGAACTCAACTTGTATTTGGGAACTGCACTCTGGATTTTATGACGTCACACGGCTGTATCCATTGTTTCGCACCAAAGAGAACGTTTGCTTTCTTTGTTGTGGATCAATGTAAACGATCACGAGAGGTTATGAAATTCACGACCAATGCCTCATCAAATTCCACAGCGAAAATATCTCGAATTTTGAACAAGAGTTATGAACTAAGTATTATTCCTGACACATGTTGCATTTCCAAGAAACAGTTTGTTTTGGACGACATTTTGACCAGACGTCGAGTCATCTTCAGGTCTAAAACATATTAAACTCTTAAAAGTACTATTTCCGACACTACGTAATTAACTTTTTTTAGACCTGAAGATGACCGGATGTCGATTCGAAACGTCGTCCAAAATAAATTGTATCTGGACTTTGTATTTTTTACATGTTTTTAACATTTTATGGCTGGTTTATTTTAAGAATTTGAGTCTCCTTGAAAAGAAATAAAAACAAAATGAAAAAAAAGACTAACTTTACCGGTATTTAGCCAGGCGTCAACTCTTTCTAGGGAAAATCTTCTTCTTGCTACTGCGCTGGCGTAATCACAAACAGGACCTTGATGACAACTTTGAAGTTTGTCTAGCGACCAGAAATGACCACATTCGTCGCGATCACACTTGGATTTACCATGCCGGATGCAAACCTCTCTTTCTCCGTAGCAAACAGAGCACTTCACCTCAAGGACAGCAGTAATATTTCGGTAAATCACTGGTTCCTCATCTTTAATTTTTAGTATGCACTCCTCCAGGATCTTCTTAAGATAACTGACAAACGTGTTGAGGGGTCGCTGACCTCGCGTGTCTCGTGGAACTACACCAACTTTAATTTTTCCAGGAATTTTCACGAGGTAAACATCAAATTGGCCTTCGCTACGAGTGAATAAAAGAAGAGTGTAGTTGGAATAAAGTTGAGGTGTACTACTTAACAAGTCCCTCCTGCACATGTTAATCACGTTCGTCTGAATTCTCGTGAACATTCCAAGTGGAACGTACAAGCAGTGAAATCCGATGAAAACCGAGGCGATTGAGCTTTTTGACAACTCCTCTTGTACCTCTGTTCCCCTTTCCATAAGCGGAGCCACGGAAGGGACAATGAAGGCTGCCTTCTCCTCATGCTTCCACTCGCAAATCAAACTGAACTGTTTCATCAAATTCTCCAGAAGCTTTCCGTCAACTCTTCCTTGAAAGTAATCTTGCATTAAAATACCCTTCTCCTTCAATTTCTTACAGAAGGGGGCATCTTTCGGATTTTCTTGCTTTGGAACGGTGATGACATCCGTAAAAAGGTTCATCAGCCAAGGTGGGTTAAGCACAACGACTGCAGATTCAGGATGGTGCACGATGACACCTTGGTGATGCAGGAATGTCATGGCAGCATCCACGTCTTCTACCTTGCAGGATTGGGCTGCTGTACGGGCATCTTCGACAGGAATGTACTTCAAGCCTTCAACTTCCACCTCGTGGCTAAGTGCTCTCTCGAACTCCAACCATTGAACAGGCATTAGGCGTTGCTTATTCAGTATGGTAGCACACAGACTATAAAGCTTTCCACGAAGTCTTCTGATCTCATTACCAGCTCTATCAGGTAACGTGTTGTCGATGACGAAGACGTCTGTAAATACATTCGTAAATGCATGCGCTTTTAGGATATCTTGTATTCTCTTCTTAACCTTGGAAATATCTCCCTTGAATTTATCGCTGTGGGTCAGAGCGATCAAGACTGGCGGCAGTTCAAATTCTGGGAACTCGACTGAAGACATATTTTCGAAATCTTTTAATCTTGCTAAGACTGTTAACCAAGACAAAAAATAATCCAGGTTGGTTGCTAGGAGTGGATTATGTAAGTTACGCTCGACATCAATCGACTGAAACTTGAATCGAGGCTGAGCGGGTTCTTCGAGGGGAGAATTAAGATCAAGGACCAATAAGTATGGACAACACATTTTTAAAAAGCAGAAATGCGTGTCGTAGAAAATGCTTTGCCCCGCGAGATCATGAACAAAGACTTTAAGAGCAGGTGATTCATTGGTCTTACCAGTTTTGGTTAGCATTTTTACTTTGCTGATCATTTGTGGTGTGAGTTGTTTTACAGTTGATTCACCAATCGAGGAATCATTTTCCTCTAGAACAGAATCATGTTTTCTTTCGAAGTCTGGTTGACTTTGTTTGGGCGGCTCCTTCTCACTTTGAAAATTCTGCTTTCCTTGAGCCAAGAGCTGCGCAGTGTTTTTCAAAATTTGCTCTTCTGCTTCATTGGCACTAGTGAAAAATTGCCTTACTTCTTTTTTCTTCCACGGCTCTTTTGCATTTTCATCTGTTAGCTCTACAACGTCTACTTCAATCCCGTTGGTGCTTGGTTCCTGACTATCGAAAGGCAGCCCCAAAAGGTGCTTTTTTAGAGACGTTTTACCAGCTCTATCTTGACCAACGACCAAAATCGGTATTCGGGTATTTCTGGCTTTTCCACCTTGAAGAGCTTGAAAATATGCTTCATTGTAGATGACGTTATTACCTGAAAAAGTCACATAAAATTCTACGGTCACCTATTACGTTCTAATGCGCTCGAGCACAAAAAATTTTAACAGATCATCATTTCTATAAGTTCTGTAGAACGTTCTATAATACCATAAAAAAAATGTCATTTAAAAACAATGTCATTCATTCAGGACATCTAGATTTACAAATACCATTGACGAAAATTTACTATACCTGGTTACAGCATATTTTTGCGATTATGCTGCGCAACCTACTACTTAATCTGGCTCTCTTGATCTCGATCAAAAAGTTATACATGTGTTTCATATTAAAGCAAACATGGAAGGAAAATTAAGTCAGTCTTATTCAAAAGAAGTCTTGAAAGAATAAGTAATAATGACATTTACGGCACTATCACAAAGCATCTCATCTATGACATAATTAGATTTGTTCCATTCACATATAGTGTATATATCTCTAACGTTACTCGATGGCAAAACATTTTGACTGACTGAGGAAACTGTGTATGTTTGAGACTATTTTACTTGACTGGTGGAAACGTTGGATGTGAACGCATCTCACAGCATTGAGAACTACAAGAATAGGACTTCCACTGCTAAGGAAATAATTATATCACTTCTCAGACATCTCTCTCAAAGCAGGATGATGTCCCGAACCAGGGGCGGATCCAGGGGTTGTCAAACGAGTCACGCTACTAACGTAAAAATTGCGGACTTATAGCCAAAGTTCTAACTCTATAGTCCAGTTACCTATTTTCATGTAGCGGTACTTGCAGATTAATTAACATTCAAATTGTAGTCCAGTTAACAAATTCCATGCTGCGAGTAAGTTTCGGTAAAGTAATATACTAGTCAAGAAACAGCGGTCTTCCGCGTGAGTTTTGGCTCATCTGAGTCAAGATTCTAGCTGTCTGATTGGCTAATATGCCCGTTTCCCTGGAGATCAGCCATTTTGACTCATCTGTGGGGAGTTCTGACACTCTAGAGCATCAGGGGCTTGTATATGAGATAGATGATTGATGAATTCAAAAAGTATCTGTATTTCTATTGGTCACATTTTTTGACTCATCTTGACTAATTCGCAGCGTGGGGTATGAGTCGGTCTTGCACAATAACACAGCCTTTCTGATCGCTGCTTAGCCATCGAGGTTCAAATCGATTATTCGAAGTGCTACTAAACCGATTTCCTAGCTATGTCTATTCCTGCTTACAAGCATGCTAAGACCGCGTTTGCGGAAAACGATCTAGATCGTCTAAAGGATATTTATACGGATCTGATGAAGCGACTAGCCGCTTCGCCGAATACTTCTGTTGAAGAGCTATTGAATGCAATTCATAGCACGAGCTTCAGCCTCAGCAGAAATTTTGGAGCCGAAAGTTTCATTCCGAGGTTGTTCGGGAAGAGAAGAATAAGTCTTGTATAACTGCAATAAGATAAATATATCATATTTCTCAACATATATCATGCTCTTACATTTCTTATCGTAATAGTTTTGAAATTTGAAAGTGCTTCAAGCAAACAAGCTGAAGCTGTCTGCTGTCGCACATGGACACAAGGCTCCGAAATTTGCATATTTCAGCGTCTAAGGTTATTAGTATAATGGTATTTAAATCACATTCTGCATATATGATGTAAGCAACTAAGCATTTTGTTTACTCTATCGTGTTAGTAAAGGTTTTATCAGATATCTATTTTATTCTATTTATTTCTCAACGAAATAGTAAATGTGGCACTATGTTTTGTAAAGTATAGTCTGCTTTTAGACGCATGATCTAGCAGGTAATATGATCATGCTTCATGTAAAATTATTAACTCTAATAGATGTAACAGCTTATTGACGGCAGTTAATATTTTATAAATAACTGGTTTGTTTTCTTGAATAGATCTGAAGCCTCTGGGAATTGCTTGTACAGCTCTGCATGTCTGGTTCTGATAGGTGACAATAGTTTTGTTCACATTTTTGAGAATCTTGACTTCACTTGAGCTATTCATGAATGCCAAGTTTTATAGTCAGCATCCATGCTTTCTGTCTGCTCTAAATGAGCATCCGGAATGCTTTCCAAGTATTGACAATCTTTTGCCTTTGTCTGTTTCTATGGAGTGTTTAGACACAGGTGTTACCAAGGATGACTTGGTTAAACAAGAAGCTATGTTAAATTGTAATGATGGTAGATGGTCATTATTTCAATGTATTTTGGGTCTTTCTTCTGTTATACATCGAAATATTTTTATATATTACCCCGATTGTGGTGAGTATAGATTTAAACTTTTATTTAATCGCATGGTGCAGCCTCATATGCATGGTAAGATAGGTTTAGATGATCTTCATATTTTATTCAGCCATGAAGGTATTATTAAACTAGGGAAAACCTTTCAGCTTAACCATTTTGTTCCTCTTCTCTTTCATCCACACCAGCAGAAAAGGAAATCAGCAGCTGACTTACAATCATCAACAGCATCAAAGAAACAAAAAAGTACCAAAAAATCTAATATATCTAATTTTTTTACTGTAGCAGAAAAACCCATCGTGAAGCAAACACACAAAGCACATAATGAGACTTTCTTCTGCTGCAGCACTTCGTATTCGTCAGATAAGTAAACCTAGCACTTCAGGCACTGTTGAGAAACCACAAGAAGGTACTACTTTGCCTTCAGATGCAAAGAAAGCATCTTGTAGTAATGAAGTAAAATCTAATGTTATTATTAATAACTTTGATGTTGCATTGTATAGGGAGAAGAGTAAGGGTATGGATACATCCAAAATTTGTAATTTGATTAAAAATGTTTTTAGGCCTCACTAGTAATATCCTTTTCCTAAGACTAATGGTAGACGATTTAGATACGACTGGCTTGAGTTATATTCATGGCTTTGTTATTCACCTTCTAAGGATGGTGCATATTGTCTATCATGTGTGCTATTTGGAGATCGCTTTCCTGGTAAAGCTTCGAAAATTCATAATTTGTTTTCTGAGCCCCTTAACCATTGGAATGGTGCTGTGTTTAATTGTGTGTGGCCATGATGAAAATTCATCAGGAAATTGTTCCAAGTATTGAGAAAGTAATAGATAAATTTGCAGTTGGGAACACTAGGTTGAAGTTTAATTGAATTATTACTATTAGGCGGTGTTTATATGGTCTCGGGTACTTGGGACACCTTACCCCCCGAAATAACTTTACCTGATAAAATTGAAAACATATAACTCGAGGTAGATTATTTGTTTTTATCAACAGGACTGCATCTGAGCAATTTTAAGTTCAAGATATTTTGACTTTTCGTTTCTTTCACGTGGTTTTCTGTAATCTGTCTCAATGAGATGCAACAATATCCATCCGGCAAATCCAGAAACAACAGAATTTTTTATTTGATGTACAAATTGTACGTTCTAAATTTGAACTGTTTTTATATTAGGACTTAGATTAAGACTTAGGTTAGGACTTAGGTGGAGGGGGATAGGGTGGGGGGTAAAGGGTTGGAATTGACTGGGATGGTGTAGAAAAATGAGCAATTTCACATCTAAAAAATATCCCATAAAGTCCCCATGTCCAACCAAACTCCTTTTGCTCCGGAGCAAAGGTGTGAAAGGTGGGTGCTGGCGCCTTAAAACCAGTTTCCTCATCTTCGGCCTTCCACGGGCTGTCCATGTCGGAATCACATACGTGTTATGTGTTTCCTAGGCATGCTGATGAGCCCTGATATTGGGCGAAACGGCCAACTCTGCATCTCGCGTTTTATCTACCGCCCCCCCCCCCCCGAAAAAGAAAAAATTTCTTCGTATGTGTTTGCAAACGAAAATTTTGACTAACGTACAAAAATTCCTGGATCCGCCCCTGTCCCGAACCACACTAAAGTAAGCGACTTTATTTTTAGGGTATATTGCAGGCAATGTTCGGCATTCATTATCATTATAAGAAAACGAAAAGTGTAAGAGTGATATTTGAGTGTTTATTTAGACGCCAAAGAACTCTTGATACCAACTGCAAACAATACGACTTTTACATCATCGGGCAGTCTTAGCCGAACCTTTAAACCAAGGATATTAGTCCGCCGCTACCTGTCAATCCTCCCGGTTTTCATCGGATACTGCCGAAAAAATGAATTGTCTCCTGGTAATCCCCTAAAGCCGGGCTTCTTTTTGATGTTCGTACATCAAGCTAATAACCAAAATTACGATGGTTTAACTTTACCTGTGAATGCCCTTCGAATCGAATATCGTCGGTAACATCGGAAAATCATCGAATGTTTCCGTATACCAACATTCTTGCAGCAATACTAAGTTTAAAGTAGAATTCTGCCTGATGATGGAGACCAATACACCTCGGAAGAATGGATGCTACCTAACATGGGTAAAAACTTCATTGCTCAAATATAACAAGACTGTCGAAAAATGAATAAAACAGGAACATTTTTGGTTTTCCATGACAATTTAATAACTAAATTCTCACAAACGTCTTCATAGGAAAAGTGTGAGATAAGGAAAAACTGCGTATGAATAGTCATTGTTTCATGCAACAGTTCTTGGATACTACTTGAGGCGTATCAAATTAAGGGCGAGTTCCAACCCATCAACTCAAGAAATTTCAATAGGGAAAAGGTGTCCCAAAAACCTCCCAAGATTTTCGTTCAGGATGCTGACTGATGCACTGACTGAGCTACATGGCCATTTGTTCAACAGACACTTATCACCATGGTGTATTGTTTTGATGTAATGGTGTTTACGTTGATAAACTTTGCAATGGGCAAGGTTTCAATTGATTCCAGAGAATATTTACAAGATTATACAAGATTTCCCAATAAGTCAATATGCTTGCACCAACAAAGTGACTTCATAGATCAGGGCCGGATTTAGGGTTAGGCAAATAAGGCAGCTGCCTAAGGTAACTTACGACGGATCAAAGCGATTTTGATTCACAAAATGGCATGTTTGACTCGTTGTCATCAAAATGTCCGCATCTGCTATTCCACTGTCTAGCCAAGAAGCATTTGCGTGCATTTCATTAGCGAGTCATTTGCGGTGAGATTAAGAAATGTCGAATTAAAGTTCAATCATTATTTATCGGCTCCTCCTCTCTCAGGCGATCAGGCTGGCATTGATGTTAGATTCCTCACATACCAATTATTTTGCCTAAGTTGGTGCTTGCATCAATCTTTGTGATTGCCTGAATTGCTTCGAGTGCCTTTATTATGGGCGATGATTGGTTTGCCGAAGTTTTGCCTAAGCTGTGATTTGTCTGAGGGTCTCTGATTGGATACATTTATTAGTTGGTTCTTTTAACAGAAGTTACCATTGGTAAAGCGGCATTTACTTTGTAGTTTTTTGCCTAACTGGCCGAACTACATCATTCATATGATGGAAACTCTGTAACATGATTGGCCTTAAGCATCGATTTTGCCTAAAATCGGTGTCAACAACACGAGGAAAGCTGAATAAACTCCTTACGTTAGAAAAACGGTTTCACTGTCTTCAAATATGTCTTCTTTGAGCTTATTTGAACAATGTTTACAGGGCCGGCGGAACGCTTTTGCAAGTGAGGCGGCTATAAGAAGCCCATGAAAGAAAACGAGTCGAATAGCATAGCGTTTTGTATGAAATATTTTTTGTGTGAAACTACTCTGTACACCGCTGGATTGCTTGTTCAAATTCAAGTTTTCGTTTTCGTTTACAGAGAAACATGCGTAAGTTATATACAAAGATCTATTTACAATTACCATCAATAACCAAATCTGTTCCCAGTAAACAAACGTTACGATATATTAAAACATACTAAAGTATCACTAAGACAAACGTAGTAAATTGGCGCAAATGTGAAAATTAGAATATTTTGTACAGACATTTTCCCTAATCAACAAAAACAATTGCATAACATAATATATAAGCAGGCAAACGATGATACAACTTAGATATTGCAGTAAAAAACGTACGAGCAGTATAATTAAGTCTAGATCTTGAAGTACAATTATCTACATAATTACGAAAGATCAGATGGGCTAAACTTTGCGCCAAATATGTTCTTTCTCTGTTCGCTACTGAAAATAGTCATTGGCAACATTCACCAGGTCGAGGTCATCGGTGCGCTCCTTGTGCACATGTAGCAACATAAAGTGGTTCAGTCGTCCTTGTTTCATCGTCGATCTGAGGTAAGACTTTGTTCTTCGTAAAGCACTAAACCACCTCTCACTTCCATCATTAGTAGCGAGCATCTTGAGCAATAATCTCACCAACTTACTGACCTGGGATTGCCGCTGCAATTGAGTATCAGAGAACTTCTGAAAGTAGCAGACGATTTCACGTACGGTAACTTTGCCATCAGATTGGAAATTTGTGAGAAAATCTCCAGCTGCGTTGGAAGAAGTAGCGCATCGAAATCAGAGCCATAAAAAGAGAGCACAGAACGCAATTCGTCGTCGTATGCTTCTCCAGCTGCAGCCTTCAAGACAAGCTCTTGCACATTTCGAAAGGTTTTGTAGCCAACCTGGTTAAAACGATCCTCGATGCAGGATACGATGAGGTCGAGCGCTTCAAAGTAGATGCTTCGGTAGTGTTCCTCTACTGAGTCAGGGAACGTAGGCGCACAACCGTCATCCAGGTGGCAGGGGATCTTGCGACGCCGAGCTAGCGAGGGCTTTTCAACGTCGACGTCTTCAGCAGTGGAATTGGTCTTCTGCCAAAACAAGTCGAAACTGGTGTCATTTCGTATGGACGCCAGCGTGGCTACCGTCATCTGCATCAACTTCTGCCCTCCTGCGGCGGACACATCTGTTCCTTGCATAGCCTTGCTCAGATTATCAGTATACTTCAAAATGAGCAAACCCAAAGAAACACCAAAGAAAAAAACGAATTTTGTCATCTGAGCAGCAACCCCTTGAATTCTTGCCTTCATCTCCGTGTCTTTGACGCATTCTAAAGATTCGTCGCAAAGTTTCAGGAGCACTTCGAAGTTGTCAAGGATGCTTTTCAAAGCTCCAACACGGACAGTCCATCTGGTTCGGCAAAGAACATGGATACCGGGAGTATCACTAGCCATTTCTTCCTTTAATCACTTGAAAATGGCATCACGTGCCGGTGACTTCTTGATCAACTTGGTTATCTCATGTGTCGTGTCCAGTGCGTCGCGCATAAGTTTGCGTCATTTGATCGTATCACCATAGGCCAAGTTTAGCGAGTGTCCATAACAATGGGTGAAAACAGCTCTTGGCTCATCTTTTTGCAATCTCGTTGCCACATCGGAATTCTTGCCAGACATGGTGGCAGCACTGTCGTAGCACTGTCCCCGCACCTTTGAGACGGCAAGATTTAATCGCTTGAAAACGTCGGTGATGACACCGTAAATCATCTCGGCCCCAGTTGATGCCACTTCGTACAAGCCAACTAACTCTTCAGCAGCTTCAAACTTCTCACGGACCCATCAGAGTAAGATGACCACTTGCTCAACGCTGGAGGCGTCTGTTGTTTCGTCGACCATCAAGGTGAAGAATGGCGCATTTTGAATACTTGCTGCGATGTCACGCAAAACTTGCAAGGCCATGACTTTTATCATTTCGTTCTGCATGTTATGCAAACTGTATTTGTTTGTCTTCTTCTTAATCCAATCAGTGAGACTGGGGTTATCTTCTGATCTAATGTGAATTAGTCTCACAAAATTTGAATCAAACTCGTCTCCGTCGCCGCGAAATGCAAGGCCTTGTCTGCAAAGAAAACGCGCATTCGACAGCAACTTAAGAAACACTTTCCTTCGCTCTTCACGCTCCTTTGCAAGTTCTGACGATAGCATTTCACTCACATCTTTAGTAGTTGCGGGAATCATGTTCGTCTTCAGAAGAGCATCTTTGTGGCAACGACTTCCTTCATGTTTGTTGAACTTCAGCACAGCATCCTTCCAGTTACAGAAGCCAGTAAATATAAATAGTGGTTCAAGGCATCGATCTGGTACAAGGTGGTTGTTTTCGTACGCAACGATACATGTCAAACAAAACACGCGATCTTTCTCTTCACTGTAGTGAAGCCATTGCCATCTGTCAAACCATTGCGGCTGAAACGAGTGCTTCACTGATTTTTTTTCTTTGTCACTGCGCTGAAATGGCTTTGCTTTGTTGATGGGTTTGATATTCATAAGCTTGCCTCTGATTGGCACTTGATGATTTTCCGGAAAGTTGCTTACTTCATCATTGTGTTTTTTAAGTTAACCGTTTTTCATCTGTTGTTATTTTATAAAAGATATACCTGGTGGATTCCATTATTTGGATACTGTGATTCAAACACTTGGGATGTTGCTTGACTTTGGAAAAGCTAAGAACACTCGCCAAGCGATATATGTCTTTTTATGCTTTTCTCAAGTCTCCCTACATCCCGCGTGTTTGGATCATAATATCCAAGCACGGGAATCCACTTGGTATTTTTTAAATCTCAATCGCCATTTACGCATGGAAAACGCATTTTCAATGCAATACAAAGAATATTACCTCTCTGACGTGATATTTTATAGGAATCATGGAAGCTGAATATTCCATCATCCTAATACAGTCAAACCTGTATTAAGTAGACACCCTCGGGAAATTGTTTAGTGTCTGTTTAATAGAGGTGTCCGCGCAATGGAGATTCTCGTGCCCAGACCTTCTGGATACTAATTACAGTTAGACATGATCTACACGCTTACGTGTCTACACGATCACTTCCACTGATTTTTACTCAAAACATCTTTACGTATTATGATCGCGCAGTTCTTTGCTTTTAAAGTACATGCAAGCGCTTTCAGTATGAATAATCAGATCAGGGGCGGATTTAGGGTTAGGCAAATAATGCAGCTCTCTAAGGTAACTTACGACCGATCAAAACGGTTTTGATTCGCAAAACGACATGTTCGCCTCGTCGTTGTCAAAATATCCGTATCTGCTATTCTACTGCTCAGCCAAGTAGCATTTGCCGGCATTGCACTAGCGAGTCACTCGCGGTGAGATTAACAAACATCGAAATTTCCATCATATTTTATCGGCTCCTCCTGTCTCAGGCGATAAGGCCAGCATTGGTGTTAGATTATTCACATGCCAATTATTTTGCCTAAGTTGGTGCTTGCAACTATCCTTGTGATTGACAGAATTGCTTCGAGTGCCTTTATCATGGGCGGTGAATAGCTTGCCGAAGTTTTGCTTAAGTTTTACTTAAACTGTGATTTACCTGACGGTCTCTGATTCGCTACACTTATTGATTGGTTCTTTTAACATAAGTTACCATTGGTAAAGTGGCATTTACTTTGTAGTTTTTTGTCTAACTTACCGAACTACATCAGTAATATGATTGAAACTTTGTAACATGATTGTCCTTGAGCATCGATTTTGCCTAAAATGCTGATTTGCATATCCTGCACTACTTCGGTGTTAACAACACTAGGAATGTCAGGACAGAACACTGAGAATATCTCGAGACTTCCGCTAACCAACTATAATAATGTTTGACAGTTTAAAAGGCCACAGCATCCCACAGTATGTGACAGCACAAAATTACTTTGAGGCCAAATTTGTATGGAAAACCAATACGTTTTACAAATAAAGGCGCCAAAACATGTTACCTTCTTTGTGCGAGACTTTGTCAAAGAACTATTAGTAATTTAGTACGTATGTCACAACATCTTTAAGGCGACATCGCGCTGACGCATGATACTTCACGGTTCCTTAATTGCATGAATCGTAATTTAGATTATTCCCATTATATGTAGATTTGTTTGTAACTTCCCCAGTAAAGAAACCGGAGAAAAGGACTAAGAAAAAATTAAACACGGAGATTAAACCCGTGAAAAAAATTTGCTCGCGACATTTAGTTGTGAGCTGCGACAGCACATGTAACGGTTGGACAAGACAACCCAACTCCTACAGAGCGAAAGATGGTGAGTGTGCTCGATCATAATAATTTGAACACAGACAAAGACAAACTACGACTAACTAGACAAGCTTCAAAAGTGTGCAGTTAAAAGTGATCGCACATAAAAGTCGAGGTAGAAATTTTTTTGAAAGTCATAAATGCACACGTAGCAGGAACTAATAGATTCTTTTGACTTAAATAGGCGCACATAATTCTCAGCAACTCCTCAGCTACTAAGTGAACAAAATACGTGCAGAAAATAAGGGTGCAGAACTCGCCGTATCGTCAACTTTGCCTGGTTCTTCGTCCTCATCACCGCCATCATCGACACTTTTGAAATCTGACCATCACTTTCATCAACTCAACAGTAACAACTTTGATATAATAGTTGGTGTTTTTTCATTGTATGAATATTCTGAAAATACGAAACCCCGACTACATCTCACTACGTTGTTTCCGAGGACGTTTAAATACGAATTTTCCTCATCTGCCAAAGAAGAAGTAAATTTCATTTCTGCTTACAAAATTTTCTTCATAAATGACATGAGAGAAATTTATGAGGCAAATACGTCCTATGCTTTAACCAAACTTTACTCACAAATAACACCATTGAAAGTTAGAAGACGAAGGCCCCTTACTCTTCGAGGCACAGGCTGTGTAAGTTCACATTATCCTGTGTCACAAGCAAAGAAAAGAATCGACCGAATACTTACAACATCGAAGGGGGTACGGCAGTCAATTCACCAAACGGAAAGCATGATCTTAATTTAACATCAATGCCCAGCATAGAATACCTTATCACGTATTTTTTGTTGGGCATTGATATTTATAGTAAAAAAAAAATGAAGGGGATAAATGGAAAGCGTATTCATTTTCAAGTGTTGCCCCAATATTTTTGGCCACAATTATGGAACGTTACGAATGAATCCGCCATCCTTAAATGAGAGTAAAAAATCCTAAAATTAAACAAAAAATTACAAAGGGATTGTCCTCATGTAAGTGCTTTAAGTTTCGTAATTGCCAAGGGACAGTTTAATTGACTATTTGCTTTCTGTATACATTTTGTCACGATGGTTTGATGTATCTGATGGTCGAAAAACAACGTGATGAACCCCTCCAAATCCTTTTGAGAGTAATGCGAGCTGTCAACAAAATGAACTTTTGATGAGACCACATCACAAATCCAAGTTATAATGAAATTGTCAGAAAACGTGGCGTTTCTAAATCGATGACACATAAGCAATGCAATTTAAGGGAAACTTCTCGGAAACAATCAGGAGAGTGGTCGTCACGAGTTGTTGGACCAGAGGAGGAAGAACAGAATGCTGATTGGAACTTTCCAGAATGCATGTAAATTTTTCGATAAGGAATCTAAATTCCGGAATACGAATGTGGCTCATCGAAGGAGTATCCGTAGATTATAAGAAAGTTTATAAGTGTTTAAGATGTAGAAGATGATGTGATAAAAGTGATGTCAAAAGTGCTTTTAAAATAGTCTAAAGTAGTGGAAACGTCGTTAAAATTTCATTACATGAAAATTATTGAGTTTTTATGTTTTTGATGACGTTACCACATGACATCATTAAACGAAATGGTTTGGCTACATATTCCATACACACACACATAGAGTAACTAAGTTATTACTGCAGTTGAATGTTTGAGAAACATTAGAGCTTGGATATATTAAGGTAGATAAACGATCTTCAAGCTCAATACTCAAAAATCATTTTCTGAGTATTGAGCTTGAAGATCGTTTATTGACCTTAAATTATTACTTATATCTAATATCCTTGCCTGCAACAAGTTAACTGCTGTAATTAAATATCTTTGGCAATGGTAATAATAATAACAGAATACGTCTAAATGCCAATGAATATTTCTTTTTAAATTAACCTTTTCGGTTTCGTTTCCGCCTATATTAATATAAGCCTTTCGATATTTTCAAAAGCGCAAAACATCTCCCTTATACACAACTTCACGGCAAATAATGTATTATTAAATATAAATAATAAATTTATCATGCATTATACATAAATAATGCATGCATTATATACACTTCAGCTATGTAGTGTACATAGGTAATGCGTGCATAATATGTGAAAACAAAGCAAATTAATTTTTATATAAGTAACGTAAACATTGTCGGTAAATAAAACCGAAATTTTTTGTCAAGTAGCAAAATATTTGTTAGAAGTGATTAGAATTATTTATAAATAATGTAAACGTGGATTTACAAATAATGAGGCATTTATTTAAGCGCAAAATAGCTTGTTAGAAAATAATTTGCTGTTCATCAAATCACGGCTTCAGATTATCAGTAAATAATGATATTAAAACAAGTAAATAAAGAGAAATGACGCTTATGAACTACAAAATAATTTTTTATACGGATGGCGCCTGATATGAGTCTTGGCAGCTCAATGTTAAAAGAGTTTCACCGATCATCAAGTGACTGCGTGTTCGATCCCCGTCTTGGGCTCCGAAATCGTTTTTCTAAGGATAGAGCTTGACAAACGTTTATCTGTCATCTCAAGATATCTCCAAGCTCTCACATTTCTAAAATATAAATCTCATCAATATCATCATTAACGTATAGTGGCTTCCGCTTAGGTCTCACATACGTCGAACTTGCACCTTAGCTTACCATCTGAATCTTGGTTACTCAATGGTTAGAGCGTCTCACCGGTCAATACGTTCAACGTTCATTAATTTCGTATCTCAGAAAAGTGATTTCCGAGTACCAGACGGGGTTCGGTGAGATGCTGTGATCATTGAGGTACCAAGACTCGGATGGGAACCTAAAGCAGGGGATACACAACAAAGTCTCCAAGAGTTTTGTGTCGGAGACACGGTTCTCAAAATTTATCATCAAAGTTTGAGACGTTTGTGTTGAACAAAAAGTCTCCAAAATAGAATCATGTTTCAATTATAAAGAGAACTCTTCGACAAAAAAAATGCTTAATAAATCAGGATGCACCAAACCTGCCACGGAACAGGTCAAGGAGTTAATATAGCCGTCCAGTGGATATGAAAAAGGTGAAGTACTTATAGCTGAATTAAGGGAGTCAAAACCAACTCTGTTTTACCCGGCACATTCACTTTATCGTGTCAGGATTGCCAGGAGAAATGCAATTGCAGAGATTGGCGAACGATTAAATTTAATGATGAGCTGGCCTACAAGCAATGTTTGAATGTCCTGTGCAGATGACAATGCACTGTTCACAAAAAAATGTCAACACTTGCTTGTTTCAATTTTTATACGAACATTTCGCTTTTTGCGTTTTCCTTGAAGTCTTTTGATGATAAAATGAAGGATAACCCTTGCACTAGCACTAACCGTCAAGTCATCACCTAGCATGTTTTCATAAAACAGAGAAAGATTCTGAGACAATGTCACAAAGATATGTAAGCATATGTCATGGAAAGTATCGGAGACTTGAGTGTTAAAGACTGGTCTCCGATAGAAAAGTTTAGGAGATCTTGTCGTGTATCAACGGCTTAAGGTTGAAGTTTGACATAGGTGTGGCTAATGCGGTAGCCACAAACGAATTTCGAATGATATCACCATGTCGCTTCCACTGCATAACGTGCATAACAATATTTTTTTTTTAAATTTCGTTCATTATTTTAGGCTTCTGCAAATTTGCCATGGAGTTCAAAAGAAATATATTCAACGTTGAAACGAAAAAATGATAGATTCAGTCTCTTGTTAAAAAAATGATGCATTCTCTAACACCGTCAAAAGGTTCACACACGAGGTGAAATACTTGGAAGCAAAGTTTTTGAGAAGTCAAAAAAGTGTCACATATCTGCAATAACTGAGAAGAAAAAAATGCTACGAAAATAAAAAATTGCGGCTTTAGTGAACTAATACTCATGAAAGTCATGCAGTCAAGGTGGATAGCTTGGGATCCAGATTAAAGTCGAAAACTCGATAAAGATTAGGAATTAATTTTTCCTTCAGATTACTTTTGTTTAAACTAAGCACTCTGTCATTTTGAACAACACATTTTTACACACAAAGAAGGGGGTGCTACAGATAATACTTGCCCAAGAGCGCCATTAACACTCACTACGCCATTGCAGAAACGCTGTCTTGACTCTTGTTTTTGACGTGAAATCAATAATTTTGGTAAGAATTATGAAGGTGAAATTAAATGGTCAAAGATGTTTCGGCAAATGTCCTCATTACAGTCTGTATCTATGCGACAAATGGGGTACTACGTGGCTGTCCACAGCGTACGTTGATAAATCGGACTTCCACTCTCATGTGGACTCGGAGTCTAATTACTGGACTCGGATTTGGTGGACTTGAGGACAACTTTGCGGGAAAGCCCATACTGCCTCTCTTACATCGGCACTATAATTTATTCATTTTATATTACTGAAAATAGTTAACGCAAAATATTTGATAAACAGTTAAAGGTCGAAATTGAAAAATACAAAATATAAAAAATCTTTGATCTATTAGAATAAATAACAATTAACACCAATTACCTTCTGCTCCTGCATCACGCAGATAATCAGCAACTAAGGTATGTCCATTAATTGATGCAAGACGAAGTGGGGTATCACCATTGTTACTTGTTGATGTGAGGTCACTCCCTTTGATGTGTAGTAATTTTACAGTATCCAGATGACCCTCCTCGCAGGCATGGTGAATAGGCAAGTAACCACTCTTGTTTCTAGAGTTAACTTCAGCACCACGTTGGATTAGGTACTCAGCACATGAGGCATGTCCATTCAATGAAGCAAGATGAAGTGGAGTATCACCATTTTTATTTGTCGCTGTAAAGTCACTCCCTATCCTGATTAATAATCTTATTGTATCTCGATGACCCATCAAGCAGGCATAGTGAATAGGCAAGGAATCTTCATTGTTTCTACAATCAACTTCAGCACCACGTTGAATTAAATAATCAGGAACTAAAGTATCTATATTTTGTGATGCAAGATGAAGTGGAGTATCACCATTGTTACTTGCTGATTTGAAGTTACTGCCTTGGCTGATAAGTAAATGTACAATATCTAGAGAAGCATACTTGCAGGCATCGTGAATAGGCATGTAACCACAATTGTTTGTAGTGTTAACTTCAGCACCACGGTGGATTAGATACTCAGCTATTGAGAAATATCCTTTGTAGCAAGCATAACTTAGACCAGTTCCGTTCAACCATTCTCCACGCTCTTCAATGTCTTCACCATTCTCAACTGCAGCTTTAACGCCATCCAAATCTCCATCCAAGGCTGCAGCCCAAACAGACATTTTCCTATTCAAAACATACGCATTCATGTTTTTAAAAAATAGAGGTTCCACCTCTGCTTCCCCCTTACCACCTCAACAGGATAAGGATCTAGGATGGCTACAGAGTCTCTGCAATGTCCTACTCTGTACCGGTCCACCCACACGGGGACTCCGATTTGCTGTTTCAATATGGGATCAGAGTAAATAGTCTCTCAGAGGTCCAACTCACTGTCGGCAGCTTTGATGTTTGTGTCCTCGCGCATGTTGCCTCGCCCATCTCATTAATTCAAACGGCGCCATGTTCCTGGCAAGCGTCTAGCCCACTGTCCTCTAAGTCAGTGGTCTAGCGCTCGCCGAGTGTAGGTATGTGTTCTATAACTTTCGTACTCGTCTGAACGGAATTTTCCCATAATTGAAGTGGTTTTACCGTCTTTGTCAACCTTAAATGTCATCGCAAGGCCAGAAGAGACAAGCCAAACAATTGCTGATAAGCACATGTATATCAGTTGATCAGTTGATCAACACGTTCGTACGATATTTGTAAATTGTGGAGTAAATTTTATTTTGTAAGCTCACTGAACAAATACCTCTCGATAGGTTTGAAAACCTAATTTCAATGTACCAATTTAGTACTACAATCAAACTTCACTCGTATGAGCTCAAATCTGCCGGAGGAACTTGCCAGGAAGATGGCAGCCAGCCCATGCGCATAAAAAATTTGGGGCAAATTTTCACTCGAGTTGGACCTCTGGTTGATTATTTACTCTGTGATGTGGGAGACCCAATTTTTAATTTAACATCAGTTATGAAAATAAGTATGATAATTTTAAATTATTCATGTAAATTGAAGATTTCCGATATGAACTCTTACGATTTTTTGCATTTTTTATTTTATTTATTTATTATTATTATATTTTTGTCCACTGATCATGTGCCACAAGAAAAAACTTTTCCCACACAAGGTTTCTGATAGGTCGTCGGTTAATCAGAAAATAAGTTTTGTTGCACACACTAGAATTTTTATCTCCACATCTTACAGTTAATAACTCTGATTAGAAACCCAAAGAGTTCTCATTCGTTGCTCCAGCAGTTTTCTTATAGTATAAATCTTAATAGAAATTCCGCGATGTACCATTTTACCTGGGTTAGTACTACTTTATATACCTCAAACAACTCACTGTCCCACTATCGGCAACAATTGTTAATGGTAAGATGCCCTTGAGTTAACGTCTCTCTGGTGATCTGATTCAACGTGCTATAGATACCCAAATAGAAGAACAAATGGAGTAGACCTAAATTTTACTTTAATCCACCCAATGTTCCCAAGGTCACTTAAATTTACTATTCTGTTTTAAACAATAATTATACAAGTACAGTGAACGTTGTGGTTCTCCTGGTCCATTTGATTGCCACATACTCACATTACCATAGTATACGAAGTTAACAATTTTAGTAGCTACGATTAACCCGTGTTAAAAAGAAAATTGGAAAAACAGTGGACAGTCCTTATTCTTGTTCCTAAAGGGTAAAATAAAAGACAAACAAGGACAATAACGGACAAACCATGGAACCGGTACCTGTACTTTAGTAGACACCAGCAGAGGACTGCAAACCAAACCTTGATTTGGCGTTTTCATATCTGTATCTACACTTCCAAGACAAAATCCATGTAGGCCCTTGTGGAATATGTTTAAGAGTTTAATTTTCCCACATATAACGGATGAAATCAGAGGAGTAGGTTATTGTGGGACAATGATGTGGTTTTATGTCAATAGCTTTTATAAATTTCCCTCGGGATGTGTTGATGTACAGTAATCTGTTGGAAATGGGCTGCAAACTCAGTTAACCTTTAAACCCTGTGGATTTTGATTAATGGAAATGTTTTTAAAATAATTTTTTTCTAACTACAGTAGCGTTATTATATAAGAAGTGCTAGGTTGTAAATCAGTGCTGCAGATGGAAGTTCCACTGTAAAAATACAGTACCATATAGCAACTAATAACAACAAAATCGAAATGTCTACAGCACATGTGCTTAGGCAATGGTGTTACTTCAAGTGGTAAGACTGAATGTCTTTTTTTTTGGAAAGGGATGGTCAAGGCAGTTAGGAACATTCTGTGTTTACAAGTTCTGGGATGCAATCATGTAATTAATTTACACAAATGTGTGTACTGCTATTACGGTGCCCATTCATTTAACTAAACCTGTTACATGAAGTTGAAAGGAAAAAAAGCATACAGAAGAATATTTACCACCTAAATCTAAGACATATTGGGAGTAAATTCAATATATATGGAATCATGAAAGTTACAGTATGTGCACAAAAACATTCAAAAGCTGTTATTCTTGGAGCACCATCACTTTGTTATGGGCTATGATTGTTATCTTAAATGTCAGTGCAACAATGGTGACTTGTACTGAAAGATACCTGTGGTCCTGCTCTCTGCATTTTCAGATCTTAAGTGTAACCATAAACTGCATCATTTTGCCACATGATAAAAACAGTTTATGATCAAAATAAACAGACAGCTTTTACCTTTACTTGTGGCCAACACTCGCAAAGCAAGACGTAGAGACGTTTGCTCACTTTCTAGATACTGGATTGCTCTGATAGTTAAAATTTCAGTTTGGTTGGTTAGGGATTGATTAATCCATTAAGGAGAATGATGCATGTCAGTATTTTACTCTACCGTACCTATTGGCAGACAATTTCACATGTCACAGGGATGAGCCATGGATGTTAAAGGGTTTAATAAATGCTACCTCCTTAACTCATTAATGGGCAAGGAATCTCCTTAGTATTTTAGCTAATAATTCAAACATTTAACCCTCGGATGTATCCCTCCTGGTCGTTGAGAATAGTCTAACATTAGCAATATTAAAAGTCTCTAGGGCTGCATCAAGGTTAAAAGAGTTTATTGCAGGAAGTTGTATTTTAGAGGCTGTTTTTTGATAAATAATTTATTAAAGCACTCTAACAATTCTGCACA
This sequence comes from Heliopora coerulea, assembly GCA_030142905.1. Lineage (NCBI taxonomy): Eukaryota > Metazoa > Cnidaria > Anthozoa > Scleralcyonacea > Helioporidae > Heliopora > Heliopora coerulea. Next base: position 284,297 of record JASJOG010000269.1, read on the forward strand.
TACATTGGCATATGAATGTCATTAATTATCACGTAAATATGAAAATGTTGTATACTGCCAAGGCCTTGAAACAATATAAAGTGATTTCAAGAATATTAAATTTGGTCACCAGTACATGTTTACATTGACTACTCTACTTCTTCTAACCAATGTTACAAGTCCATTGTTAGTTTTAATTTCCAGCTAGTCTTGTCACATCAGAAACTAATATTGGACAGCAACAATGAGAATATACAATCTGACTCTGATGTTTAAACGATGGGTTAACTTATGGACGTTATAAAAATTTACTTTGAGCACATGTACAGCTCTCAAAGAATTTATAGCTTTATTAAGGTCAAACTTGTATTTTTCAAATTTTAAATTAACGGTACCGAGCCAGCGTAACTGTTTACCGTTCATGATGGTCATTTATACTACTCACTATATTGCTCATGTCATCTTACCACGTTGGAGTCAGAATAAGCAATTCAAGCTAAGTTAAAACTAGCAATAATAAAAGAGTTTCACTTCCAAGAAAGAAAGCAGGAAGTTAACTGTTGTATGCGTGAGTTTATGAAGCTTTGTCAAAGTAAATTTATTTCTAAAAAGTTATCTTGTTCATATCTCAGAATCTTAAACATGCCTTGGGATATTAAGGCATGTTTGTAAATTCCTATAAATTTTCATGGAACCATATGAAAGAAAACCGAGGTGATCACGAACTAAGTACATTTACATACAACACAAGAGCACAACATCTCTGAATCCTTTTCATTAATCTCTAATGTAAAATTTTTTTAGTATCATCTCGAGTGAACACTATTATCTCAGGGTTGCGAATGTTTTTCAAGCTGAACCAAATAAATTAAAACTGAAAGTTAAGGTCGTGTAAAGGACTGGAGCTAAAGAACTAGACCTCAACGAGCCCATTAACTGACTTGCAAAACTGCCATGGATAGGCGGTCATACTTTCTTCATTTTTCACCAAACTCGTATCCAAGGCCTCGATACCAGGAAAGAGTTGCCATAAAATGGTAAAATGTCAAAACGGTGGGCTGAAATAACCTTGTGTATGACGTTGAGTCGTGTACGACAGTCAAAAGTGACCGTTTGAGTAAGGACATATTTACACGATACGACTGTCGTATACGATTGTTCATTTTGACTATCCGATTCAGGCATGAGAGTCTTCAGAACCAATTGTAATATTAGGGGGCGAATAACAAGCAGGAATTGTCCTTTATGACATTATCGCATACGCCGAAGTAAAGAATCATATACGACAATTGTATCGCGTGGATAAGCTGAAGTCATGTACGAAATCACAAGTGACAATAAGTCGTATATGGCTGACGACATCTTGATGGGTGGGACAAAACATTGCATTTCATCAGCTTTTCACAGAGGGGGATTCCCCTCCATCTCTGGAACTTACCTACTTTACTTCCCCAATATGGGAAACAGGACAAGAAGTCTTTTACCTCTTACGATATATTTCCGCAGTAACCAAGCTATGGAAAAGTGGAATCACCCGATTTTGTTCATCCATGTAAGTTGACTTGAAAGTTAGTTGACACTAACAAACTGAAGTCAGTTGTACAAAGCCCACATACCATAGCCATAAGATAAAACCTTGCTAGTAACCGCAGCCATTCACTCTCACAATTGAATTCAAATTTTACCCACGGAATAACGCCATAAGGTGGATAAGACGCAATTTGATGGATATGCGATTTTTAAAAATTTATTATTCAAAATTATTCAAAACTTCGATACCGCTTTTTACTAGTTATGATATATTCAAAGAATAGTCATCCTGGGGGGGGGGGGGGGGGTGGCAGGGAGGCTACAGGCCCTGTGTTGGGGAATCTATGCCCTCTCTTATTGCGGAAAAAGTAATAATTTTTATGGTGAAATCTTCAGAGAAGATCTAAAAGATTTAGAAGTTGTGCACAGAGATATTTCACAAGAATTTATTACCAAAATACCCAAAATCGGTTTCAGGAAATTTTAGATTTTTAAAATTTTCTACTATGCACATCGTTTACTACCCGATCGGAGATTTTATCCCCAGCAGCGTAAAATCTCAATCATCACCTCAAAAGTATCCCGGTTTTGAACAAGAGCCTCACACCATCGTTTTTTGGACACTCGCTGTCGGTGATTTCTTAGGAGGACCGCAGTCCAGGTATATTACAGAGGTGATATATGCTTATATTTATATATATAAACATACACATTACGTCACCTAGTCACCACGCGTGTAAAGAGGCTCCACGCATGTTGAGATTAGTGCCGTGGCACTACGCTTAGTTCGGTGTGTGAGGGAATAATAAATACGACAGGAGTATATGGTACACTTCTTTTGAAATCACCAGCAATATTTATTTCAATATTATCATACGTTTATCCAGGTCTTTAGCTTACTTTGTCATTGCTATTACTCCTAATCACTTTGCCATTTATTTTATTGCTACATGTAGTTGCTTTGAAGAATATCTACAATGACCAGCTTTTATTCATTGGAATTAAAAAAGGACCTTTCTCAGGAAATAAAGTCAAATTACTGTCTTTTACTCGATTACTGCTCTATTGGGTCTTTCTTAGCACTCTAGTTCAAAGCAGCGTCAATTAAAACTGTATCCTCTGACCTAAAACACGATTAAGTCGGTTTTCTTTCTACATTCGAGAGTTTTTTCCTCTCGAAGAAACCTAATAAACTAAAGTACTTTTGAAAATCTGTGAGGGACTGTATGTACAATACCTGAAATAGCCAGGATTGTATATACAATCCCCGACAACCATTAAATTAGGAAGGACGACCACCTGAAAGCATATTTTGTTCTTCTCGCTATTTATCCTCTACTTCAAGTATAATAAAATGGAAAGCAGGTGGAATAGCGCAATCAAATGAGAATGAGTGAAAATCTGACAATAATTATTGCTTCACTTAACGTCAGCATTCTTTCACGTCTTTGGTGAAAAATATTGTTTAAAAGCCATTTGTTCGAAAAAGCTCCTAATGTATTGTACGTGACTGTGCCATAATCTGATTAAAACTCATGAAATAATGGTTGTATTTTCAATTCGCGGAGTTCTTTGTTGCAAACGGGACAATGGGCCAAAGTATAAATACACTGAGTCTGCTTCAGTTTCAGGTTAACCCATTAAGGACCAGGCACCCCACTCTGGTCAGTAAAATTATCTAGCAATTTAGATAGAATGAAAATAATACTAAAGTGCACCCTTGCCCCTTAATGTGATTTTTCAATGTACAATTGCACAAAATGCTGTGGTCAGTTGATGGCAATAAGTACATTCAACTGGACTTCATAAATTTCTTGCACAACATCTCCTGAAGCGAAACTACTTAATATCTTGTCACTATGTAACCCTAACCGCCATAAGAATGTCGGAATTGAGGCTACACCACTGCCTGCAATATGTTCCCATCAGAAACATGATTAATAATATTATTACCAGCAGTACAAGTTTAATGGAAACACTTGTTCCCACTAGCCAAAGCAGATGACAATACACAGCCTAGGCGCAGGCGACCTGAAGAGTTGAACTACATCTAAAGCCAATGTGGAGTTTCAAATGCAAAATTAACCAAATTTGGATATAAATCTAGCTCAGCAAGGCCAAAATGGATTGTAATGCAACCATAAATTGGCTGTGTACAATTTGATTTTTAGACCTAAGTTTCAACTGATAATTTGGATTTTTATCAGGGGGGAATGAATGGACAACCTTTATCCCAGCTAAATGCCCAGACTTTACCAAAGTTTTTGGACATTAGAAGATTTGTCTATTTCGTTCAATTTTCACAGCAATTGTGGTTTATCTATTAAACCAAAATGATTAATGGCAGTACTAACAGGAATATGCTGGTGATACATTTGTTATGAAATACACATTTCATTAGCTTTGGTTTTCTGTAATTTGTGTTGCTGTGAACTGAAATGGAATTTACGTCAGCGTGGTCTGTTTTGAAAAAAGTTCCTAGGCCACGGTTGGACGATCATGTCATGAAAGTTGTGATGTTTGTTTGAGTTTTGTCTGGTTTTGGACATGTGGAGTTATCTTATTTTTGTGACCACATCACCATGACCAATCCTCCTGAAAATCTGATGAACAGTGTTACTGATCTGGTTTAAAAGGTTTGTGTTTGTGTTGTCAGATTTGTGGTCAAGGCACAAGTTGATTTTGTTTAATCCTTAGGTACTTTAGATACTTACTGAATTACTTTAGTAAGTAAATACTTTAGGTATTTACTGAATTTCAGGTATGATGTACTTACTATTCTGACTAGATTTGAGCTCGAAATACAAAATGAAAGTGTAAAATAACATAACTAGGATAAGAACCCTTACATTCTGACTTTACTATCTTAATTTTGCAAGGAACAATATTCCTTTAGTATCGAAAAATCTTTTTCAAACATCCTTGTTGATTATATCACATTCTAAAAAACGCTTTCACCTGGCAGAGCGAAAGACTTGGTCAGAATGTATGTGATTGGTCAACTTTTACTGTCAATCAATGTCACCTAAAATTACCTACCAAAAGTATAAAAGGAGATACTCCTTTGCCTACAGCAGAGGAACCAACGGAGAGAAGCTAACGAAGAGGAGTAGAAAAGAGAGCAGAAGAGCAGAGAAAATGAAGTTAGTCATCAAGAGGTGAACCTAAAGTCAGAAGAACTACTTGCTACAGCTGAACGTTCGTAAACCTTAGTTTCTGTATAAAGATCCCGTAGCTCGCCTAAATCGTGACTCAACTGAGCTGACAACACTCCTAATTTAACACATTACCTTTTCTTCCTTGTTCCTCATCAGTCACGTATATGTAACTACAGCTATATAATTATCACCGACCACAAAACAACAACAAACTTTTTATGGTTCTGTGTTGACTGTGATCAGTTTTCTGTTCTACAGTCAAACAGAAGCACATTTAGCAATTGCCTGCTTTTCTTGGAGTATGGCAGATGGTGCAGATAGAGGTCTCAGTTACTTTCACACCAACTACAGTATGACAACTTTCAAACCAGCCTCAACAACTATACATTCCCTGAATCATTGTATTAACCCTGGATTCCCAAACAGCCATTCGGCTTGTTAGCAGCAGTTACTTTTTCTTAGGTTTCTCTGGTTCTGCTAATAGTCACAATAAAAGGAAATAACTGTTTAAATTTATTGGAGCTCGTCATTTGAACACTAACTTGGACAATCTTTTCAACTACTAACCTTCGTACCACCATCAATCGCAATGGACAGCAATCACATTCAGTAACACTTCGTAGAGTTAAACAAAATCACAAATTGAATACATTTAGGCAATCCCTTCCGTTACCTTTAAGTTGAAGGCAAATGGCATTAACTACATTACCTAACTAAACAGGAACTTTTCATGATAATCTGACTATGTCGGAATCAACTGAAAAATGTTGACTCGAACGGAACTTGAACTCCTACCTTCGGGATACCGGTCTGCCGTTCTATCTGTTGAGCTATCGAGTAAACAGGAATTGGAGGCGAGATTTATCTAATTTAACTGCACGAGATATTCTCGCGACAACTTAACGTTTATCCATGAGAGGATATCTCGGCGAACCGGTATCCCAGAGGTGCGAGTTCAAGTCCTGCCTCGAGTCGACATTTTTCAGTTGACGTCGTTAGTGTCAGATTATCATGAAAAGTTTCTGTTCATGTAAGTCTTTGAGGATGATTCTGACATTACCTAAGTACTTATAAATTTTGATGCAATAATAGCCAATAAACGATAATCCCGCAAGGCCTTGTCTGCCGCTACCTACCTCTTCGACCACATGTAGATTACTATTTCACCCTATAGTGCTGAGTTCCATAATTTTTTGTCCAGAAACAAGTTAAGCTCTATCCCTTTATTATTGAGCAATAAATCATTACAGCAATTTTAAAGTAAATATTCTTGCACTTACTTTTTTCCTTCCTGGCTCTCTCTTCCCTGCATGTTCGTTTCAGTTGTTGGTTTTACTATAAGAATAAATATAAAAATACATGAAAACTACTTTTAGTTGAAATAGAAGGTATATAGAATACAACAATACTGAAAGTGTTTAGAATATTTGTTGTTCCCAGTTGTCTAAGTTTGCATCTTTACCTTTAGGCAACGCTGTAGTCGTCGTCATTTGTTGCGGTTGGGTAGTCAATAAATTATGGTAAAATAAATAAGACAAAATTAAATAAAATAAAGTACAGAAAAGAAAAGAAAAGCAAAAAGAAGTAAAAAAATTAAATAAATAAAAATTAAAATAAAATAAAATTGAAAGAAAATTGAAATGAAATTGAAAGAAAATTGAAATGAAATTGAAATAAAATTGAAATGAAATTGAAAGAAAATTGAAATGAAATTGAAATGAAATTGAAATGAAATTGAAACCAAATTGAAACCAAATTGTAATAAATGTGAAATAGTACTAAATAAATTGAAGAGAGATGAGATGAACAGAAATGAAATGAAACAAAATAAAATATTTTAATTGGGTGCATCTCAAGCTTCAGTTCATTTTTAACCCACTGTAGCCCCAACAGCCAGCCCAAACCCTGTCTTTCACGAATAAATTTTTCTGATGATACTCAGAACAAATTAAATATGGTAGTCTATGTATGTAATGGATTAATGCTCAAAGGAGATATCTGAGTCTCTGAGAATGGAACATGTGAGCTCTTGATCACGAATGACTTGCTCATTTTAAACTTTTCAGCAATACAGTAACCCAAATGGCCGGGTGAATTGCAGTGTATGCTGCCTCAAATGTCTACTGCTGTACAATAGGTGTAACATAATTACTGCCAAGGTCTTGAAGTATCTACATGTCATTTATTACTTATTGATGTAACTAGTAATAAATTACTGACATCCTGAGACTCGCATAACTGAGCAGAACAGCTCGTATGGTACACCAGTGCTGTATCAATTATTTACGTATAATAACTGACAACAGTTACAATTACAGCAGGTCAATACGGCCATTGAATGACTTTAAACTCCAAGTATTTTTCCCTTCAGGAGAGTGTCCTCGACAGCTATGCCTATCCCCGTCAATCAGAATTACATCTTAATAATTTGCCTACATTAAGACCTCGCTAACCTGCAGTTGTCAGTGTTGAGGGAAAGAGAAGATCATAGGTGTAGGAACCGGGAGCCATTAGGCAGGTGTCCCCACAACTTTTTTGAAACGACCAAAAGAGCCCTTTTTAGCCATAAAAAGTGCTCTTTTTAGAGAAAAATGAAATGCCTTTACATAAGTTAGTGTAACGCGTCAGTTTTTGCCCTAATGCTTGGGTTTATATATTAAAAGATACATAAGAATATGAAAAGAAAATCCCCATATTGAAAAACATCACTTTTACTCTGATGTCAGTCCCAACCAAGAAGCTGGACCTTTTCCTGTTAAATTAGTATCCGAGAATCCCAATGTATCATCACGAGCCTGTGGCGTGCCCAGCTCATAGTCCAGCAGGCCCGGGCTGTCTTTTTGTTTGTTTGTTTGTTATTTTGTTTTGGTTTTTCTTTTTATGGTGAAATAAAATAGATTAAAATATTATATAAACAAAAGGAAACAAAAAGGCAAAAGCTACCCAAAGCTTAAAATAGTTTTAAGCGAAAAGTACAGCAATGATTAACCCAACGCAGTTCAGTGACAGCAGCAGTCATTTCCAGCGGTTTCCCCAGAAGTAATCCGACAATTCTTATTTTTAAAAATTTTCTGGGAGCCATTCCCCTGGAATCCTCTTGGGGAAGCCGCGTTCGGTGCACTGGTTGAGTTTCCCGAGCCCCCAAATATTCAGAGGTCTGGATACAAAACTTCAAATTAATCAAAGGATAGAATGGGTAAAGGCAGCAACATTGGACAAGGATCTTCGAGTTAATGATTTTCACTTTTACTAAAACGCAAAGCTCAGTCAAAAGAACTGGGATGATAGATGTTATCTATTTTTAGGGTACCCTTTCGGTGCGCAAAGGTGCCCCTGAAAGGTTCCGTCCCCCTTCCCCGGTAAAATTTGATTCTTACGCCACTGATTGCTTGGTCCCTACTGCGGAGATATCGACATAAACTAAGCGCGTTTGGCTTTCCCCTAGCCCTGTCCTTATGTTGTTGTTGTACGTTGCTTCGTGTGAACAAGGCTTAATCTGTAAACTAGGAACTGGGAATAAAATCTGAAGACGGTCACCAGAAGACGAAACGTAAGATGAAAGTAATTCCCGAGAGGGACAATAGTTGTAATCTGGATGATCTGTGGACATAAAGAAAAACAATTTCTGAGCGCGAGACTGGATCGAACCCGCATCCTTCTGACGACCGGCGACACACTCTTAACTTTTGAGTTACCAACATTCAGATAGTGACATAATCTGTCGATCAGTCGGTGTGACAGATGTATTGCTTGTGTGGCAGCCACGATATGGTAATAATGTTAGTGAGTGGCATGAACATTATACAGAAAGTTCATGTTGAAGTTAAACGTTATTACAGACGTTATAGGCCCTGCTCCCCTCGGATTCTTTAGTCCTCTGGGGATGTTCAAAATCACAAATTTCCTCCGTTGCTGATGAAAGTGGGAAATTTTGCCTTTGTCTGCCAAATTACCCTCGTGAATAACTTATGGAGAATTTAGAAGAGGAAGAAATCTGTTAAGTTGTGCTCATAATACTTCATATAAAATCAACGTAATTGGTTATAATGAGTTATCTCAGTTGAGCCAGTAATATGATCAAAGCCAATAATATAATACTTTTCCTGTAATACCATATATAGCACTCTCAATGATTATTCTGACCAATTGAAATTAAGCACTTTGTGACATAAACGCACTTGATGTAGAAATAAAGTTCAGTTCTTGTATGCTTCCACTGAGTGTGTATCTTTCATTAGTGATAATAGAATTAATAAAGTAATGGCAACTACAACGAACTCGACAAAATCATTTTCTTGTATAGCCTGTTTTCTTATTAGCCACATTAGCATAAGCTCAGTGGCGATTTATCAATGAGGAAATTGACCATGCCGACTTTGCCGGCTTTACTCTAGTCAGGAATATCCTGCCAACACAGGGGTTTTTACCACGAAATACACACAAATTACTCGTTAGTCCTTAAGATGAAACGAGAAATGTCCGAGGGCGATAAGTTCAACGCTGAGATTATGTACACTTTGAACCATAATTGATCGCAATGTATTACTGTGAACAAGAGATATACCAGAAAGGAATCAAGTTTTTCTAAGAAACGTTAGATATTCAAAGAATATTCTACTACAAGCGGGAAGATCGGTATCACCAAAAAACACTGAATAGAATTGGATAGTGTTTGGTGTTCCTGAAGAATAACAAGGACGAAAAGTAAATAAAGAAAGCTTCAGTGTGAGAATAAGTCTGCTGCAACATGACAAAAATCATCCCGCTATTGCGAGATCGGCCAACATCCTGGGTTGATGCTTGATGCTCCGACATCAGTATAAAAGATGCGAAATGGAAAATCTTAACATTTTATATTACTTGGCAAAATGTTCTGAAAAAGCTTTGTCAAAGGAAAAATATCGCCGCGGTAATAATGAAGTCAAAAAGCAGACTACAGCGCTCAAATTGGTCTTCCGTTTCAACTAATATGATTCCGATCTACGAGGACTTCGATACGTTTATACGTCGCTTTCTTTGAGACGAAAATAGGTATCAAACTGATAACAAGAACTCTTTATGAGATGATAGATGAACGATCATCAAGCTCTACCTTCTGAAGACTCGATCCCCGTCTGGGGCTCAAAAATTGTTTTCTTGAGGGTAGAGCTTAACGATCGTTCATCTATCATCTCATTATATTTTCAAGTTCTCATACTTCCAACATAAATTTCAATAACGGTTTAGTAACCAGTGGGATGTACGCTCAACAGAATATTGCTCATAATGATATAAAATTAGAATTGAGAACTTAAGCAACAGACGTTCTTAGTTCACGGAATGCAGCCCAATAAACTGATCAATTGGTGTTTTTGGATTTTGGGGAGTGAATGATCAACGATAATGAATAGCTTACAGATCCCAAGAGAGATCACAGTATGTCTGGGAGCGTTCAGATAAATAACAAAGTACGGGGAACTATACCGGGAAACTAATAACGAAAAATGCAAATATAAATAGTTTCGATTAAGGTAATAAAGATAATCATGAAAAACTGACGTAATCGGCCGTTGGAAATCTAATTAGAAGCGAGCAGTAAACACGGCATACTAACTTATACTGATAAGACGGTTAAGATTAATATTTTCTACCTGCTTATCGATCCTAGAGCCTTAGTTGATAGCTTCTTATTTTTGTACCTGATAGCAACATTAACATCTTAAATAACCATTCATAAAACGCGTTAATTTTGATGAATAAATATATTTCTAAAACGAAGTAAAATTTATATCTGTAGGGCCACCTACTCTAAAGGCGATACGATTCTTCACCTTTTGTAGGCGAATAAAGGTTTTTGAAGCGTCGATCATGTCATGCAAACAGATATGTAGCAAACACGAAGAATAGAACTTATTCATTAATGACATCATATTGGATATTCTTTAGTAGACATATGAACTTACTTCCTTTTGTGGTGAAGAAGGTGATTTAGATCGGTACAGACACGGAAATAGCTAGAAATAAGACTTTTTTTTGTGGTCATAAATCGGCACAGGATAACTATATCCAACGAAAGTTCAAATGGTGGTCAATTCTAACAAGAAGTGTCTATTATCCCTTGTTCTCTTCTTGCAAGTTGATCTTGTACTTCTGTCTACATTGGAGCTTTTGCTTGCTGTTTCTGATTTATCCTTTTTGGTGGGCTGTTTCATTTGACAGTGTTTGACAGTGGTGTGACTGGAAGTTGACCAATAAGCTGCGTTTGGACCAAGTTTTTTCCTCCACCAGGTGAAGGCGTTGTTTGGAATGTTGTGTTTTTAGCAGGATCGTTTCAAAAAGATATTTCGATGCTAGATGAATGTGATTCTGTACCAAACTGACATGGTACGACAGTAAAGTAGCTGTCTTCCTGATGGCTATGTTATTTTACAGTTTCGTACCACGTTCGGAGCTTGATTTTGGACTGAATTCAAAAATTATGCTATACCTAGAATTCAGAAAAAGTAACTCATAGATAGGCTGGACTTACACAATCCGGAGCAAGAATTTAACAATAATGACTTAAGCTTAGAAATCTGATGACTTAAATAAAAACACTTTAGAACTACACTGATAAAATTGTTCATGAGAGCTCCAAGAGGGGTAACAGTTGTGCTACGATAAGGATTCTTGATTTTAGCAAAAGAAAATAATTTTGTAAATCTTTACCCCGACAAAGCTCAAACCAACTGTACAACTTTCGTTATAACTTATAAGGTCGCCTAGATATAGCTTAGGTGTTGTTCTTTGAATAGATTACTGTGGTATTCAATAAAGTACTATTCAATTCATGACAACTTACGTAGCACAAATTACATGCAGAGATGATAAAATATGTTTCATAATACTTTGTTTTCTATTCTTTTTCAACAACAAGGCTGGAGTGACCAAGTGATAAGCACACTTAAGATTACTCCGTAAGGTACCATTAACTCTTTCGACATGCAGACCACCTAAGATGATAAAATGTGTTTCACAACACTTTGCTTTCTATCAGAGGAAAAAGTCTTGAAGTTTGCTCTACAGCAACAAGGCTGTAGTGACCAAGAAATATGTCCGCTAAAGACTAATTAATAAAATACCATTAAAAAGGTTCATAATGTCGCACTGTCAGTTTGAATACATTGTGTTTCTCTTTGAAGCATAAATAACACTTGCGTAAGTTCTTCAGGGCTTAGCTGCTCTTCGTACAACCGGATAGGAAGATTGTCCTACAAGCTTAAGAGCTTTTGTAAATTAAGGCTATCGTTGATCTATATAGAAAATTGTGTTCCTCTAAAAGCGCTGGTAAACCTTTCGTTTCGTAAAACGAACCTTATTTTCGCTCGAAAGAAAGTTTAGAGAACCGTTAACTAGAAGTTATGTGAAAAACCTTGGTACATACACTATTTAAAGTAGAAACAAACTCAAAGAATGAACATACCAAACAAAACGTCAACACTCCAATGAAGCTCAATTCCTTCTCGGTTTCTGGTTCAAACAACAAATGTTCTTGATTCACGGATAGCACATAAACTGGTATTTACGACTTTTGGTCAAGTTTATAAGTGAACGACACACCAGGAATCACATCACAATGCAAGGATTTCAAATTATTTCTATTTTTTTACTAAGCAAAAAATGCGATACAAATAAAACGGCTACATGAAAAAATTATTTTTAACCCCTTATCTTGCAAATTAATTTTTCGTTTTGTTGTTTATTCTATTTGGTTTTCTTTTGCTAAGAAACAACTGCGTTGTGGATTCACCTATAGAAAACTGGACGGCCTTGCCCCACGGCGGTTAAATTGTGAAAGTGTCCCCAGAATTGGAATTTATGAGTCCATTTGCTAATGCCAATGATTACCGATCTGGGTTTTTAGCAGATTTGTGGACTATTTATGAGTCCTTTCGGACAACATATTTTGTACACACAGTGTTTCCTATCTTTACACAGTTGGTTATTATTGAAGATGGAACAGGAGGCTTAAGAAGTATTTGTCTAAAATTATGACCAAGAAGTAAGCTGTTTTTTAATTCATTGCTTTGCCCAAAAAATTCCATGCAAAGTCAAATACTTCTTTGGTTCTTAAATGTCAAGGGATTATCCTAAAATTGCTTCGTTCAGGAAAACGGATTGATCCGGATAGTATTATGCGACATTTGTTTGGTCTTTGATAATAACCAAGCTCAGCAATATTGATATTGATCAGTGCTTGTTGTCAGGCCCACAGAGAGGCAAAAGGAAGCCCGGGTCAAAGTGGGACATCCAGAGAACGTCCATCTCCCACAATCTTCAGATTATGGCCTTTGCGCCAAAAAGAGTTTCATTCGGGATTAAGGCCTTTAAGGCATTTTGAGGAACTCTTAAGAATAACCCTTCCAACCTGAGGAGCCTAAGAGAACGAGGTCCTGGGGCAATCTGCATTCTGCACCTTATCCCCTCCTTGAGGGCCTGGTTGTTTGGAGCACTACGTGGGTCAATATCCTGTTAACGACTTGTGTTTTCAAAGTTGAGCTAACGCGGGATTAAAGGCAAAACAAAAACAGCATTCAATTTGAAACTCGCCTATCTTAGGTCGGGAAGGCAAGTAAAATACAGGACAGTCAAAAAAATTCGAGATAGCAGAAGATATTATGATCTTGCAAAACAGCAGTGAAACTAACGGAACACAATTTGAAACAGTAAGACACAATCTGAATATTTTTTTTTTTAGCCCATTATCGTGCACAATGTTTTTTCCTTTCGTTGTTTGTTCTATTTTGTTTTGTTTTGCTAAGAAACGACTGGGCTGTGGATTGACCTATAGAAAACTGGACTGCTTTAACCCACTGCCTTTCAAATGCAAGAAGTGTCCATCGCATTGGAATTTATGAGTCCATCTACTAGTGCCAATGACCACTGATCTGGAATTTTAGCAGAATTATGGACAATTTATGAGTCCTTTCGGACAACATATTTTGTACACACTATGTTTGCTTTCTTTACACATTTGGTTATTATTGAAGGTGGAACCAGGGGGCTTAAGAAAGTATTCGTCTAAAATTATGTCCAAGAAGTAAGCTGTTTTTTAATTCATTGCTTTGCCTGAAAAAATTCATGCAATGTCAAATACTTGTTTGGTTTTTAAATGTCAACGGATTATGCTAAAATCGCATCCTTCAAGAAAACGGATCGTCCCAGTAAGTATTATGCGACTTTTATTTGGTCTTTGATAATAACCGAGCTGAGCAATATCGATATCGTATGCAGGCCCGATGAGTGGCAACAGGAAGCCCGGGGCAAAGTGGGCATCCAGAGACCCTCCACCCCCACAATCTTCAGATTATGGCCTTTGCGGCAAAAAGAGTTTCATTCGGGATTAAAGCCTTTAAGGCATTTTGAGGAACTCTTAAGAATAAGCCCTTCCAACCTGAGGCCCCTCAGAGTACGAGGTCCTGGGACAATCTGCCTCTTGCCTCTCCCCCTCCTTAAGGACCTGGTTGTTTGGAGCAATATGTGGGTCAATATCCAGTTAACGACTCGTGTTTTCAAAATTGAGCTACCGCGGGATTAAAGAAGAAACACAAAGAGCATTAAATTTGAAACTCGCCTATCTTAGGACAAAAAGACAAATAAAATACAGAACAGTCAAACAAAATTCCAGCGGATCTATCTTCTTAAAATTTTTTCTTTTTAATAAGCAGATAGATTTAGATATCCTTTTGCACTGTTCATCATTATGTTCATTCCATTTTAACTCTTCATCAAGAATAATTCGTAATACTTTCTTATTTATTACTAGTTTAATTTCATGCCTTCCAATTATAATATTTGGAGTTTCAGTAAATTGCTTTAGTCTCTTTTTGATGCTATTACACGACCAGTCATGAACAGAAATCCAAAAGCAAGACCAAAAAAAACCTAAAGAACTGTTAACTAAGAATTTGAGCTAGACTTGTTACATCCAAGAACTAAGAGAACGTTAAAGAATGCTTTTAAATTTTAACCAGGCGACAGCCGACGCAACATCTAAGCATGTCGTCTTGCGAACCATCTCTCACACTTCGTTCCTCCTCTTCTTCGGAGACAGAATATCGATTAACGTTAGTAAAAAAATGGTGAGACATGCAAATGATGTTTGTCATTCGCAAAGCACCTGTTCTTCGTCTTTCCGATCAATGACGTTGTCGTATGCGCAGCTCGTAAAAACATCCTAAGTTATGACATGGTTACTAAATAAACGTTTTTGTCTCATATTTCTGCTTGCTCCAGTTCCTCAAAACCCCCTGAATTAGGTTCGAACCTAATTAAAAGTGTCGAACGTATATAATTCAGACGTCGAACTTATCATGCGTTTAATAGCTTGAATTACGTTCGGCACATGATAAGCTCGACGTCTGAATTGGGCCTAAGTTTGATTCGATCTTCATTAATGCAATCTGAATTATGCCAAACGTTAATCTCCGTCTTCATCAATACAGATACGACGCGGATACGGCTAAAATCGTGACGACTATAAATTACAGCAGTGTCACCATGAGTACAAGGTTGTCGGCAAGGATGCGGACACGAAGTCTGCGAAGGATGAAAATTCAGATCATGTAGCAATTTAGGTACAGTAGTAGATCAATCTATATTCGGTTATTAAGCTGCTGCAATAATTGTCCTCTCACCTAATCCAAAATCCATAATTTAAAGTCTTAGAAGCCGTTTATAATCAACATTGAATAGCTGGTTACACAAGTTCGTTAAATAAAACAAATACATGTACTATTCAAAAGGTTGAGAAGCTACACTATGAACCGCATGCTTAAAAACACAAAAAAGTCTCCGTAATCCGGACCCATATTAGCATGCGGTGCCGACGCTTGTGCAGTTCCTGTTAAGCGTCCGCGCATTGGAGTTCAAAAGCTTGTTCTGAGTAGTTGAGATCACGTGGATTTTAATCGCAGCAAACAAAATTAATTTGCGTAATATATTATAATTATGTGTTGTAATTCATGGCCATTTTTTGGTGAGTTTTGTATTTTTCGGCTTTGATAAAACCTTCAGATCGACGTTTTCTTGGAAAAAAAGAAGCTTTCGGTGAAATTTGAGATTGACCACCCTCGCTTCGTCATTCATCCTGGCTCACAACATATACGCCGCTCGTGCTTTGGTATCTTGAAGCAAAGAAGGAACTACAAGAAGGAGCTTCATGATTTGAACGATAAACTTCTGCGCTAATATCACGAAAAAGGTGGGAGCAAAGAGACTTGCAGTTAAAACCAGTGACTGATTCAACACTCTCTCTAGTACATTTTCAACCAACCTTGACACTGATTCTACGTCGGCAAAGACTCCAACATCAAATGAATAAAATTTCACCTCCCCCGACTACCATTTCGTCCTTTAAAGTTGGGTGGTAAATTAATACTGTCAACCGCACTTTACCTGACGATATTGGGTCAACTTGGAAAAAGTTGTGTGGAGGAACATACACACAAATTGGTCGCGCCACTTTGGCGTTGTAAAATGGTCAGAGGACAGTTTGTCCTTTTGTTTTTAATAGAAATCAATCGAGGGAGCTCTAATATCTGCTCCAACAAGAATTCTATAATTTTACGCAAAACCAGCAAAGAGAACATCGTTAACTTTTTGTTAACAGAACGTGATAACGAGTTGAAGGACAAACAAGTCATACTGCATCTTGAAAACATTCACCATCTAGCTTCGCATCGGCGACAAACGCCTTGTTTACAAAACTTACTGAGGCTGCCAGAAGCTAATTACTCATTATAAACACCATCTGAAATAAATTAACAATCAAGCAATCACATAGGATTCCAACTTTCTGTGGAAAATCCACGTGAGTAGAACAAGCTTTTGGCTTCCGACACGCAGATGCTTAACTCTTTAAGTACGAAAAGGGGTCAAAATGATCCGGCAAAAGCAAAGGAATCTGCAGATGAACAAAGGAAAAACAAAGAGAGAATAACGAACAAAAGAAATAAAATTCAGGAGTTAAATAGTTAACAGGAACTGCACAAGCGTTTGCACCGAAGGCTAGACCTATATACGCATTTCAATCCTATCTGCAATCAAACAAATGGAATGGTAGTGAGTACAGCTTTGTTAACTCTTTACGAACAAAGCTGTAACTTGGTAACTTATTTGTTTCCCTTCACTAACCCAAGAAGATTTTACTCGTCGACGAGAGGCGTCGTTGAAGCAGATTGGGGGTGTCCAGCTTAGTTTGTCGGAATATTGTACTCCTTCAAAAATTTCGAGAATTTAATTTGACAAGCATTCAGGCCATGTAAGATAAAGCCTCGCCTCGTCGGCTTTAACACGCAAATGAAAAGATGAACCAGTAACCAAAAGGGATTTTTTCCTACCTGAACAAATCAAATTTTGCTCGAAATTTGATGCTCCAGATATTTTTGCCCTTACAATCTTTGGAAGTCGGAACTTCCCTATAACCCTCTGATAACCTACGCCCCTGCCTCGAGGGTCGGCCTATACAGGATTAAAAAATTATATTTCTTAGACCTTTACCATGCGGATTTGGCGTCCCGAAACTTATTCATTTTACTCTGGGTGGTGCCACATGATGTAGCTACTCAATAAGAGATCACCTATAGGTCAGAGAACAGTTGTTTGCTATTCTACTTATCTAAATATCTTCAGAAATAAGTGAGATACAGAAGAGCAGTAAACACTGTTTTCTATCATTTCGAAACTTTTTTTAAAACAAACTATCGCAATTTTCATTTCATGTTTACAACCCTTTCTGGAGTTTCCAGAGAAAAGAATGTCATAAACAAATTTTCAATACAGAAGAACTAAATAATGCAAGCCATGTTCAATGTATAAGATTTAAAAACTTAACAAATGTAAGTTGAGCAAACTATGACTTGTTTACGTTTACCAGTGGTTTATCTCTGAAGACTAGGAGGAATTTAATATTTTACTTCACGACGAAATTCTCTAATACAGAGTTGAATTTATCTTTTCTTGAAAGATTACAGTTTTACAAAATTTCAAACCCCACACAGAGTACTCAAGCGGGACTTCAGGCTATAGTCCCTACAACTATTAAAATAGATTTTTTGCCACTCTAAAAAAAATGTATTCTTAATATATTATTATAATATATTAGATTTGTGGCTGCTTTTCGGTATTTATGGTTGTATTCTTTTCACTCATGTTGGCTATTGGCTTACAAAAATTTATTCTACTGGTGGTTCTTTCGGTTACTGCTTTGTTATCTTGATTTTGTCTACTTTATTAGTGTAACATTACGAGGATGTCTAAATATATCAGTGGAGGTCACAGACAGGGGTCAAGAATAGAGATATCAAATGACGATAATATAGAGCTGAGCAGATATAGGATACTAGCGACGAATATAGACATCGATAGTAGGAGACTAAGAAGGTGATCAATAAAGGTCGTCTGTCATTTTATTATGTGTGGCTTATTACATTGGTGCCGTGACCTGGATGACTACACCAACAGCAACAACGAGAGCAAATTTGTTATCTGTTCCTGCAACATTTTCAGACGGCGATTTCGGACTGTGGTTGCGTAAATTCGAACTGTGTTCGACGGCAAACGGTTGGAAAGAGGAAGAAATGTTGAAGCGTTTACTGACTTTGTTATCGGGCAAAGCTTTCGTAATGTTTGATCGGCTTGGAGATGACAATAAAGGGGATTTTAAAGCTTTGGCGGCAGCGATAAAGAAACGAGCAAACATATTGCTATGATGGAGTTTCGTCGACGTGCGCGCAAGCCGGGGGAGGATATCCAAGTGTTCGCATATGGTTTGGAAACCTTGCTCAGTCGAGCAATCCCTAATATTGGGAGTGACGAGAGAAACACGCTTTTAAAGCAGCAATTTATCGAAGGATCTTCTCCTGCGCTAAAACGCGAGTTATTACAACGACCGAGTTTGAAATACGAGGAGACAGTCCAGATTGCACAACAATTAGATTTGACACCTGAGTTGTCATCGCCAAATACCGATCCTAATGTGAACCAAATGAGAGTTCAAAGAGAGGACGAATCCAGCAGCGAGTCAACAATGATGCGCCAGTTAAAGGAAAGCGTCGAAGTTCTCACCGAGAAAGTAAACCAACTATCAGCATCGGTGAACAATATCAGTGACGTGGCAGCAATACGAACGGAGAAACCCCGTCGAGGTAGACGTGGTGCCTGTTATAACTGCGGCGGACTTAATCATCTCGCAAACAAATGTCGTCAACCCAGGCGAAGAAATGACTGTGGGCAACGGGGGAACGGAAACTACTATTTTGTGTGTGGTGAACTCGGACATTTTGCCCGGGATTGTCAGTTTCGGTACCAAGCCCCTCAACAACAGCGCCAGGGAAACTACCAAAGGCTGGCCCGCTATTAGGCCAGGGGTCAGCTCGTGACGACAACGCCATTCCAATTAACAGTGTTTCGCCAACTGCAGTTTTCATTAAAGCTACATTAGGTGAACACCTGCAACAGTGTCTCGTAGACACCGGAGCGACTGTGTCACTGGTAAACAAGGACATTGTCCGAGGACACATAAGGGAATGTAAACTGAGGGCACGGGGCGTTGGTGGGGAGAACTTGCACGTGATTGGCATGACTGATATTCATGTAAACGTGAATGGTTTAAATGTAGTCCACACCTTTGTGGTAGTAAATATGCAGAACCAGTGCATACTCGGTGCTGATTTCTTGAAAGCAAATGGGATGGTTGTTATTATTGCACAGGAAAAATTGTCGTGGGATTCTGGGGAAACGCGCTTGCTTATTGAAGCAGCTGCGCCAACTGTCAATAAATTATCGGTTCTGCTGGAGAAATACGCAGACGTTGAACATGAATGCAATTGACACTGGAGACAGTCGACCGGTCAAACAACGACCATACAGAATACCTGTTCATTTAAACAAAGTTGTGAAGAACTAAGTTGATGAAATGCTTGCTCGGGGCCTCATTAGGCCAAGCAACAGTCCGTGGTCATCTCCAATTGTAATGGCCCCCAAGAAAGATGGTGATTATCGTTTCTGCGTCGATTTTCGACGCTTGAACGCAGTTATGAGGAAAGATGCGTTCCCAATGCCACGAGTGGATGAGATACTCGATAAACTTGGTGGAGCACGCTTCTTTAGCACGTTAGGTTTAGCTTCAGGCTATTGGCAAGTTCCTCTGAGAGAAGCGGATATACCAAAAACCGTATTCGACGTCGGCCCCAACCATTACGAGTTTACTGTTATGCCCTTTGGCTTGACAAACGCACCGCCCACCATTCAGCGGATGATGACAAAATTGCTCCATGGGATAAGCGGGTGTCTTGTATTTATCGATGACATCATCATGTTTGCTGACACTTGGGAAGAACATCAGAAGATTTTGGAGGAGGTCTTGCATCGAATCAAAGCAACTGACTTGAAGCCCAAGAGATTACAAATGTCAATTCGGACGGGAATCGGTCCAGTTTCTGGGACATATTGTATCAGCAAATGGAATCCACCCAAATCCAGAGAAAGTCCAAGCAGTCCAGGATTTTCCGACACCTTCGTCGTTGTCGGACGTCAGAGCACTTGTGGGAATGGCATCATACTACCGCAGGTATGTCCAAAATTTCGCAGACATTGCCTCTCCTCTTCATGAACTAACCAAAGGAGGCAGAGAATTTTGTTGGACACCAGCAGCACAGCGAACGTTTACTACTCTAAAGACCCACTTATCCACTTCACCCATCCTTGCCCTGCCAAATTTTATGATTCCCTTCACGGTTTACACCGATGCCAGCGATACTGGTCTCGGCGCAGTGTTATCGCAACGTACTGGTTCCAGTGAACACCTAGTTTGCTACGCGTGTCGGTCACTGACATCAGCTGAGAAGAATTATTCGACAACTGAGAAAGAGTGTTTGGCGATTGTGTGGGCAATTCACTATTGGCACCCATACCTATTAGGCAAGGAGTTTAAAGTTGTTACCGACAATCAAAGTTTAACATGGCTGCAAGGATTAAAAGAACCCAAAGGTCGCTTAGCACTCTGGATCTTGACCCTGCAGGAATGACTTTTCCATCGAACATCGCCCTAGTCGTGAGAACAGCAATGCGGATGCACTCTCACGATCTCCCCTGCCAACTTCACTTGTCAATCATCCACATTTACCAGATGAGGAAATCACCATAGGGGTTACACCCACCCTGGTGCAGTCAGATTGGTCCCAGGAAGAGATTTGCCAGGCACAACACGATGATCCTGTTGTCTCAACTGTACTTCAGGCAAAGCTGAGTACCCCTGCAGAACAAGAACCACCTAGTGATTGGACAGAAGATCGTGAACTTCGTCGTTATCGGCAAGTCTGGAAACAACTGGAGATAGTTGACGGTGTTTTGCATCGACGAGTAGGAACAAGCGGTCGGAAAGATGGTCTCGTTCTTGTGGTTCCTCGAAAAATGCGTGCGGATCTATTGAAGCTTTCTCACAATTATCCTTGTTCAGGCCAAATGGGTATAAATCGCGGCGTCGAACGGTTGCAGCAGTGGTATTACTGGCCCGGAACGGCCAGCGAAGTCCTTCGGCGGGTTGCAGAGTGTGATGTGTGCAACCAAAGGCAACTCCGGTCACCATCCCATCGCGCTCCTATGGAAAACATCCGAGTTGCTCAACCAATGGAATTGTGGGCAATGGACATTTTGGGACCACTCCCTATAACAGCACAAGGGCACCAGTATCTTTTGGTGATGAGTGAGCACTTTACAAAATGGGTCGAAGCAGTGCCAATGGCTGATCAGAAGGCAGAGGCAGTAGCCCGGGCATTTATTGACAACGTAGTGTCTCGACATGGCGTTCCAGTGAAGCTTCTCACTGACCAAGGTAGAAACTTTGAGTCGGAGCTCATGAACGAGGTGTTTAAACCATTGGACGTTCACAAGTTGCAGACATCGCCATATCACCCACAAACGGACGGCCAAGTGGAACGGTTCAACCGTACACTAAAGGCAATAATCTCGTCGTATATAAATAATCATCACAACGACTGCGATTTACATTTACCCTTGCCGTTATTTGCATATCGGACGAGTGTTCATTCCTCCACGCATTTATCTCCTTTTATAGTGTTGCGTAACGATCGTCACGCGCTAAGAACCTTCTAGAACATTCGAACTTCTCTTAGTTTTGATTAGTCATACTGCTTACTAATGCTGACATTGTAATTTTGCTGACTCACGCTGATGTCAGAACTTTTTAGGTTACTTGGGTCATGAACATTGTCATGATTGTTAGTAAAAATAGTATTATTAGGTCATTTTAGAAATGACGTAAGTTGACGTCATAGTTTACGGACAGGCTATATAAGCGCGACTCGCTTCTACCCTCGGTGTGCGTTGTTTGGTGTGTTGTTTGGTGTGTTGTTTGGTGTTAGTTTATGTGCTCAAGATCGTTACCTGAATTCAAGAAGTTAACAATCGTGGTTGAACCGCTTTGCTGCTGGAACTTTTTATTATTCGTCACTGTTGGGTCGTCAGAGTCGCAAGCTTGAAGTGTCAAGAAGACAGATAAGCTCTGAACATTTTTAGTTATTTTCTTAACTCTTTAGTTTCTGTTTGCGTTTGTGAATAAATCTTTTCGTTTCTTGTTACACGTCAGTAACAAGCGAACAAGGCGAAGAAAGAAATAAGTTTTTCGTTGGTACAATCGAAGGGCGTATTGACGAACACGCAACAAGGACTATGCCAATTTTCACATCCGGTATGAATGTCACTTACAAGCTTGACACTGGCGCTCAAGTGAATATACTCCCTCAAAAGATATATAACGTTCTTCCGAAAAAACCACAACTACATAAAACCAAAGGAAAGCTGATTGCCTACGATGGAAACGAAATACCTGTGATCGGAAAATGTGTCGTTCACTTGCAGAGAAAAGAGCCTGAAGTAATTCGACTCCGATATTATTCCAAACCACGACGTATTTGGAGAAATTGGGCGTTTACCTGGCGAACATCATATACAAATCGACGAAAATGCAGTTCCTGTAGTTGACCCTCCGAGACGCGTTCCATACGCGCTAAGAAACAAACTCAAATCAGAACTAGACCAAATGCAACAGCTGGATATAATCAAAGAAGTTGATAATCCGACTGAATGGGTAAGTTCGCTGGTCATTGTTGAAAAGCCAAATGGAAAACTACGTCTATACTTAGACCCATATGACCTAAACAAGGTGATCAAAAGTGAACATTTCCCAATGCCAAAAGCAGAAACAGTAATGTCAGAAATGTCTGGAGCAAAATATTTCACCCAACTCGATGCATCCGACGACTAATGGCAAATTAACGTTGACGAGCAAAGTTCCAAACTCCTTACGTTCAACACACCGTTTGGACGATACAGATTTAAACGTCTCCCATTCGGTATACTCAGCGCAAGCAAAGTATTTCAAAAGAAAGTTAAAGAAATCATCGAAAGTTTGGAAGGTTGTGCGAACGTGCAACATGATATCCTTATTATATGGGGTAGTGACAAAGAACAACACGACGCAAGAGTGAACACTATCTTGGACAGAATACATCAGGTGGCACTCAAGCTGAACGTAAAGAAATGCCTGTTTGAATGAACAGAATTTGTTTTTCTCGGAAACGTATTCTCAGACCAAGGTGTGAAACCTGATCCAACGAAGATTGAAGCTATTCGAGACATGCCAAGACCTAATTCCAAACAAGATCTGCAGCGTCTACTTCGGATGGTTACATACCTAGGAAAATTCATTTCAAATCTTTCCGAAATAACAAATCCTCTACGCCAACTGCTTGAGTCAGACGTACAACGGCATTGGTCAAATCCTCATGACGCCATTCTCGAACAAGTAAAGAGATCCCTCACTGAGAGTCCGACGTTAAAATACTACCATCCCAAGTTACAAACAAAGATATCCGCGGACGCCTCTAAATCAGGATTGGGAGCTGTTATAATGCAGAAGCATGATGACGCATGGGTACCAGTCGCGTATGCACGCAAAGCACTAAGCAAGTCAGAACAAAACTACGCACAAATAGAGAAGGAGACACTAGCAATCCTGTTCGGCTGTGAACGCTTTCATGTCTACCTCAACGGGAAACCCTTCATCGTTGAATCAGATCACAAGCCACTGCAGCCCATATTCACTAAACCAATTTGTAAAGCACCACCAAGGATTCAAAGATTTCTTCTGAAGTTGGCAAAATACGACATGGAAATATAGTTCAAACCCGGAAAAGAACTACCAGTTGCAGACACTCTGTCGAAAGCATTCATCCCAGCAAAAGAATGTGATGCTGAAGACGAAGCCGAGTGCCAGGTCCATCTAGGTCATGTCAACTCTCCCCATATCAAATCAACAGATAAAAAGATTCCGACAAAAAACCGTCCAAGACAAAACCCTACAAAGCCTAAAAGAAATCATAAGACCTGAATGGCCAGAAAGAAAAGAAAAACTTCAGAATCACATCAAACCATTCTTTAATATTCGAAATCACAGAGATCAACGGCCTACTAGTGAAAGAAGAACGAGTCATAGTCCCAACAAGCCTCAGAAAGGAGATGAAAGCAAGAATTCATGAGGGACACCTTGGGATTGAGAAGTGCAAAGCAAGAGCTCGAGACTCAATGTACTGGCCAGGAATAAACAATGAAATTACTGAAATGGCCCAACGATGCAGCGCCTGCTTGGAAACAAGAGCCTACCAACAGACTATTTTTCCAACTTTCCAGAAATTACTTTATTTAGAAGCACAACAAACTCATCAATCATCAATCACATGAAGTCGGTTTCTCCAGACACGGAATACCTGAAATTGTGGTATCGGATGATGGACCACAGTTTTCCAGCGCAGCATTTGCCGACTTTGAATCCAAATGGGAGTTACACGTGACGTCCAGCTCGAGATACCCGAATGGCAATGGAATGGCAATGCGATCAGTACAAACAATCAAGAAGCTTTTAACAAAAGCGGACAAGAAGAACGAAGATCCATAGCTTGCCATCCTAGCGCATTGGTCATGCCCAGATCCAAGCGGAGATCCATCACCAGCAGAGAAATTAATGGCCAGAAAACTACTAACAAGACTACCCTTGGTCAGACCACAACAAGAGCACCATAGTCGCATCGAGTTACGAAACATGAAGAAGCAGAAGCAAATCTTTCATTATGATCAACATGCTAAAGAATTGCCCACTTTAGAGAATGGATCCACAGTACGCATATACCAGCACTGTAACCCATCCATCAAAGCAAACTGGTCAACAAAAGCAACTGTAATAAGAAACCACCACACAACCCCGCTCGTACATCGTCAAAACCGAAGAAGGCCAAACTCTAAGAAGTAACCGACGTGACCTAATGCAAACAAAGTAACCATTCACCGAACAGCAACCAATGCTGGAAGAAGCCACAACGTGCAGCGACGAAGCACTGAACTCAAATGAAAACCCAAAGAACTACACAGAAAATACGGACCAACTTGTTACCGCTGAAACATACACAACCAGATATGGAAGGGAGGTGAAGCCACCATCATACTATTATTAAATAGACTTGTAGACAGAGAGAGTGAACAGTAAAGATTGATTCCGACAACAATACTTTGATTGAGCAGATTGATTCATATTGCAGAACAATATACTAAGATAACTTTATGATACTCATATGATTTGCTGTAACAAACTAATGAGAACAAAAAGGGGAAGATGTCATGAATGTTACGTCATTTCAACGTTGAATTAATTAATCACTAATCCACCTAACAACAACGGTTCACATTTCAATAAAGTTTAGTTCAACTCGGATTGCGACAAGATCGTGACTTCTTATATTGAGAAGCTAAAGAGGCGTCCCGTTAAAGAGGAAACGGGAAGATATTGCGGGTACATAGGAAAAAGGAACGCACCCGTATCCTTGAAGCCCACGTACGGGTGGACTGTTGTGTGTGGGACGGCCCGATCCTACAGAGGCTCTGCTCCCGTGAACTTGCTGTCCACCAGGGGGTGGTTGAGGAGAGGAACAGCAGCAGGATTCTTTTTGCTAGCTTGTTTATTCAGTTTTTAACAATGCTATATCTAAAATAATTTGAAGTTGCTGTTTTTTGCTTGATTTCGGTTAATACGGAATCTTTTTCTTTTTTGATCTTAAATGTCTCGCTTTCTTAAACTTTGTCAAAATGGTGGCAATTTTCCAATCTAGTTTTCATGTATCTTATCTCGCCATGACAAATGTATCAGCTACTCAAAGTGCACAGTTCATTATTCAATCACATGTCATTCTGGTCGGTGTTTTTGTTGTCATCTTCGGGTCGAAAATTCTAATTATTCATAATCTATCACGTGTCTGGTCGTTCGACCAGTAATGCCGTTCGATATTCGTACATTCTTTATTCGGTCAGTATTTAAATTTCGATTATTCGAATTATTGGTACCATTCGGTCAGAAGCAAATATTCAGGTTGCTTAATTCAAACCTAAAATAGAGGCATCAGCCATCAAACCGAATACTGAATATTCGAAATTCGTTGGAGATTTGAAGTTGCGTCGGAAAGTGAGAGGCATCAGGGGGCATTTACTTCCCTAGAAAAAAATTCTTGTATTCACCCGAACTCATTTTGCCGATTCCCTTCCTAAACTCGTATTGAACATGTAAGATTTGTGTATCTCGGTCGCTATTTATGCATGAAAAACATAGTTTGAAGGCAAACTAATGGTTATTACTACAGTGTTATGATATTTCACAGGCGTTACGGAAGCTTAATATTCCATTATCTAATTAGTATTTCTCATTAAATTTTGCATATTTTCGACGAGGTTTTGCTCAGCCTAGAAATTTTGTTGTCCCTCAATATCCCCTCCTAGACTAGGACGTCTGGCGCCACCAATGGTTGAGGGCTCGACTACTTGAACATGAGATGGTTAAATTCTTTGCAAAAATCATTTGCAAATTGGTGGGGTTTTTTTCTTTGGCTATTGAGTCCATTGTAAAAAGCCTGGACAGCCTATTTGGTGGAGAGGCCTGATAGAAATCTGAGAAAGAGCATTGAAAAATGCATCCACCAACTTGTTTATGGGTAATTATCCAATTCATATAAAAATATGATCACTGGATATACTACAGTTGTTCACCTAACACCATGGATGTGATTTGTTTGGACTATAACTTTGTGTCGACTGAAAAAGTTTTAAGTTGTCATTGGGTTGGCAATTGCTACTTTATCACTTTAGTAAGCTGACAGTTACTGAAATTTCCGACCTTTTCCAGTCAGCCGCTTGATAGTTATCCTTTTAAGACTTGTTTCCCCAGACAATAGTAATCAAAACAATAATTGGCATACTCACCTTGAGCTAATGGTGCAGTCGTGCTTGATTCATTGCCTTCAAACGTTATCTCGTCTGAGGGTTTTGTTCCTTGAAAAACAAAAAGCAGTTATGTGTATTTTTCAAAAAATGAAAATCGTAACTGAATTGAATCAACCTTTAGTGGTCATATACTAAAACATTGTAGTGATCGACGGTACGAGAGAAAGTAGTCTTGAAGCCGACTGTTCTTGTTGTTTATTAATATTTCCACTTCCTGAAGAAGAGTCACCTCCCAAATCAGGAATTTAAGAATAAACAGAAGCAAGATATGTTGATTGATAATTAAAGTTCATTGTTCGGGATAGAGTAGTTTTGAGAGAGATAATGGTGGTGGGTAATTAATTGTTTAACTGAGTCAGAGTCATCTTCAGGGTTACAATGAGATTTGTTTACCGAATAATGACTTTTTGATATCTCTTAATTCAAACGAAAAACCAAAGGCAAACTGTTAAAAGACAAAACACTTTGGCTGACAATCGACATCAGACAATCCAAATCAAATGTAAATTAATAATCACCCCTGCTTGGAAAACAAACTTATCGATTTATGGGACGTTGATAAAAAATGGTAAATATATCTTCAAAAACGCAGTATTACAGGGTCCACTGTTCTAGTGACACCATTAGGTTGATGAGGAGTCGGCTGGGCATCATTGTTCAGGTTCATGACACCGTGATTAGCTTTGAAGAAGTACAGTATGTCTAGGTATCCTTGCCAGAGCAAAGTGGAAGAAACTTTGACATTAAGGTTTGTTCACTATAACTTACACTACTAAAGAAATGAAAGGTACCAGTGACGGATTTAGGATTTTTATCACCTTAGTCAAACTTTTAAATTTTCATTGCGGGGGGTTGGAGTGAGGGTTAGTACAAAACACCCACACGCTCAATATCTTTCATATGGTCATTACATGAATTTTAGAATTAATCGTAATTTTAGTCTGAATGACTGAGTTGAAGTTAAATCGGCTCGAACCAATCAGTAGAGAGTACACCTGTATTTAAACGTAAATCAGAACATTCTGCACATGCGACAGGCTGAAATAAGAGAATCAGCAGAGGAACCGCAGTCAATTTCGGATTTTGGTTTTTGTTAACAGTTGCAACATCACAATATTTTCCTGACAGAGGACTAAAGTGCGTCCGAGTCTTCAATACGTGTATCAAGAGCAGTATACAATTTTGGCCTGAATAACAAAATGTTTACACGATGCCGGGCAAGCTGTCATTCCACAACGGATTCATGTCGTTCCATTTAGGATCAAGGATTGAAATTACTGCAGTTACGATCGCGATTCCCCGACATTTTACGCCGATATCTTGGGAAAGCAAGGCCTATCTGATTCGATTTTGTTACGGTTCCGTTTCCTGCAGTATCGGGTGAACATAGTCTGAATTACTCTTATCATTAATCCGTAATATAATATCCTAATCAATAAGTCAAATTTTCCTGTACAAATTTTAAGAAAATCTGTTTTACCTGAGAGCAATGCCTGTCTTCTTGCTCACGACATTTGAAATGTCAAAGTACTCGGCGCCAAAATTTATTATTGAGACGTTTACCACCAACAGCAGAACGACTGCGAACGCTTAATATTGACAATAGTGTTTCAGAATAAAAGCAAGGTCTTACCATCATCGCTGTTAAGCACAGTAAAGCGTTTCAAAAAGTTCGTTGAAGGACCATAAGAGTGTCACTGAAAACAATATCTACGCGCTAGTTCAAGCGTTTCAAAATCAACCAAACACTGTATAAGGTAATATGACCAATCAGAAGATGACCAATGAAACGTGACGATCTTGGCAAGGTGGCATACCTAAGCAAACTCGGCAAGATGACATCACAAATTTGGCAAAAATCTTCAAAGTTTATACCTTTAATCCAATAGTTTATGCTGGTAAGGAGCGTCTTAAAATGTTGAGCCAATCAGAGCAAGCGAAACAAAAGGAAGATTCGACAAGAGGCAACGAAATTGGTCAAACCAATCACGGCTGACAATAAAAGCAGTTTCAACAAACCAGTCGATTTCAAAGAGGAATACAATCGAAAGATTTGGCAAACTGATTGAACTTGATCGAGAGACCGGCAAGAGCGTCATTTGGGTGCTCGACAATGTTACCAGAGACGACAAATTCACTAGATCTAAATACGATGCCGGGAATTAAGATTCGGCTATGTAAACAAAACTATCTGACGAGTTTACAGCGGCAAATATGCAACGCAAAGTCAATCTGATATCTGACACTAAGGATAGTGACATAGTCACCTTAGTCGGCTGACCTATTTGACGTACCCTAAATCCGCCACTGCTATGCGTATATTTTGTTGTTCGATTTTGAATACGTTCCACCCTCATGATCAAGTTGACCGACTGCGGAGCCCAAACCTGTGATACGAAACCCAGCTGTGAACGAACAAGACCTAAATAAAGTGTTCGACGGACATTGAAGCTGCAGATGTTCCTCGTACTTCTTGGAACATATCCCACTTGTTGGTTGATTTGGGAACACTGTGCGAGAACATGCTTCGACCAAGCTAAATTACCCGTCGTCCAAACTCCAAGGTCGCGTTAATAGTGAGTACCATTGAATAGGATATCTTGAAGTTTGTGGGGATACTCTATTTTAATCTGTTTTCTTGAGATAAGGAATATTCCTTTACAAAAATTTCACGTGCAAGCAATGGCGTAACGGACTATGGTCAGGGTTACAGCAACTCCTAAGGGCCCCCGACCTCTAAGGGGCCCCCGGTGATTCTGTAAAAACAACTGAGATTAAAGTCTTGAAATATATGTTTATACTAAGGAGGTGACGGGGGCCCCCGAACGAAAATTTCCTAAGGGCTCCCAGTAGTTCCGTTACGCCACTGCATGCAAGTTCACATAAGAAAATAGTATTTCATATGTGAATTGTTTCAATTCTATGTGAGAAATGAAAATTCCATATATGAAATTAATTTTAGTAAGTGATTATTCCATTTTGTATGTGAATTAGATATTTTCTATACGATTTATAGTACGATTTCATATGTGAAATTTTGAACCAATTCATTTTATATGTGATAAAGGTATTTAATATATAAAAGTGATCCGATTTTATATGTGCAAATGTTCCAATTTTATATGTTTTTAACATGTGAAGTGACATGTGGAATTTTTGCAAAATTTGTGCACTTGGATGCGTTCAGTTTGAATCCAGCGTGTGAAGAACAGTTTTCAAGTTCGAAATTAAAGAAATAAGAGCAGTTTGAACCATGCCGTTGAACCATCCTGTGAACCATCCCTCAACATCGATCCTCCTCTTCTTCGAAAACGGAATTTATGTTAGTAAAGAAATGGCGAGACATGCAAATGTTTTTTTTTTTCATTCGCAAAGCACCTGTTCTTCGTGTTTCCAATCAACGATGTTGTCGTATGCGCAGCTCTTAAAACCAGCCTAAGTTATGACATGTTACTAAACAAAAGTTTTTGCCCCATATTTCGGTTTGCTCCAGTTCCTCAATGTCACCTAAATTAGGTTCGGGCGTAATTAAAAGTGTCGAACGTAGTTGATTCAGACGTCGAACTTATCATGCGCTTAATATCTTGAATTACGTTGGGCACATGATAAGCTTGATGATTACGTTGGGCACATGATAAGCTTTTTCATTAACGCAATCTGAGTTATGCCAAACGTTAATCTGCGTTTTCATCAATACGGTTACGGATCCGGATACGGCTAAAATCGAGACGAATATAAATGACAGCAGTGTCACAATGAGTACATGGTCCTCGGCAAGGATGCGGACACAAAGTCTTTGAAGGAAGAAAAATCAGATCATGTAGCAATTTAGGCACAGAAGTAGACCAATTCATATTCGGTTAGTAGGCTGCTGCAGTAATTGTTATCTTGCCTAATCCAAAATCCATAGTTTAAAGTCTTACAAACCGCTTATAATCAACGTTGAATATCTGGTTACACAAGTTCGTTAAACAACACCAATACTTGTACTACTTAAAAGGCTGAAAAGCCGCACTGTAAACAACATACTTAAAAACACAAATATTATATTATAATTATGTGTTGAATTCATGGCGCTTCTTTGATGTGTTCTACATTTTTTGGCGTTGATAAAAGCTTTAGATCGAAGTTTGGTTGGAAATAAGGGATGCTTTCGGCAAAATTTGGGCTTGACGACCTTTGCTTCGTCATTCATCCTGGCTCACAACATAGACGCCGCGCGTATTTGGGTATTTTGAAGCTACTACAAGAAGAAGCTTGATGATTTGAACGATAAACGATAAATTTCACCTCCCTAGACTACCATTGCGTCCGTTAAAATTGGGTGGAAAATTAAGACAGTCAACTGCACTTCGCCTGACGATCTTGGATCAATTAGGAAAAAATTGTATGGAGGAACATAGAAACAAATTGTTTGCGGGACTTGACGTTGTAACAAGGTCAGAGAACAGTTTGTCCTTTTGTTTTTAAAAAAATCAACTGAGGGTGCTGTAATATGTGCTCCAAGAAAAATCCTAGCATTTCATGCAAAACTAGCAAAGAGGACATTGTTACCTTTTTGTTAAAAGAACTTGATAACGAGTTGAAAGACAAACAAGTTATATTGTATCTTGAAAACATTTACCATCTCGCTTGGCATCGGCGACAAAAGCCTTGTTTTAAAAACTTACTGAGCCTGACGGAAGGTAATTCCTCATTATTAATATTATCTGAAATAAATTAACAATCAACCAATCACGTAGGATTCCAACATTCTCTGGAAAATCCACGTAAGTAGAACAAGCTTTTGGCTTCCGATACGCAGACACTTAACTCTTCAAATACGAATAGGGGTCAAAATGACCCGACATAAAAACAAAAGAAGCAGTGAGGGAACAAAGGAAAAACGAAAAAAGAACAAAGAACAAAAGCAACAAAAAATTCAGAACTACACAAGCGTCTGCACTGCTGGAAAGACCCATATCCACATTTCAATCCTACCTGTATTCAAACAAATGAAGTCATAGTTTTAATCAACCAAGATTGAGCTTATTTAACTCTTATAGTGGGTACAGCTTTGTTAACTATTTATCAACGAAGCTTTCATTTGGTAACTTATTTGTTTCGCTTGGCTAACCGCAGACGATTTTACTCGTCGACGAGAGGCGTCGTCGAATCAGATAGGGGGTGTCCAGCTTAATTTGTCGGAATGAATATTGTACCCTTTAAAAAATTTCCTGAGTTTAATTTGATACGCATTCAGGCCATGTAAGATGAAGCCTCGCCTCGTCGGCCCTAACAAGTAAATTAAAAGATGAACCAGTAACCAAAAGGAATTTTGACCTACCTGACGAAATCAAATTTTTGTCGAAATTTGATGAATTATTTATTTTTGCCCTTACAATCTTTTGGGAGCGGAACTTCTATATAACCTTTTGATAAACTACGCCCCTGCCTCGAAGGTCGGCTAGTACAGGATTAAAAAATTATGAACCTTAACCCTTTACCATGTGCATTTGGCGTTCCGAAACTTATTTGTTTTACTCTGGGTGATGCCACATGATCTAGCTGTTCAAGGAGAGATCACCTACAGATCACACAGGAGTTGCTTGCTATTCTACTTATCTAAATATCTTCAGAACTAAGTGAGATACAGAAGAGCAGTAAACACTTTACTCTGTCATTTCGAAACTTCTTTTACAACAAACTACCGTAATTTTCATTTCATGTTTACAGCTCTTTTTGGAGTTTCCGGAGTAAAGATTGTCATAAACAACTTTTCAGTACTGAAGAACTAACTAAAGCAAGCCATTTTCAACGTAAAAGATTTAAAAACTTAATAAATGTGAATTGAGCAAACAATAACTCGTTTATTCAAAATGTCTACGAGTGATTGTCCAGGCGGAAATCGTAACTTTAATATAAATAACAATGCCCAGCAGATTGTGCGAAGTATCGCCATATGTAAACATTAACAATTGCATAAACAAAGAAGGCTAGAAGAGTTTTAAAACATATTTATTGACTGACGTTTCGTCGCTACAAGCAACATCTTCAGAGTGGAGATCACGGATTACAACGAGATATATTTATATTAAACAAACAGTATCGAATAACAATTAAGATGATATATTTCCAACAGTAAGGGAAATTGACGGGAGACAGCAGTAAGGTGTTATCAGAAGAGGGAAAGAGGCATAGAACCAATATTCCCGTTAAGAATGGGTTTTAATTTATTAATTATAAGACTTTCTTTAAGGAGTAGTTCAGAAACAGAAGGCGACGAGGATAATATTTTGAAGTCGGAAAAAGAAATGTGATGGCCAGTTTCAATGTGGTGGGAAAGGATACTTGTGGGAGAGGGATTAACTCTTCTGTTACCTGTCAAGGGTGAGATCCCCATATGGCCTGAAATCGCATGTGGTGTATTTATTTACGTGTCAATGCTGTAAGGCATTCTATGTTGGCCAAACTAGCCGACAGTTACACACACCCATTTCAGATCATATGGGGATCTCACCCTTGACAGGTAACAGAAGAGTTAATCCCTCTCCAACTAGTATCCTTTCCCACCACATTGAAACTGGCCATCACATTTCTTTTTCCGACTTCAAAATATTATCCTCGTCGCCTTCTGTTTCTGAACTACTCCTTGAAGAAAGTTTTATAATTAATAAATTAAAACCCATTCTTAACGGGAATATTGGTTCTATGCCTCTTTCCCTCTTCTGATAACACCTTACTGCTGTCTCCCGTCAATTTCCCTTACTGTTGGAAATATATCATCTTAATTGTTATTCGATACTGTTTGTTTAATATAAATATATCTCGTTGTAATCCGTGATCTCCACTCTGAAGATGTTGCTTGTAGCGACGAAACGTCAGTCAATAAATATGTTTTAAAACTCTTCTAGCCTTCTTTGTTTATGCAATTGTTAATGTTTACATATGGCGATACTTCGCACAATCTGCTGGGCATTGTTATTTATATTAAAATAACTCGTTTAGGTTTACCAGTGGTTCATCTCCGAAGACTAGGAGGAATTTGATATTTTACTTGACGATGAAATTCTCTAATCCACGGTTGAATTTATTTTTTGTTGAAAGAACGTTACAGTTATACAAATTTTCAAACCCAACACAGAGTACTTAAGCGGGAGTTAAGCCTATATTGCTACAATTATGGAAACAGATTTTTTTTTTCCATTCCTAAAAAAATATCTATTTAATATATTATTATAATATATTAGATATGTGGCTGCTTTTCGGTATTTATGACTATATTCTTTTTCTTCGTAATGGCCATTGGCTTACAAAAATTTATTCTACTGGTGGTTGTTTCGGTTACTGCTTTGCTATCTTGATTTTGTCTGCTTTATTAGTTATTTGTCGACATGTTACCAACTCAGTAACTTTTTTTGAGGATTTTTAACTCAAATAACGAAGTTCAGCATGAATTTGGTCGCTTAGCTCAATGAATTTAATATTTGATTATGTCTTTTGTTCGTTCTTAGCCTTTTGTACTATTTAAGGTTCTTGGAACTGTGTTTTTATACCATGAGAAACGTTTTTATCGATCAGTAATTCGGCTTAGGAAAAAC
Organism: Heliopora coerulea; assembly: GCA_030142905.1. Lineage (NCBI taxonomy): Eukaryota > Metazoa > Cnidaria > Anthozoa > Scleralcyonacea > Helioporidae > Heliopora > Heliopora coerulea. The sequence continues at coordinate 318,903 of JASJOG010000269.1, forward strand.
AAAGCACGCTCTTTTTTTATCGACTATAGTCCCCTCAGTATTGCAATCAAAGATCTTTAAACGATATTCCTTCACTATATGTTTCTAGCCAACATTCTCGGGCCACCTGTGCGATCTAGTTGATTTTGGCGGTTAAAGCTGCTCGGTGATATATCGAACGGTAAATAAACAAAGTAACCTTCGCTTATGTTGAGTTGAATGCTAAGAATAAAGATTTGGTGCAAAAAAGCTTATTGTCTAGTTGTACATACGTCAAATTGGTGACCCAGACGAAACGGTAAGCGGACTTTCTTTAACGGTTTAATGCAAGATGTCCAACACCGAAGGTGAAAACTCTGGTACAACACAAACTGCACAGGCAAACGTTCCTACCCCTACAGTCACAGAAATTGCTACCGTTGCTTTAAAACTTCCCACATTTGGCCTGCTGACCCGCAAGTTTGGTTTGCTCAAGTAGGGTCACAGTTTGTCACGCGTAAAATCACAAATCAAGACACTAAGTTTCATCACATCGTTGCTTCTCTTCCCCCCGAAGTTGCAGTTGATATCCGCGATCTCATTATTCACAAACCAGTACACAATGCTTATGATGAACTAAAAGATAAGCTCATAACCAGAAAGACTGCAAGCCGCGCCAAGAGATTACAACAGTTGTTGTCAGTTGAAGAGTTAGGCGATCGTAAACCTTCTCAACTCCTTCACAAATTCCAGCAGTTGCTCGACGACACATCAACTGATCATCCTGTGATTCGCGAGCTCTTTTTACAGCGGTTACCAACACATGTTCGACAACTCATTACAGCAACAACGACCGCTAACACTACACTAACCGAGCTTCCCAAATGGCCGATAAAGTCATGAGTGTCCCTGCTCATAACATCAGCGCAATCCCACAACGACAACAAGACAGCGAACTTGCCACCTTACGTGCCGAGCTACTAGAGATCAATCAGGCATTGGCTGCTTTCACCAGACAACAGAACCAGCACCCAACAAAGAAAACCCAAACAGAAAATGACACTCCTAGTTGTTCTACACTCTGTTGGTATCAACGACGTTTCGGTTTTAAAGCCCGCAAATGCCTACCTTCCTGCACGGAAAACGGGCAGGTCAGCAAGTGATGGCGGCGAACCTGCTGGCCGACGTTAACTACCGCCTCTTCTTTGTAACAGACAGTAACTCACGCAACAATTTTTAGTAGACACCGGGGCCGAAGTAAGCGTTATCCCACCTAACATTCCCGGTCCCTTACAACCCACCAGCATAACCCTGGAGGCTGTAAATCACAGCAAAATCAAAACCTGAGGCAAACATCCAATGAATTTGAACCTTGGTTTAGGTTGTCAATTAGCGTGGAATTTCATTGTTGCTGATATAAAATTTCCCATCATCGGAGCAGATTTTTTACGCCATTATGGCCTGCTAGTTGACCTACGACGTAGTAAATTATTGGACGTCACAACGTTTTCGAGCGTCAATGGTACCCTAACACGAATCAAATCCACTAGGCCCATTGTCGTTGAACGTTGCAAGTCCGAGTACTCAGACATACTCTCAGAATTCCCTGCCATTACGAAACCAATCACACAGGAAACGAATGTCAAACACAACATCACCCACCGAATTGTCACAAAATGGCACCCGGTACATTCACGACCCCGACGACTCGCTCCTGACAAGCTAAAGATTGCAAAATCCGAATTCGACACCCTCCTGGAACCTGGAATCATCCAGCCTTACCTAAGCAGTTGGTCATCCCCTTTACACATGGTTCCTAAGAAGACTCCAGGAACTTGGAGACCGTGTGGGGATTATCGAGCGCTGAACGACATCACCGTACCAGATTGCTACCCGATACCCCATATTCAAGACTTCACATCAAGCCTCCATGGTGCAAATATCTTCTCGAAAATTGATTTAGTTCGTGCGTACCACCAGATCCCAGTTGACCAGAAAGATGTTTACAAAACTGCGATAATTACACCTTTTAAACTCTTCGAATTTCGAAGAATGCCATTTGGTCTCCGCATTGCGGCACAAACCTTCCAGAGGTTCATGGATCAAGTCCTCCGCGCACTGGATTTTGTTTATTATTATATCAATGACTTACTGGTTGCTAGTTCGTCCTCGGAAGAGCATAAGCAGCATCTCCGACAGCTTTTCACCTGATTGAGTGACTATTGATTACTCATCAATCTCGATAAGTGTGAATTTGGCAAATTTGGACTAGATTTCCTAGGCCATCGCATAAGAAAAACCGACATACGACCTTTAGAAGTGAAGGTACAAGTCGTCCTCGATTTCCCACCACCCCAATCCACCAAGAAGCTTAGAGAATTTTTGGACCTTGTCAACTTCTCCCGCAGGTTTATCGACAACTGTGCTACACTTCTAGAGCCACTTATTTCCGCCCTGACCCATGCAACACAACAGAAATCAGGATCTCAATGGATGGAGCAGTTGGTCGAAGATTTCACTAAGCTGAAACAAGCGTTGGCGCATGCCACTCAGCTCACACATTGGCTTCCGACAGCAACAACCAGCCTAATGGTGGATGTATCCGAAATCGCAGTTGGAGCAGTCCTCCAACAAAAGATCGACGGGCACTGGGGACCACATGGTTTCTTCTCCAGGACGCTCAAACCAGCAGAAACCCGGTATAACACATTTGGCCAAGAATTTCTGGCCATCTAATTGGCGATCAAATGCTTTCGTCAATTACTTGAGGGCCGCCACTTTTGTGTTCTCACTGATCATAAACCATTAACGTACGTCTTCGATCATAACTATGACAAGTGCACGCCCAGAGAAACCCGCCAGTTGGGATACATCTCAGAATTCACGACAGATATCTGACACGTCCAAGGAAAAGCAAACATGGCAGCAGATGCTCTCTCCCGACGACACGTTAACGTCACCAGCACGCCAAACCTTGTCTTGGACTATGACAGACTGGCAAAAGCACAAGAGACAGAGCCAGAAATTCAAGAAATAGCACATTCCAAGAATTCCGTTCAATTCCGTTTGGTCAATCTTCCAATGACGGCAAAACCATTATTGTGTGACGTTTCCACAGGCAATCCCAGACCCTGGGTACCCCAGGAATTTAGAAAAGTAGTCTTTCACTCCCTGAATGGTTTATCTCACCCAGGAATCAATGCGACACAAAAGCTCATACTGTCCCGCTTTATTTGGTCAAATATAAACAGCGATGTTCGAAGATGCGCAAAAGAATGTCTATCGTGCCAAAACGCGAACATACACCGTCACACATCTACACCACTCGGGGCATTCGACCTACCCCAAAGTCGATTCAATCACGTACACATCGACTTTGTTGGACCACTTCCGCCGTCCGATGGCTTCAACTACATACTCACTTCCTTTTATTGTTTCACACGTTGGCCCGAAGCAATTCCGATTAGCAACGCCTCAACACTAACTATCGCTAAAGCCTTCTTGTCAGGATGGATCGCTAGTTTTGGTGTACCATCTAAAATCACCACTGATAGAGGAACTAACATAACCAAATTCTATAAACTCCAAAAGAGAGCTGCACGTGTAATAACGGGAGCAAGATATGAAATCCGATCATCGGAAATTTTCGAAAATCTTGACTGGAAACCAATTGAATTAAATTTAAAAAAGCGAGAACTACTTTCAACATTTAAAGCTTTACGAAGATGGGCACCAAAATATCTAAAAGACCACTTTAAAATTCTCCAAAATAACGTCTACAGACTGAGAAGTAACGATAAAAACCTTAATTAACCAAAACCTAACACTAATTTCTTAAAATATACATTTATATATCGTGTATCAAAGTTCTGGAATAGTCTACCTCATAATATAATCAATAATATCCATACAATTCGCTTAAACAGCTTCATAAATTTAATAGATGAATATATATATATAATACATCCTAGAAAACAGTCTTCATATACCATTAATAATTTCTGTTTTGTGTATATAGTAATATAGTTAGTATTAATATTTTAGATGTAAATATAGTTATTAGTTAAGAATGTATTTTTGTACTAAATTAATGCACGGCCCTTTGATAAACAGGAGACTGAATAGGCCACCGTGCTAAAATAAATTTAAGTAAAGTAAAGTAAAGTAAAGAGGAACTCAATTTCAGTCGCACCTTTGGCAGGAGCTTAGCAGAATGCTGGGAACGAAACACATCAGTACTACAGCGTATTACCCCCATTGCAAATGGGGTAATTGAACGATTCCATCACCAATTGAAAGCATCTATCAAAGCCAAACCGGATCCAAGCAGGTGGACTGACTAGTTACCTATGGTACTCCTCGGTTTGAAAAGCACGTAGAAGGAAGATCTACAAGCTTGCACTGCAGAGATAGTCTACGGCACAACGTTATGCCTGCCCGGACAATTTTTTGATCCCCACTCTCATGAGCCGACCGGGCTCACATCAGATCTGGTGACCAAGCTTAAGCAAACTATGCGAAGCCTCAAAGCCACCTCAACTAAGTTGCAATCACGACCAGTCTACATCAACAAGGCACTAGATTCGTGCACACAAATTTTTGTTCGGCAAGACCAGGTGCAGAAGCCTTTAGACAGGCCATATAAAGGTCCTTACCTCGTCCTGATCAGGGCAGACAAATATTTCGAACTTGATTTAGATGGACGTCGTCATACAGTATCTTTAGATCGGTTGAAACCGGCCTTCATTGACACCGCATATGACAACGAGGAAGGTACCGGTACGCCAACTGAACATAACACCACAGTGCCGAAGACCTCCATCAGGTCCCAAAGGTACCAGACAAGGTCCGATAGAACAGTACCTACACCGAACCGTTATGCAAAATGACCTTGCCATACACTAGGAGGGGGGTATTGTAGACAACATTCTTGGGCCATCTGTGCGATCTAGTGAAGTTTGGCGGTTAAGCTGCTTGCTGATATATCGAACGGTAAATAAATAAAGTAACCGTCGCTTATGTCGAGTTGAATACTAAGAATAAAGATTTGGTGCAACTAAGTCCATTGTCTACTTGTACATTCGTCAAAAGTCTAAACAAGCCATACAGACGGGGTCACTAGTGTTGTGGAAGGTTGTTTTCCAAATGAAAAACCAAGCACATATTGGTAGTAACACAGTGACCTCATGTAGTTACGTTTGAGAGGTTGTAGAAGGCAAAAAAACCATAATTGGCACCCCTTGGAATAACAGTTTTATGTAAACAACAACATTTTAATTCAAAAGTTGACACCAAATGGATTTCACTTTTCTGGAATCAATAGAGTGCTGAGAAGACATGTTTTTAAGTCTCACAGACTCTTGGGATTAATAATGTTTCATTGACCCATGTGGTGCGTTAGTCGAAAAAACCGGAATCGAAAACAAACGAGACCATAGGATTTCCGAACACATTTTTCCCAGAATGTACTATTGGAATTCTATTTCAGAATCATCCTCAGGGTATTATGAAACAAAAACTTACGTGATTGTGCACTTGACGTACCATTATGTAGAAACAGCGTGTATTGTCTCAATTAAGAGTGTTGCTGTTGGGTTTTAGCCCAGTAAGGAACATTTCATAGATCTGTTGTACCTGAATTCACACCTCAGTTTGGACGGCAAATTTCATGCCAACTCGCTCACATCACTAAACTGCCTTAACATCAACAAGGGCGTTACAGCTGTATTCATCCAGCTCTCTCTTAGATAATTATCCAATGAATATGAAAATATATCCATTGGATATACCTTATCCGCTAACCCCAGTCCAACCCAGTCCTCCTTAAACTGTTAATATAATTGGGTACACTTGATCGCTTCAAACAAAATCTCCGAGGTCGCCTGGTGTAGAATAACAGCTTATCTTATAAGTTTACTGACACACATTCCTTTCAAGCTGGTATTCATGTTGTGCGTTCCAATGATGTAAATATGTTTGGTTTTGACTGCAATATTGTGGTTACTGAAAAATTTTTTCGAAGTAGATATTCATTAAATTGCCAATTACTTACTTTACTACCTCAATGCACTGAAAATTGTAGACGCTACTGAACGTTTGGGGAGTAGGATACGGAGAGTTACGTCTTTGTTGTTTGTTTCTCCAGAGAAGATTTATCACTAAAACAATTTATAAATGTACCTTGAACTGACGCTCCACTCGTACTTGGTTCATCACCTTCATGTGTTGCCTCTTTTGACTGTTGTCTCCCTTGAAAACCCAAAAGCAGGAATAAGTGCTTTTCAACAATACAATCGTCACTGATTTACCTGTAGAGGTCATATATTATAAAATTGTTTAAAGTAATAGACTGTAGTTGTTGATAATTTGTCCACTTCCTAAGAAAGGCTCATATTTAAAATCATGAATTTGTTGATGTTTTGAAGATACGTCGATTGGTAAATGAAGTTGGTCGTCCAGAATAGAGCAGTTTTGAGAAGGACAATTGTAGTTCGAAATTGATCATTTGACTAAGGAACAGTCATCTGTAAGAGTTAAGACTATAGCTGTTTATTTATAAATGGTCCCTTTATGTCTCTCTAATGAAACAAACAGGGAAAGGTTTATCTGGTCTTAGAACCCTACCTAAAAGAGACAGGCACTTTAGCTTACTATTTAAATAAGGTAATACGAGTAAAATTTAGATAATATTTGATGGAGCAAATTTGCAACTGTCATAATTGTACATTCTAGGACTCAAACTGCACCAATTCCAAAAAATTTAACTCTAAGGTCCCCGCATAGGAATGGAACCCTCCACCAAGCGAATCTAGAAAAGTGCTCTACCAACTGAGATAAGAAAACCATTGCCCAGAGCTGGGCTACTAGATCCGTATTTATAATGGAGATAATTCCGGTCAACTGAAGGTGAACTGTCCTCCCCAAGAGGGCAGGGCAGAGGGGGCAGTCGTCCTCAACTTTTCGTCCTAACTAGGTCTGTCGGTACATCCAGTACATTTGTCGGTACATTGAGATTGACTGTAACGCATTCCATCTAAGTTTGAATTACGAATTAAAAAACTGTTGAAAGCTCCGGCGAAAGTTAACAATAGGAAAGGCGCTTAATACAAAATTGTCGTAAGGAATTCTGTTCTTTTCTAATGGACAAAAATGATAGATCCAGTCAAACTCCAGGACAGTGTGGTTGTGGCAGCGGTGATGACCGAAAAAGAAGATAAGTATGTTGGTATCCACATAGCGCGCGTGATGTGCGCACGCTAATAACATTATAGAGGCTAGAGATGGCAACATAGAAATCATTTATTCCTTTGTCGAATTTCAGTGACAGTTTTATTTTTACTCTCTAGGAAGTTTTGGAAGTGAGAAAGCTCGAATGAACATGCGACTGTGCGACAGTTTGTCTGCTGCAGCTTATTGGCTTCTCCTAGTAAGCAAAGATGGGTCAATTTGACTGTCATCATTTATTCATTAGGTCGATTGCCGAAATTAATTTGAGTGCCAAATCTTTCCTAAAACGCGATAGATTACAAAATGAGTGAAAATTGCAGTCTCGCGTTGCTATTCTGCTGTTTCGCAAAACAGGCATGATAAATCACTGTGTTGGAACTACGATATTAAGATGGATCTCTAAGGTTGATTGAAATGAAGAAGATTTTATTATAAAGTTCTATGCTGCTAGTGATTTAGATAATTCTGCTAGCCCTGGTGCAAGCTCAAAGAGTTTCAGCCTCTACTGAATATAATATTCAAGAATAATTGATATAATCTTAACATAATCAGATATTCTAGTTTTTGGCATTTAGCGTTTCACGCAACACGAACTTAAGTTACAACCTACGATGTTGGTTTAACAGCTCTTTCCTATAAAATTTTTTGACCAGGGACAATTTTACCAGAGATGTCTGGCAGACGGAGAAAACAGCGTATCAAACTAAAATGCTTGTTGTGTGGGATGGTATTTAATGATGACTATCTGTCGAAACCCAATAGAAAGCGTCACTCTGATATTCTCTTCCGAGATAAGTGTATCTCTTACGAGTGGGTCGACGCTCCTTTAAAACCATTTGAAGTGGCAAATAAGAGCAGAACAAATCACACCATTTCTGAGCAACCTGAGCTGTCTGGCTCAGAACGAAACGATTTTGTCGAAAACTTTCAACGGATTGCCCGGATTTTACTTCTGTGGAAATGGTCGAAAATCTGCCTTTAAAGGGTGCCGATCCTGTGGCGGTAGAAAGTGTCGACAAGCCTTCGCAGTGTTCCGATCTTATGAGAGAGAACATGGTGGGAGGTTGTCTGGCAAAGTGTTCCATTTCTGGGACGAAGGAAATTGTTGACAAGTCTAGGGAGGAGTGCCCTGTTTCTACAAGTGCCACGGCTTCCATCAAGTCCCAGTCGCTAGCCACAGACAATAACGAAATGCTACCTGAAGACCCTATAGCAGTGTTGCCAAACCCGATTCCTAATCTGAAACAACGTTTTCTCAATGATTCGTTCAATTTTGAAAATGCTACCACTTTTGCAGAAGATGTCAAAAAGCAGCTAAGCAAATTGGGACCTTGCCAGCCTTTGGCACATGACCTTGATGGATGTACGTTCCCTCGAACACAATTCGGCAGAAACAGACATTCTTTTCAAGAAAGCTGGTATAAACACATACTAAGCAATGAAACGAGTATCTACAGAGAGTGGTTGGAATACTCTCCGATAAAGGATAGTATGTTCTGCTTTTTTCTGGCCCACGTTTGGTTCAGCATTAGCACATACTGCTAAAGACAAATGGATTTCCGTTGGAGTTAATAACTAGAAGAAAGGACTGAAAAAAGTAAAATTGTACGAACACCCCCATGTCCAAACAGAAGCTGCCATTGCCTACAAGAACTTTGTGTCCAGAGGTAACATAATCAGCCAAATCTAGAATTAAGCTGCTACGCAGGAGAAAAAAGAGACTCCAGAAAACCGTCAGCCGCTTACAAGACTTCTTAATATTGTTCTCTTCGTGTCAAAACAGAACCCGAGATTTAGAGGACACTGGGAAGGGGATTCATCATTTAACAAGGGAAACTTTTTGGAGCTCATCGCACTTCTTGCATAATACGATGCCGTACTTCAACGCCATTTCTCAAACTCATTAATAATTCACGAAGAAAAAACAAAAGAAATACATAACTAATCAGTATTTAGAAATCGGAGGAAGATTACAGCTGAATTTTTCCAACTTTCGGCTGGATTTTCGCCTAAAATACTGATTTGTTTGAGAAGTAATTTCAAACACTCGTTTAGTGTTTTTCCTCCGATTTCTAGATACCTCGAAACTCGTTGAAAAAACTCGGCTTTGCCTCGTTTTTCAACTCGTTTCTCGGACTTGAAATATTACGTCGAAGATGCAAGGCACGACAGGAAGTATTTTTCTCCAGAAATTCAAAATAAGTTTATTCAATCGTTGCTCTCAGCAGTTAGGAAACACATACAGTACTTCACGCATCAAAGAAGCTCCTGTGGTTTGATTATGGATGAAACAAATGACAACAGTCACATCGAACAGGTGTCGTTTGTTATTGATACGGCTGTCAACAAAATGAACATTTTTACAGCTTTGGGAATTGATTCAGTGTGCAGCATTGATTCAGTGTGCTATTGTTTTACCGAAACCACATCACAAGTCCAAGTTATGAAATTGTCAGAAAACGTGGCGTTTCAAAACCGACGGCACATAAGCAACGCAATTTATAAGAAACTTCTCGGAAACAATCAAGAGAGTAGTCGGTACAAGTTGTTGAACCAGAGGATAAGGGAAAGGATGCTGATTAGAACTTTCTAGAATGCATGTAAATTTGTCTGTAAGAAATCTAAATTCCGGAATGGGAATGTGGTTCACCGATTATTATTATTATTATAATTATTATTATAATTATTACTATAATTATTATTATTATAATTATTATTATTATAATTATTATTATTATAATTATTATTATTATAATTATTATTATTATAATTATTATTATTATAATTATTATTATTATAATTATTATTATTATAATTATTATTATTATAATTATTATTATTATAATTATTATTATTATAATTATTATTATAATTATTATTATTATAATTATTATTATTATAATTATTATTATTATAATTATTATTATTATAATTATTATTATTATAATTATTATTATTATAATTATTATTGATACTATATTTATACAGGATTTAAACCTTATCAGTATCAACAAATACTGCTATCAACGAGGTTTCTGTAGCTAATTAACTATATATTCTAATAACATACATAAAAATAAAACATACACTTAAACTAAAATACAATCAAAGGACTAATTCAATTCATCTTAAAATTGTTTAAGAGCCCTTTTAAAACCAGAGCTCCTTAGAAATAAAAACCTTTCTTGCTGAATTCTACCTGACGACGGGGACCAACACACCTCGAAAGAATGGGTGCAACCTAACAAGGGTAAAAACTTCATTGTTCAAATATAACAAGACTGACCAAAAATGAATAAACCAGAAACATTTTTGATCTTCCATGACAATTTAATAACTAAATTCCCACAAACGTCTTCATAGGAAAAGTGTGAGGTTAGGAAAAAACTGTGTGTGAATAGCCATTGCTTTATGCAAATGTTCTCGTATACTACTTGAGGTGTATCAGAAATTTCAGTACGGAAAAGGTGTCCCAAAAACCTCCAAAGATTTTCGTTTAGGATGCTGACTGATACACTTACTGAGCTACATGGCCATTTGTTCAACAGACACTTATCACTATAGTGTCTTGTTTTGATGTAATGGCGTTTAGTTTGATAAACTTTGTAATGGGCAAGGTTTCAATTGATTGTAGCGAATATTAACAAGATTATACAAAATTTCCCAAATGAATCAATATGCTTACACCAACAAAGTGACTTCATAGATCTGGAGCGGATTTAGGTTTAGACGAATAAGGCAGCTGCCTAAAGTGACTGACGACCGATCAAAGCGATTTTGATTTGCAAAATGGCATGTTCGACTCGCCAAAATATAAGTATCTGCTATTTCACTGTCTAGCCAAGAAGCATTTGCGTGCATTGCCCTAGCAAGTCCTTTCCGGTGAGATTAACAAACGTCGAATTAAATTTCAATCATATTTCATCGTATCCTCCTTTCTCAGGCCATCAGGCCGGTATTGGTGTTAGATTATTCACATGCCAAAATATTTTGTCTAAGTTGGTGCTTGCATCAATCCTTGTGATTGGCTAAATTGCTTCGAGTGCTTTTATCATGGGCGGTGATTGGTTTGCCGAAGTTTTTGCCTAAATTGTGATTTTTTTGAGGGTCTCTGATTGGCTACACTTATTAGTTGGTTTTTTTAATCAAATTAATATAAATCAAGTTAATAATTGAATATCGTGACTATAAGAAATTTGATAAGCAAGCATTTTTATACGATCTGCAAAATGCCTTTTTCAACTTTAACCTTAACAAGGAAGATGTGAATTTATCTTGGCTAATTTGGAAGAACATGTTTTATAAAATTTGGGATAAACATGCGCCGATAAAAAAGAGGAAAATATTGAGTAAGCGTCTGACATGGCTAACGAGTGATTTAATACACGAAAAGCACCATCTTAAATTCTTACATAGAAAGGCGCGTTCAAACAATACTACAGAGAGTTGGCTTACTTACAAGAAGGCAAAAAATCGTTACAACTGACACATTAAAAATTCTAAACATTATTATGAAAAAAGATTACATAGCCATTCGGGTAATATAAAGCAGACCTGGAAAACAATTAATGAAATTTTGAATAAATCTTCAAGTAGGAACAAAATTAATGAAATAAAAGATGAAAATGGAGAGATACTTGATGAAACATCTATTTCAAATGCGTTTAATAAATACTTTGTTGAATTAGGCAAAAAGTTAGCTAGTGAAATTCCTCAATCTAATGTTTCCCCTATGAGTTTTTTGAATGAAATTAATGTTCAAAAATATGAATTTCCCTATTTTTATGAAATTGCAGCTAACGAAGTTCAATTACTTCTTCAAAATTTAAATACCAATAAAGTATCGGGAATAGACGGTATATCTGCAACAATTTTAAAAATAGCGGCACCAAGTATTTCGCCATCTCTCACATTAATATTTAATCAGTCTATTTCAACAGGAGTTTTCCCAAATGATTGGAAAATTTCCAAGAGTCATGCCTATTTATAAATCGGAGGCCAAGGATGAAATGACAAATTACAAGCCAATTTCTATAATATCGGTAGTTGCAAGAATTTTTGAAAAGCTAATCTACAACCAGATCTATGAATATTTAAACAACTATAACTTACTAACAAATTCCCAACATGGGTTTCGACCTTTTCATTTAACAGTTACTGCGTTGTTAGACATTACTAATAAACAGCATCAAAGTATTGATATTGACAAAGTTAATGGGGTCGTATTTTTGGATCTCAAAAAAAGCAGTTGATACTGTTGATCATGATATTTTGTTAGATAAAATTGGATATTATGGAATTAAGGGGCCTGCGTATTCCTGGCTAAAGTCTTATCTGTCAAACAGGACCCAGTATTGTTATGTGAATGATAACCAATCTAGCCCGCTATTAATGAAAACAGGTATACCACAAGGTTCAAGTTTAGGACCATTATTATTTCTTATATACATCAATGATTTACTAAGTTGCTTAGAAAAGTCAGAAACGCATTTGTTTGCTGACGATAATCAAATTGCAACAGCAAGCCATAATATAAATGAAATTGTTGAAACATTGAGCGATGATTTAAATAATGTTGCAAATTGGTTGTCTGCAAACAAATTAACTCTTAATAAAAGCAAAACGGAATATATGTTCATTGGTTCTAGGAGGCGATTGAGACAATTAACATTTAACCCAACTATATATGTAGGAAATTTCAATATTAAAAGGGTAGAAAAGACAAAATCCTTGGGTCTGAATATAGATGAGTCTTTGAGCTGGAATGCGCACATTGATTACATTATAAGTAAAGTCACTTCAGGTCTTGGTATTCTTCGACAGTTACGAGATATGGTTGATTTCTCTACCTTACTAGTTATATACAACTCATTAATCCAACCGTATTTCGATTATTGTGCACAAATATGGGATTGTCTCGGTAGTAAATTATCAGATAAACTACAGAAACTCCAAAATAGAGCATTTCGTATAATTACTAGAGAGAGTTGTTCAACAAGATCAACTGACATTCTAGGTAGACTAAATATTCCAAATCTTGAGCAAAGAAGAAATCAACAACTTTCGATTCTTATGTACAAAATAAATAAGAAATTGGTCCCCGACTACTTGGGAGATATGTTTACAGATACCTGTGATATACATAATCATAATACTAGGCAGTCAGATGTCAATTTGGCTTTGCCAAAGCCAAGAACAAATTATATGAAATGCTCATTTAGCTACAGAGGCGCAGAAAATTGGAATAAATTACACAATAGCCTTAAAAAATCAGAAAGCCTTGCCATTTTCAAATCTTTGCTGAGACGTAACATGAAATAATAACATATATATGCACACATTTATCTACATCCACCGATGCACGCGTATATATATAACTGTATTTCAATATAATTTATATTTGTTTTTATTGTAATTTGTTTATCTATAAATTTAGTTTTATTATGGTAAATAGTAGTTAAGAATAGTTTGTTAATTCTTGTAAATAAGCAAGGCCAGTTGGAAGATCACTCTTTTTTCTTTTTCCCTTTTATAACAGTGAAATTGCACCGTGTAAAAATATAGTAAATAATAATAATAATAATATGATCGAAACTCAGTAAAACGATAGGCCTTGAGCATCGATTTTGCCTAAAATACTGATATTCATACGGAGCGGTACTTTGGTGTTAACAAACTGAATAAACACCTTTTGTTAAAAAACCGGTTTCACTGTCTTCAAATATGTCTTCTTCGAGCTTATTTGAACTACGTCTATTTGCTTTGATGAGGAACGATGAGAAGTCTTTTCTGCTATCGTATGACGATTTGTCGTGGACAATATGCAGTCGCACTCGCTCGACGCCTGATCTCAAACGTCTAGCAAATGAGGGACACCTCCACAGAAATTTTGGAGCGGAGACTTATATCTCTTCCTACACTAAAAGAACGATCAGAACAAGCAGTGTATTGTTCTCAGGTGAGTAAAGTTAGTAGTCTTCACTTACTCTCTTCAAACTGTTAAACTTGTGTGATCAATACACAAACGTGGTCTTGAGTGAGATTTCACTAACAGCAGAAACAAATGGGGGAAATCAATTTTAAATGATCTGTAGAAACTTTGTAAATTTTGCTGACCAACATTCCTTAACAGTCTCAACGTGTAAATCATTTATTATTCAGTGTAACTGATTCGAAATGAATATTAATGGCTTGAAAGGTGAACCACACTGTCTCTTTGGCCATGGTAGCTGACAATTCGCTGATTGAAGAACTCAGAGTCATGGTTTCAAAATTTGGTCAGTACAGAAATCAAATTTGTGGTGGCAGTAAAATTCCTAGGCATGCTGATAAGCTCTGAAATTGAGGGAAACAGCAAAGGCTAATTGCTGTCAGATTGGGGGGTTAGGGTCTTTTATCCCCTGATTTGTGCCTTTTTAAAATTTTCCTAAGGTGAAAGAAATCCTTGATCTTCTCCTGGGCTGATGACTCCAAAATTAAGTTTGTTTCATTTAAACAGCTTTCGAAGAGATACAGAATTAAATCACTAGAAAGTCAGTTTTAGTAAATTCATCTCATGACCCTACAATCCACAAAGTCCCTAAACATCATTATCACTGTAACATTGTCAGTTCCCTATCCCTTTGTTCTTAAAGTACAAATTGGCACAAAAGAAAGGCGTTCACTTTTTTGTCTTGTTTTTTTTTTTAAAAAAAAAATTAAAAACAAAACAAAACAAAACAAAAAAAAAACCCCAAAAAAACTAACACGACGCTTTTAAGTTTATTTTTTGTGAGCGACATCATTTGGAGTTACAATCTCCTTCATCATGCTGTTTCTTACTTCTCACAGTTTGTATATGTTCACGTATAATTTAGAGTTGTGATGTTTGTATTCATGATAAATCTAGTGCATCAGTTAAGTTTTTGTAGAATGTTTTACTTAAAGGATTGACCAGGTCAATTAATTAGACGTTAACAGTAATTTTCGTAGAGATGAAGAAAAATACCAAAAAGAATAATATATTATATACACATTTTAAGAGTCATAATAAGTTGAGAATAAGATGGTTCAATTGGCTATTTTTGTCTGGCTTAATGTTATGTATTATATTATAATTCCGAGAGTAGCACGCCTAGTTACCTTCAGTTTTAATTGCTGTATACATTGTGGTATTTTTCGACGAGTTAAAGGGGTAAAAATACAGCAATTGTGTGTAAAATAGTACCTCCTCCAGACCACAAAAAACTACCTTAGAATTTTCTGCCAGTTTTTGACGCTTGCTATCAATCGTGGTATTGTTTTCGTGTGTTGGTCGTACGTCAGTATCAAATCAATCTTTGCTGGTCACCTAATTACGCAGATTGTTCATGAACTGGTCAGAAATTGCTATGATTGGCTGCGCAATTAAGTGAAGCTGACCAAACATCGCCAAGATCGGTTAGTTAATTTATTGAGTGTTTCTTGTCGTAATCTTGTCAACTTTGACCAATATTCATAAGCGACGGTGTCATAGCATGTTTGAAAAATTCCCGCATGTTGCAAGGGAAGACTGTACACCACTTGAAATCGGGACAGTCTGAACTCATCCACAAGATATTAGTGCCACAAGCGATTCTTCATCCAGGCCATAGTTGGCGTATGCGATCAACTTTTAAAAGCACGATATCTGTTTACTATTCGCTCACGAATGTAGCAATACCTCTTGATCACCCTTGTGACTAAATAGTATACTAATAAAGACGAACAATCATATTTATCTTTGGTAAATTTTCATCAAGTTTTCTTGAGGAGAGATACCTTCGCATTAACATCAATAAATGGTAAAACATTTGCAACTTCTCAGGATGACGGAAAATAGTGGGTCCTCGGATCTCCAACCACCTGGGATCGTTTAGCCTTTTGGACCAATCCAATTTGAAAGAGCGACAAAGCCAAACAATGCCGAATAACTTGGATAGATATTTATAAAGTATATAAATAACTAACTGATGGGGTACACAGATTAAAAGATAAGCTTTGAGTTAACAGTTGTTAGATTGTTAGAATAATTCATTCTGGTACAGGAAGAGTCCTGAGTTCCCTCACTTATATCAAATTTTCAAACCCATAATCGACCTACGCAAAATATCTTAAATTTATCAGAAAATCGTTTTAAAGCAACAAAAATTAACAATTAGAACTCACAAGTTCCTAATAATCTTCTACCCCTACCCCATACTAGAGAGAATTTGAGAAATTCATGCGATAAAAAGCTCTCAAAGCAAAAATACAAAAAAAAGTTAACTTTGGTGACGTAAATTTGAGCTCATAATCACAAGAATTGTAAAGAAAGCCCAAAAATAAAAAAGAAAAGTAATAAGATTAGAACAAAAAGAGAAAAACAACAATGAGAACAAGCCTAAGCCGCTTGATTGGCTTGAACCCGGAACTTTAGAAATTGCAAGTAAGCATTACAGATCTTTAGACAACTCGCCTACTAACACGTTAACACCTAAACTGTCTAATTTTTTTGCGTTTTGATTGTCGGTCATTAAGTTTACGTTATAACTAAACTCCATCTTTCCTAATTTACATTCTTTAAACAAAAACCTTTATCAACAATCACCTTTGACAGCTTCAGAAATATACAAACAAACATCCTCATAATTAACATTAGGTGTGTCGATATCAAACCTCGAATTAGTTGCGCTGTTTCGTATGCAGTATCGTGACCCAATAGCACTACTCATATGTAGATATTCAAACAAGATTTCGTTTAAACAGTCTTAACCAAGCACGTAGCCCGGACTTTTCTTGGGGAGGGGGGGGGGTGTCAACTTCTACCACCAGTAAGTTTCAACTCTGCAAAAAATGTGTTGTCTTCTTATATACTGGTTTATTACATACATGTAAGAGAATTATCTGAACGTAACGGCAAACGCGAGCTCCGTTTGCTGCCGTATCTTTTAAACCATTCGTTAGTCTATTTCACTTCTGGGTAAAGCGTTCTCCTTAAAGATGTTAGTAATAATGCTTGGTAAATTGTGGATAATATAGAGCGTAATACCACCACAGTGAACTCTTGATGCTGTTTACACTCAATGGCCTGAAAGTGCTTTCTGTCCTACAATTGACATTCGTCATTGATTAATGTTTGTTGAACTTCGTTCAATATCCTGGTGACAACTGCCCAAACATTCACATCTTCACTTCAGCATTTCAGATAGTACTTATCGACAACTTATTACTGCGCAAGGAGTTGTTTCAAATTCGCAAATCAAAGCTTGCCAAATTGTAATATTATCTTACGACTCATTATTGAAATGGAAACTCAAGATCGTTGCAGCTATGGGAGGAGTCTGAACTCCATAACTCCCCACTTCTTGGCTACGCCACGGGTCAAGACAATACTTTACTAAAGAACAGATTTTTTCGGGCGTTTTTTCAAAGTTTTTCGGAGTTTTGTTTGGAAACTTTCCTCGATGTTAGCATCATCATCGTCAGGACTAACTGGACGTTAAATATTTGAGGACATTCAATTCAAAAATCTTCTGAGGAACAACGAAGTGATAAGAACCACAAGCAGGAAGTTGTTACAAAACTCTCATCGGTTCTGTCAAAAGCCAGGAAGTTTAATAAGTTTAAATTAAACACTAGTATGTGGTGGGCTACATGAAAGTTTACTATCAGTAAACGTTTAACTCTACAAACACCCCCGAAATTTTTGAGGAAATTATTTCTAAAAATTATTTCCCCTATCGTAACGGTTTGGTTTTATTTGCTACCAGCAGTTTAAATAACTTGAAAGTTTCCACTGACATAAGTGATCTTTTCTGTTGTTTCATTCAAAGCTTTTATCGCTTTCGCTTCCTGTATTTACAGAGCCTTTCTGTTTTTCCTCACCAGTTTATTGCTTTGTTTCTCAATCAAGGGCGGAGACAGCACCCCAAAAGTGTGTGTGTGTGTGTGTGTGAGGGGGGGGGGGGGGGCTAATGGCTATAGGATGTAACTTGGCATGGAAGGCAAATAATTTCTGAATAGTTTTGTAAGATATTGTTCCATCAAGTGTTGTAAAGCTGTATGGCTTTCATATATTGAGCTTTTGTTTACGATGAAAACCACGCAAAACACGTGATTTCTGATGGCTGGTAGATACTAGCGCGAACATTTCGGGACATGTCCACGATCGCTACTCCACAGTTTTAGTTTTATAGATCAATTATTACACTTTAGTCGACTACTTTTTTCCACTTGATGTTATACCACATTTCCTCCAGATGTAAAGATTCATAAAATATGAAAGTACAAATTTTGGGGTTTTTAGCAGAAATGGGGGGCTCTGGCCCCCAACTTTAAAAGTGAAGGTGCTCAAGCCCCCCTTGCACCCCCTATATCTCCACGCCTGTCTATTTTGTTTCATTTCTGCATTTTCCAGTTGTGACGGTTTGAGTTCATTTGCTGTCACAAGTTTAAATTTAAATACCTGCCTCAACCTGGCAACTTAGATACCAGTCCCTAGGTTTGCTGTACACGGCATACTTAAGTAAACCGTAATCCCCCTGTATTTTCTTATAAAAACAAAGCAACGCCAGTCGAGATTCGTACCTTCGTGCGGTGGCTGAGGGGAATAATTTAATTTCCCGAATTCGAAAGCTCAGTCATTTTTTACAGTTGACTTTAATACAATTACAGGATTTCAGACTTGGGAAAAAAATGAATTCAGAGCACTTTCAATTCAAGCAAAGATTTGTTTGAAAAATTTGCATCCCACAAATTTATGCGACGGAATTGTTTCTTCGGGAGCAGTTCTCTAACGCTGACTCAAGGCCTAAACATTGAAAATGTCTTCCCCTATGTTTTTTTTTTTTTTTTATTGACATTTTCGTTGAGATTTTTCCCCAGCAAGCTCATCATTCTCTTTAATTAATCTCACTATGGAATCGTGTTAGGAAGAGACTGATTTGTGTCTATTGGTTCAACCCAATCTGGGCTGGGCTATTTTTGCTCCAAGGAAGACTAGTGGGGCGATTCGGCCCGCCTCCATAATTTCATTAATATTGTGCCTATTTCAATGAAACTGGACAGAAATATTGAATATGAAATGCTCTATAAAATTGAATATTACTTGATTCCACATATTTGATGACATCATTATTACGTCAGTCAACTATTGCTTTTACCTGTGTTGTTTAACGACATTATTTCCGCTCGTATTTCACAACAAAATTATCGTAAACTAATCAATATGAAAAGTCGAGGGAAGTAGTTTATTTTAGTTTTGTCTGTTATATTTGTTTTGTGCAGTCGCAATTTCATATTGAGTTTCAAAGCGTTTAGTTTTAATTGACAAATTATTTTACTTTATACATTTATTTTAGAATACAACGTTTTTTTGCTATTAGCAAGCCAATTTGATCTTCCTGATGTACATGTTACGCTGGTACAAAATACTAGGCGTTATGATGGCGTCATTAATGCAAGAAGATGACGTACTAAACTCTCAAACAAAAAATGATAGCTTTTGAATCTAAAAACTTCCTTCTTTTTTATAACTGAAGATGCCTTCCTTTTGAACTAGTATTCAATTCGGACAAGCATTTCGAAGATCTTGTCCAAAACGGTGTAATTATTTAACTTCCTTTCAAAAGTAAAAAGTGGCCTTTAAACGTGAGGTTTTCATGGCAACAGCTTTGTCGGTATGGTGTAGAACAACATATCAGTATGTTTGGCATATAATTTGGGGGAAAGTCACCAATTTTGATGTTATTCTGAAAACCCACTCACGAGATATGGATAGAAAACTAAGTGGGGGGATGTGATTCGGTCCCCCCAGCCCAGTTAAGGTTAAGCAAAATACTATACATGCATATAACAATTTCACTTGGTGATAATGAACATTCTAATTGCTTGACTCTTTCCATGATAAGATAAAAGTAAAGCAAGGGCTAACAGATTTGAAAATTTTATTCAACAGCTGACCAGGGTTTTCAAGGACAACGGAAATGTTGAATAGATGTTGTCTTGAGTGAAAACTGAAGATATTCAAATTTTATATATTTATGAAGAGAGGATTTGATACGATAATACTTATATATACGAAAAATATGACTGCCCCAGCCGGGAGTCTCCGAATCTACGTGTCGGTGCTCTGAACTCAGACAGAAATTTCTGACTATCCTAGCCGTGTGTAAGTAGCTCAGAGGTCAGAGCACCGATACGTAGATTCGGGGGACCTTGGGTTCGATTCCCGGCTAGGGAAGTCAGATTTTTCGTATATATCATATATATATATATATATATATATACATACATATATATAAATATAATTATATTTTATTATTATATTATATCATATTAATGTTGCATTATATTACATATCATATATTTTACATGTTATATATCGTATTATATATTATTTGTTATATATCGCGTTATATATCATGTTATATATTATATTATATTATATTATATTCCTTTATTATATCATTATTAATTATATTATATAGCTTATATATTTTATATTTTATTATTAGATAATTTTATTAACATTATTAATAACTTCTAAAATTTCACTGAATCAAATTAAAACCAAATTGTGGGTTTTCCTTGTCCGCACAGAGCAGTTCCCCCGACTAAAGCAAATGAAATCCAACTTATGGTAAACACAAGACATTGTTTGGATATATTTTTTTACGTACCTTGAACTAACATTCTACTTGTGCTTTGTTCACCTCCTTCAACAATTGTCCCGCTCGGGCTTGTTCTCTCTTAAAACAACGACAATAAAGGTATTTGTTAATTTGGAATTCATCACTAGACCTATGAGCCATCATCCTCACGCCTGATTTCCGTAAAGTTGTAATTGTCGTAATTCACTCGGCCATTGTATTCGATCCAATTACAACAGTTATGCTTCCACACAGTTGCAATTGTTGTAATTCAGCCTCCAATTTCCACCAAGAATTCTGGTTGTCTCGCTTTAGTGATCACCGATTTATATTGAAACTGCGCATGCGAGCAGTATGGTAAACATAGACCAGGGAGAGGGTAAAAATTTTGCTTTAATGTCTTCGTTGCTTCGCTTATCTCGACCGAAACACTTATCAGTTGTAAAACAATTCATCATATCAATACGTTAAACGTAGATAGCATAGTTATGTCGATGGTTACTGTTAGAATATCTAAAGGTGTTTCTGCTTGCCTAAGGAAGGTTCTCAAAAAGTCAAGGAAGAGGAATATATATTGATAACTTGTCCTTGTCGCGAAATTCAACCAACGGTCTTTGGTAGATATCTCGGTACTCCCAACCAATAAATGAACCGCTCGTCCGTAAAACTATGTATTTATAACATTATTATATATAAAAAATAATCACGTGCCTCTGTGGTGTCGTGTAGATGTGAAGTGAATGACCTGGTAATTTGGCTGCCTGACAACGCAACTCTTGACGTTGATTCGTCTTTAGCATTACGTGGCACTTTCGTTTCGTCGACAGTCGGTATCGAATGTTTGCATTAAAAGTTGATTTGCAGACGGATGATGTAATTATTATAGAAGTTAAAGCTGATTCAAATCGCTGATTGATTTTCGGTACTCGTAGGATTTCAACAATTACAACTCACGTTTCCACAAAGTGGTAAGTGCTGAAAAACTTGGACGGCCACAATTGCTGACTGCATAACAACAATTTTACTTACATGGAAACCAGGCGAAAATTTTAACAATTACAACTATATGAAAAGCAGTACTTTATTCTTCTCTCAAACTCAAGCTTTATGCTGGATAACACGAACAGTGGCACCGGTCATTCTCTATATGATGGGAAAACGGACTCAACGATTGGCTCATTACACAATCTTATTATCTGCCCACAAAGATTCCACATCTTGAGTCAAAACAGAGAACAGTTCATTTGTAAACACCTCTAAAAAATATTTAATGCAGAAATGACGTTATTCTTATCTGCATGAAAACTAATGACCGTAGATATGATGTAACGACTTCCTGTCATTACACATTAATTAGCAGTAACCTGTAGCCAATTAAACACGAGAAAGAATCAAAACTGAAGTATAATATTATTTATTTCTCATTGACTTAAGATCATGATATGCAAGGCAATCACAGAAATCTATTCAGACTGGAAGATTGACTTCCAACTCAGTAGGTGAAACCAGAAATGACGTAAACTGGCTTTTTTGTCTGTCAATTTTAGACTCCCACGAGGTCATCATGACCTAAGTTTTCGTTCCCGGTGTCACGGATTTCCTGCATAAGCGTCATAAACTGACGTCGAAAAGGGTCCTTACTACATCCACCTGCGACTTGTCTTTTTCTTCCAAATATTGACTAAAGTCAGCCTTCCAGCTGAAATAGAGTTTAGTGATCAGAAACAAAATATGTCAAAATGGGTGACGATCAGAAGTTGCCCTTTCAAACGGCTCGTTCAGAATAAAAATTGAAGTACTCTTAATGATAACAATTGCTTCAGACATCAGTCACTCGCCAACTGATCTTCGTTTCGATGAAGCCTTCCGTTTATATGGTCAAGCAATTAAGTAAGTTACATATAACTTTATTTGGTTTAGAAACACAAACTCGTGCATTTTTCAAACGGCAGTGCGCATTTTCAGATTACAAGAGAAATCATGCTATTACCAATTAATAATATTCATGAAAATGTAATACAGTGTCAAAAAAGGTAGTTCAGTGCAAATTACTGAATTACCTTTCCTCGGCACTGTGTAACCTTAAAATTACACTGCTATTATCCAGTCAGAATCGAGAAGTTTTTTCGTGATTATTAGTATTTTGATAAGTAAAATATTGAACGGCATAAAAAAATTAGTTCCGCATGTTTCATAGAAAAGAATTACTGTTCCTCCTCACGGGCTTTCGATTGCAAGAAGCTAGGCCAATGATTTGAATGTCGAATTGTCTGTAGTGAGTTTGTGACAGAATAAAAGACAAAAACTGAAAGAGATAATCGTACTGTTCATGCAGTAGTTAATACCAAACTCGGAAAGTAACCATTTCATGAAGTCTTGAATTAGTAAATAAAGAACATTATCACAATAAAGTCGTCCTTGGATTAAACTGCCCGAGCTAAAATATTTGGGGTTAGGAGAACGAGTTGCTACTGCTTCAACTGATCACCCACGAATGCTTGCAAAAAGCAAACCAAACAACTCAATATTTCTGAGTTTAAAGATTGGCGTAGTTCTTTTCCTATTAAGTAATATCTTGGAATTAAGGGCCTACTGATGTCCCCGAAAGCCGAAAGAGGTTTTGTGCAAACCTCAACGGCCGTCGCCCACCGGACTTTAGCGATTCCTCTCGAGGCTTGAAAATAGGCATGCAAACAGCGTCATTACAGGGGGGCTAATCCAGTGGGGCCCGGATCACGTTCCCTTTATAAGATGAAACACATGTTAATTTTGGCAAGAATAATTACAATAACTGGCTAGAAACAGATTAATTTTCCAGTGCCATTGAGAGCTACTGCGGGCTCCGGGGAAGAGGTAGAGAATTTAGCAGACCCCCTCAAGTCGACAATTAATTTGACTCACTTACTATCGGGCGGAATGAAGCTTCGTGTTCTTTAATTTTTGGGACTTTTCACGAGACGTTAAATTTGCCCAATGCACTGTCTGACCGTATGAACTTCAGAAGTGAACTAAAGCCGTTCTGAATTGTTATAAATTTCAATGATTGAAAAAAAGATGAAAAAAAGTTCATAAGTGTTCTTTTGCTAAGAAAACATTTTGGAAGTTCTGACTTGATATTAATAAATATAGATAATACCAAGGTCAAGATTTTATAGCAAGTTTACTAGGGCAGCACCGGATAGTGATTTTTACTATCCGGCCGGATACCCGATTTACCGAATAGTGAAAGAAAATCCTGGCGGATTATCCGGCCGGATACCATAATATTCGATTCATAATTACGTTCATAAATTACCCATTTTCAGTTTTGTCTAAGGTTGTTGCTCTCGTGTGTTACTGTTAGATAGACAGATGTTTTAATTGGCAAAACTTGCAGCCATAGGCTGAATTATGTTTATATTACAAAATACATTCTCTTCTACTATGTTACACCAGTTCTACAATTTACCTGGAACTAACGGAAATTTAAAAACGATAAGTAAAAAAATTACTCTAATGGACCATTTTTAGAAAGGTCGATTCTACTGTTAAGTGTTATTCGATCTAAAATACTAAAAAATTGGTTAAGCTTTTGATGCGTTTATGATAATTAGAGCTATACTGTGGAGATTGTCATTAGTTATTACACAGAAGTATATGCTGAATTGCCTCTATACTATATTGGAGACGTCACTTATTCCAGACAGCATTTGCATTAAATCCGTTATCACAGTTGCTCGATGTGATCTCTGACAAGGTCTACACTTAATATTAAAATAGAAACAAAGAGCAAGTGGAAGATGGAAACACAGCCATTAAACAAAGTAATGGGGAAATGCAGTTTTTTAAGGTTTCCTGGCTCCAAAGAAATGGGTAGAGAAAGAGTTAACGCTGCACGTTTTTCATAATTGGCGCAAGAATATATTCATACCATCCGTCATATTGCAATCTTCAGTTGATAATTGTTGATACTTTTTGTTTATGGTGATTTAATGACAGAACTAGAAATTAACCAGCAGCCATCTACTTTTGTGTCTTTTTGTGTTATCAGTCAGTGCCTTTTTGTAGAAAACTGAATCGAATAAACATCGGACAACCAGGCCGGATGCCGAATTGCGAAGTTTTTCACAATCCGACCGCATACTATATCTGGTGCATCCCTAAAAAATATCTATTAGATATATCATAAGTTCCTCATGTGTGAATATCTTTGGACTGAACTATAATTTCGTGTTTACTGAAAACTTTGTTTGAAGTAGTTATTTCTTTATTAAATTGCCGGTTACTTACTTTACTACTCTAGTGCATTGACTCTTACCGTATTTCCTCGATTTTATCCATCAGACTCTACTTAGCCCTCCCTTCTAATAAGTTCCCAGTCCTGAAGTGCTAAAAAAGAAAAAGCTCCCACCCTCTATTAAGTCACCACTATATTATCGTGGACGATATAATGTTGCGTTTCTCTTATGACTTTTGCTTTTTTAGTTTCTAAAATTATTTACATTAGTTAATACATGCATATATACAGAACCTTGAGATATTCTCCCTGTGGCACACACTGATAAAGCTAAAAAAGATGCACTTATGAGTTTTATAGAGAAACTTCATGAAATTTTCTTTTCGTGTTTCTCTGAGGATGATTCTGTAATGTAATAAATTTTTAAAAAACGTGAAAATTTATTAAGCTCCCAGCCTCAGTTTAGCCACAACTTCTAATTAGTCCCCAGTCCAGAAAATTTGAAAAAAAAATAAGTTCCCTGAGGTCTTAATAGAGGAAATACGGTATTCACGATAATTAGCGTTTGAGTGTCAGTGATTTGATAGTTATCTCTTCGTAGTGTTTTACTGGACAAGATTCATCATTACAAAAAATTACAAATGTACCTTGAACTGACGCTCCACTCGTACTTGGTTCATGAGTTGCCTCTTTCGATGGTTGTTTCTCTTGAAACCGAAAAGCAACAATCAGTATTTTTCAACAATTTAGTCATTACTATTCCTACATTTTTTAAAATTTTCAAATTCATCCTTTTGAATCGTTATTTTCTTTTGTTATTTTAGACTTTAACATATTTCTCATGCAATTCAGTAGGAATAGGTTCGATATTAAATTCGTAAATGAGAAGCTCTATTTAGTTAGTAAAAGGTTTAGTAAACGTGGTGGGTTATGTAGACGTAGTAAAATTGTTCAAGAAGTCAAAAAAAGGCTAAAACTGGCAAAAGAAAATGTCAAGCAATAAACTCATGTGGAAATGTTTTTTGTCGTTTCAGTGCTTCTTGAGCTGTGTGGTTTATCAGAACTTGAGCTTGCTAGGTTTTGATGACGATAAGCCACACAACAGAAGTTGAAGTAGTCTAAGTGGCTGTCTACCTGGAGAATTTCAGCCTGCGGTTTCAAGAAATCCCGTTGGAAATTATCTTGCGATTACATAACGAAATTTTCAACCAAGGCAAAGATAGTGCATTTTAAGCTCAATTAAACGGAATGAAATTTAGCCATGTAACCCGGCCCCCAATCCTCAATAAATCCAATGGTCTGTTCACTTTATATTTCTCCTGAATACAACTGGCGGAATGCCGTTTGGAATTTTGTTTTTAATATTAATTGAAGTAATTGTCCTTCCATTCGCGATAGCAATTCAATGTTTCCACGAAAATGAAGAAACTGTAAAGTATTCTGGTAGTTCTATTCAGCTGACGTAATAAGAGGAACCGCTTCTTCTGTTCAGATACTTATGATTTGTTTATGATTAGTACGATAAAGAGTCAGAGTTGTCTAGCTATGCTTTCAAGATGGCGCCGACAACCGTGGAGTAATCCAGGTGCACAAAAATTTTGCGAATGATACAGTTTGAAGGCGCGGTTACACGTGCAATTTTGTTCATTGTGATTATCATCCTGGTGTATGTAGTAACTCTAATATAATTAGTTAAGCTGGATACTAGATCATAATTCTCTCCAGTTTGTCTTCGATGCTATCGTGAATTTAACACATACACCAAGACAACAATCGCGAGGCAAAAAAAAAATGCACGCGTAAACGAGCCTTAACGAGCAATTATCTACAGTATTCACTCCATAAACACAAGCAGTAATGCTTGGACATAGCAATACCGGCCAAAAATTCCTCAGATAAAATATACGCGTATTAACGTTAACGTTATTGATATCAGTTCACATTCTGTTCACTTTACACGTAAACCAATCCAATTCTAGTAATCTGATAGTGAATCGTTACTTGCCGTTATAATCGATGATCTCATTTTCAATCTCGCAATAAAAAAAGTTATGTTCCAGACTAGAATACTACGACTCAATCAAACACTTCCGTTCCGATCTCGCGCCATTTACACCAAGATAACCGGCTTACGGAGTCAATAGCCGAATCACTGCTTAATGTGGTGAAAGCTTAAAAGAACATTTCGTACAAGTTTTCTTTCACGAACACATGAATTCAACATTTTATCGTGTATATCTCAGTCGTTATTTATTCATGGAAAAAGCGTTTTGAATGCGACATAAGGAATATCATTACACTGTTATGATATTTATAGGAGACATGGAAGCTGACTATTGGATAGTCGTAATATTTAATATTTCTCATTAAATTAAGCATATTTGAAAAAAGTAAAAGTGAGATTGTCTCACTTTTGGCTGCTCTAACTCAAATTTTGAGTTCGCAAAATGGTGTTTTTCGAAGTCTGTTTCGTTTTATATTTTTTGAGGTTGTCAGCTGGTTGTGGGTTTTTCTCAAATTTTCCCCGAGAGTTTGCCCACCATAGACACTTCGTTGTCCCTCGTCATCTTCGCTAGACTAGAACGCCTGTTGCCACCACTGATGGAGAGTCTAACTTATAGGACAGGAGAGGATTAAAGTCATTGTAAAAATGATCTCAGTAGGGTATTGTTTTTTCGTTGGCTGATGAATTTAGTGAGAAGCAGTTGTACGAAGCCTGAATAGCTTATTTGGCCGGGAATTCTAATAATAATCTAAGATAATGCATTGAAAGTTTCATTCATTCACTAGTCTTTTGATAACTATCCAATTCAAATAAAAATCTATCTACTGGATATAATTAATATTATGATTTGCTCACAATATGTTTCGTTTGGAACAATAATTTTGAGTTCACTGAAAAAGTTGTTTTAAGTAGTCATTACCTAATTGAATTGGCAGTATTACTTTATTACTTAAGAAAATTGACTGTTACGTACATTAAAAATTGTTGTGGTTAGTGCTTTGATAGTTGTCTCTTTATTATTTGTTTCTCAAGACAAGGCTTATTTTTCCATCAATTGACAAACTTACCTTGGACTAACACGTCACTCGTGCTTGGCTCATCACGTTCATACGTTGCCTCGTCTGAAAGACGTCTCTCTTGAAAAACAAAAGGCAATAATCAGTGATTTTCAAAATTAAAAATCTTCACTGAATTCAATCCACTTTTAGTGGTTAAATATTAAGATGCTGTTGTTCGTAGAGATCGATGGTAAGGGAGAGTTGCGTACCAAGGTCCGCGCTGTTGGGGGTGCACATAATCGAAGATGTATCGGCAAGCTCTATAAAACATGCTCCTTTAGTCTAAGTCACTACTGTGTCCATTAACTTCATGGACACTGTGGTGACGTAGTATTATTACACGGATTGCATTAATGTGCCATCTTTTCTCTTCCTTTTTTTCCAAATTGTTAAGTCTACAGTTCATTCCCCCGATACCGTACGAAATGGAACCGTAACAAAATCGAATGGAATAAGCTTTGTGTACTCACAATACCAGCGTAAAATGCCCTTGTGATCTACATGCCACTTTATATATTGGTCCGCCATTTCGTGTGTTAAAAGGTTTCAGATTCTCAGGACAAATAACAACCCGTAGGTTGTCCTACGAGCATGCCTCACCTGTTTTGAGTGTCTCACTGGATCTTTTACCTAAAAATAAAAATATTTAAATAATTTTAGAAAATCAAAACGTTTACTGTTGCCACATATTCCTGCGAAGCCAAAAAGAAGTACCAATATTGCTCATGTCATATTAGTAGCGCAGTTTCCTTTGAGGAGGTGCCCCCATATTCCCATTAACCTAAGTGTCAGACCTGGTGAAGAAGTGTTTGATAGACGTACACATTCCTTATCGCCATGGCTTAGACTGATAGTGACCGTAGATCACACTTTTTAACGACAGCCTCTACCATCCGTAATCTGAATTTTATGGGCATGCTAAGAACAGTCAACTGGGCATGAATTGGGCATGCTAAGAACAGTCCCTGCACTCGACTGCCTCCAGAGACGATCTCCGCAGTGATGTGTCTCCATTTCTCAGTAGTTTAGCTCTGCCGATCAGCAAACCATGAGCCTATAATCTTCCCGAAATATCTTCCTCAGCCAAATGACGCTGAGTAGTATCTTATATTTGTTTTCGAAACTCTTCTGATTATTGTACCTATTTGTTTGTGATTTTGCCGACTTTTCCCGTTTCAAGCATCTTTTTGGCAGGAACTTCGCAGGCGTGCTTACGTGGGTTTTCGTCGAGGAATAAATACCAATTTAGGGGCCACATGTCGAGTGCAGTTTTGCCTTTCCGTTTGGAAATCCCAAAGAAATATATCAACTGATCTTCGTTCCTGAAGTAAATTAATGGTCGATTGAATTTCAGTAGGATGCTTGTTTATGGTGTACATGGAGATCTTCAAATGTTTATCTAACTACAAAATTGGCTTAGCTGTTGGCAGAAGGATGGCTTTTGGCAAATTAAATATTTAAGTTAGTTATACTAAGAAGAGCAAGGTCAATGTAGGAATGTTTTTAAACCGAGTACGTCAGAAGAAAAATATCAAGCAACACTGCAGGGATTACCAAATAGTATCTACGAGGAAGAGGTTTTAAGGTAGTAGCCATCATTAGAATTATCGTTCAGGTAAGCGTTACGGAAATATTAAAGTTAAGGTAGTTTCACTGCTGTCTCTTCAAATTTAACCAACTTGAAATAAACTCCTTTCCTTTATATTCCTCTTAAGACTGCTATTATACAGTTCCTACTGGGTTAACTGGTCGAGAAGTTAAAAACTAGTAACGATCTGATTTCGTCAATTATGTATTTAAATGTATGAGCGAGCTAACTATCTCGAATCGGGATATAATGCAAAGCACTACTCTTCTTAGAGATATAGGACTGCAAAAAAGTTACCAATTTTAAGGAATATAGAGTCATCACTTAACGTTTTCGACGAGATATCGAAATTAACCCATTAAAAGGCCAGGGTGCACCGGATAACACCAAACAATTTCATGCATCAAAGGGACAAGCCCTGCCCCTTAACAAGTTAAAGGCTGATGGTCGTGTTAATATATGTAAATCTTTTAACATATGTAAATATTCTGCCGCCGAATATATAAATTGATATGATTGCTGGGGCTCGGGTGTAAGACTATTTGTTCTTCACTGAAGTAGAGTTCAACGAACACGCACAACGAACTTTTTACCGGTATTATCTCGGTCCTTGGAACGAACAAGCCTGCAAAGTGCCTAGGAGGAGTTTAAAGAGGACGCTAAACTACAACGCCAAGACAAATGCTGGTTGAAACTTCTCTTCCACTCGAGGAACACGACAGTAAAAAGTCCGTTTAACATTCTAGTCAACTGTCTGGATTGGAATGAGATTGCAATTTTCAACGAAGAAACAAAATGAGCCGGGGGTCAGAGAATATAGCTGAAAAACAGGAATTCGGCTCGGGGATAAAAGCGGCAGAATCACCGAGACGCGAAGAGCCAAGACAGCTGTCTTTAACACTACTTGGCTATAGGTTTACGTTGGAGAATAAATTCTCCTCGTTTGAAAAGGAATCAAATGCCCTTCAAAGAACAATCTATTATGTCTATGCTGAAACTGTAGATAGGTCGAAGTTAGCGATAGCATTAACAACGCTGAAAGCCGTCAAAGTCGGATATGAGTCCACAGTCCACGACTTGGAGAGTCTATTCATGCAAGACAGATGGGGAGACTTTACAGAGACAGCAGATAGTGTGCGACAGAGAGGTAAAACTTTAATTGATCTCGCCATAAGTGCAATTGTGGAGGCGATGAATAAATTGGATAAAACGTGGTTACGACAGAAAGAGACAACATCCCTTTATTCGGAGCATTCAAAGTCTTCGAAACGTTCACAATTCAACAAATAAAGATCATGCAACACTGATACAAATTTAGCCAGAGCGAAAGCTTTCGCGGAACTAGTTGTGGTAAAAGAACAAGCTGAGTTTGACTTGTTGATCGCAGAGAAAGAAAGAGTTAGAAAGGAATGTGAAGCGAAAAACGAACTAAGGAGGTCAACCGAAAAGGCGAAGCACGATCACGGCATAGCTGTCCTCAAGGCGAAGAAATTAGCAGCCGTAGCTAACGCCAACTTTGGGACAATCGAACAAGCAGTCGGAGTTGAAGACCTTGTTATGACGTCACCCCTGAACAGTAAGCACGAAAACAGTAATGAAAGAACTCGGACGTGGTTAGGTGATCAACAGCAAGTCATCACCGATAAGATGAATGAGGAGTTGAAACAGTGAAAAGAACAAGCGACTCCAGACCGTAAAGAGTTTCTAATTGGTGATACCACTACGCACCACTGAAGCTTGGTCTTCCATGGAGGGGCAACAGGGCCTCACGACCAATATCTACGACACGAACCTGTGGACGTACATCATTGTTTCAATACAATCGTCGCCACAAACGAACGGTTGATGGGAAGCCTAGCAAGGCAGAGTCTACTGAAATTCCATCCAGAGTTGTTTACCGGAGATGTAGCAATGTTCCATCCCAGGAAAAGTGCATTTAAAGTGATAGTTTGCGACGTCGACATCTCTCCGGACCAAGAAATAAATTACTTGTATAAGTATACCTCTGGAGAACCACGAAGATTGGTCGACAACTTCCAAAAACGCCAACATAGGGATCCATCAAAACAACTAAAAAATGTGTGGACGGAACTGGAGGGACGTTTCGGCAATACGGTGGCAATAACCTGGCCATTATTGGAACAGCTGAATGAAAAAGCCAAATTCGATGAGAAGGATAAGGGAAAACTCCAAGAGTTTTCAGACCTTTGTTCAGGCGTGGATTACCAACTTGCCAACTTCCGGGTCTAGCCTGTCTAAACTATCCAACAGCTATCCGGCCAATAGCACAGAAACTTCCTGCGTCATTACGTCGTAAGTGGGAAAAGACGGTCGTAAATTTCATGTTGGAAAACCACGATGCTTATCCGCGGTTTCATATCTTCGCTACAATGATTGAGAATCAGGCAAGATTCAAGAATCTCACAAATATTGCAGTTAGAGAGGTACAAAATAAGAGATCCCTTCGCAGAGGGCAGTCCCAAGAAAGAATAGTCTTGAAGGGAAACACGGAGTCCATAAAGAGAAGTCATTGTCCGTTCCACGATTGCGATGGTCACAAGTTAACGGAATGTAAGGCGTTCGCGCGGAAAACACTGGAAGACAAAATAGAGTTGATAAGAAAGGCAAAACTGTGCTTTCGATGTCTATTAGATAAACATATCGCCAAAGATTGCAAGGCCGATATTAAATGCGCCAAATGCGGTAGTGACCGGCACTCTAGTTTGTTACACCGGGAGAAGAGAGAAAACGTCGAGACGTCTGGTACCAAGCCAGGTAGCGAATTTCAATCAACCTGCACGGAAGCATGCAAAGCAAGTGACAGAGGACTATCCTGCAGCATGATCGTTTCAATGGACATCTTCCTTCAAAAAAGATCCGAAAACATCCAGTGTATGCGTTAATTGACGAGCAAAGTAACGCATCTATAATCACCCCAGTGTTAGCGGACAAGTTGAGAGTAAAAGGAAAGAAGAAAAGGTATTTCCTGTCGACTTGCAGCGGTTCGAAAGAAGTGAGATACAAACACCGAGTTTCCGGGCTGACCGAGAAATCGTTAGGCGGAAAACTCGTGAGATTATCCACCTGTATTGAGTGTGACAACATTCCTGAGGACAAGTGAGAGATCCCAACACCTGAGATAGTTGAGAAATTCATCCACCTTCGAGGAATAGCAAGCGAGATTCCAGCCTTTGACCCAGAAGCAGAGATATGCTTATTAATTAGTCGCGATGCTCCGGAAATTTTGAAAGTTAGATCTTCCATAAATGGTCCAAAGGGTGCCCTGTGGGCCCAAAAACTGCTGTTCGGATGGACGATGTGTGGACAAGTATGCCTGGAACGCTTAAGCGGAGCTGTACACATTTCAACCAATCGCATTACTATCCACCAACCTCAATGTTATCCTTTGAGCGATGAACATTGTCAACTTACAAAATCAATCGAACCGCACTGTTCCAGATTCGAAAATCCTACGTGCCACAATTTCATTCCATACCCGAACAAGTTCGTGATCAATAAAAATCTACGGAGATAAGAGGGATTCAGATGATATCTACCGTATTACTACCTTTGATAATGAAACTACAACATCCATCGAAGACAAACGTTTCTTAGAGTTTATGGAGAAGGAAATTCATAAAAACAAACTAGGAAATTGGGAATTGCCACAATCGTCCAGCAAGACGACAACGTCGAGGTAAACAAGATTTGGTACTTGCCGCACTTCGGTATACACAACACAAAAAACCCACCCAGATTCGAGTGGTCTTTGATTCATCAGTTGTGTAGAAAGGAACCTCTCTAAACAAAGAACTCCTTTCCGGACCAGACGTCTTGAACAACCTGCACGGGATATTGATTCGCTTCCATCAAGAAACGATCGGAGTCACGTGTGATATAGAGCAGATGTTTCATTGTTTCTGTCAGCCCAAACCATAGAGATGTATTACGTTTTCATTGGTTTAAAGATAACCCCATTAAAGAAATAGTGGAATATTACATGACCGTCAACCTGTTTGGAAACACGTGTAGTCCAGCAATCGCAACCTTTGGCTTGAGGAAAACTGCTGAAGATGGCGAGGAGAGTTTTGGGAAATTGGCTAAAGAGTTCGTACACAACGATTTCTACGTAGACGAAGGATTGACCTCTCGTTCTACTCTACAAGAAGTGGTAGAACTTGTAAGAAACACCCAAGCCATGCTCGCTGCAGCTAACATTCGTCTCCACACAATCGTGTCAAACTCAGTAGAAGTTATCACTGCACTACCGAAACAAGACCGTGCACCCAAACTTAGGGAACTTGACTTGAATGCAGACTCTCTACCAACGCAACGCTCGTTGGGAGTGTGTTGGAACTTGGAGAAAGATGCGTTTACATTTCGAGTATCGCTACCGAACAAATCTTACACGCGTCGA
The DNA here is from genome assembly GCA_030142905.1 of Heliopora coerulea. NCBI lineage: Eukaryota > Metazoa > Cnidaria > Anthozoa > Scleralcyonacea > Helioporidae > Heliopora > Heliopora coerulea. The sequence goes on from JASJOG010000269.1 coordinate 353,000, forward strand.
GGAGTGTTGGCTATCGTTAATTCAGTTTACGACCCGCTTGGGTTTGTATCTCCAGTCATACAGAAAGGAAGAATATTATTACGCAAATTGGTTGCTATGGGAAACCAGAAATGCACAAAGGAACCATCCCTCAGCTGGGATGATCCGCTTTCCGAAAGCCTAAGTAGAGAATTGCAGTGTTGGAGAGATTCTTTCATTAACTTAGAGAATGTCTTCATCCCTAGATGTTATCATGGTATAGAGTTTGGTCAAATCACCAGATCAGAGTTACATGCCTTCTCAGATGCCAACCAAGAAGCGATTGATACCGTTGTTTACCTGAAGCAAATTAATTGTAAGAAAGAAATCGGCATATCAATCGCCTGTGCGCAAGCAAAACTTGGACCAAGACAGCCAACGACTATTCCTAGACTAGAGTTATGCGCTACTGTCCTCTCGACACAGGCGGTCAAACACGTTCTTACGGAGTTGAGGATCCCCATAGATGAAGTTACTTACTACACAAACTCCAAAGTAGTGTTGGGTTACATACAGAATGAAAGTCGACGATTCTACGTCTACGTCACCAATCGGATTCAGATTATTCGAGGACTTTCCGATTCAACCCAATGGAAATATATCGATACGCATCGCAATTCAGCTTACCTTCCTACTAGAGGTTAAACTGTTAAAAACCTTGCACGCGCACAATGGTTTGAAGGACCAGAATTTTTAGGCAAAAGAGAGTCGCAAACAAACATCCAGCACATGGAATTTGGCATACAGAGCGACGACTCCGAGATACGACCATAAATCACCACGCACACCACACAATTATGCTTCAGAAAGGGTCTAAATGCGGAAAGATTTAAACGCTTTTCAAGTTGTTCTAGCCTCCGTCGAGCACTTGCGAACTTAATTGTTATGGTTCGAGAATGGAAGGAAAGGAAGACGCAAATAACAGAAAACAATGGCAACATTGTTTCACACCGTCAGTCGTCGGGTCAATCGCAAAGATCTAAGCCTCCGAAACTGCCATCATCTTTCCAGTCTAGTGATTCACCACTATCACGACAAAGTACATCACCAAGGACGGTTGATCACCCTAGGCGCAGTACGAACGGCTGGATTTTGGATAATCGGAGCCAGTCGTATGGTGGCAAAGATACTGAATAACTGCGTTTCATGTAGAAAACTACGAGGGAAGTTCCTAACTCAGCATATGGCCGACTTGCCATCTGAAAGAACAGAGACCCCACCTCCATTTACCAATGTGGGGTTCGACGTTTTTTGGACCATGGACCATTCACACCAAACGGACGAGAGGAGGAACAGTAAATTCTAAACGCTTGGGACTAGTCTTCACGTGTCTAAATAGCCGTGCAATCCATATTGAAGTCCAAGAAGCAATGGACGCCAGCTCATTCATCTGTGCATTACGATGCCTTTTGTCTATTCGGGGTCCTGTTTCTAAACTAAGGTGCGACTGTGGCACAAACTTCATCGGAGGGAAGTCGGAGCTGGACGACGCATGAAGAGAAGCACAGTTAAAGAAAGTCGAGCAATGGGTTACAGAGCAAGATTTCGAATGGCTATTCAATCCACTCTACGCTTCACATCTTGGGGCAGCAAGGGAACGACAAATCGCAACAATACGGCGCCTCCTAGTTGCTATGATGTTCAAGATCGGACCCCCTCAACTCACACACAAGCTTCTAGCAACTTTCATGGCCGAGGTAACTGGAATAGTCAATGCCCCGACCTATCGCCTCTATATCGATGGATATCGACCAACCACAGCCCTTGACGCCCACCATGCTATTAACGATGAAAACGAAACCACTTCTTCCCCCGCCCGGTGTGTTCGTCCATGAAGATTTGTATTCAAGACGATATTAGAAGAGAGCACAATATCTGCCCGATCAATTCTGGATCCGGTGGAGAAATGAATATCTTCAAATGCTCCAGCCAAGTTCGAAATTGAACGAAGGTCATCCCGACCTTAAAGTTGGTGATATCGTCCTCATAAGAGGTGATGCACATCGAAATCAATGGCCAATGTGAAGAGTGGTAGAAGCTATTAAAAGTTAAGACGACGAAGTTCGCCAAGCAAGAATTTTCATATGGAAAGATCGGGATAACAAAATCTATTTACGACCTATCTGTGAGTTTGTTCTCCCTATGCGTTCGAAAATGCATTCCAATGAAGGTGATACTTCACAGAGCAATACGTAGCAAGACCTTCAGTCTTGGGCGAGGAGTGTAGTGTTAATATATGTAAATTTGTTAACATATTTAAATATTCTGCTGCCGAATATATAAATAGATATGATTGCTGGGGCTCGGGGGGAAGATTATTTGTTCTTCACTGAAGTAGAGCTCAACAAACACGCACAACGGACTTTTTACCAGTATTATCTCGGTCCTTGAAACAAACAATCCTGCAAAGTGCCTAGGAGGAGCTCAAAGACAACGCTAAACTACAACGTCAAGACAAATGCCGGTTGAAACTTTGCTCCCAGTCGGGGCACGCTTAACTGATATTGCATTGGGTGTAGGAAGTCGAGCGGCCGACAATTCTACTGTAAAAAAAATTGATATGAAGTCAACTTTTCCGCTCGACATTTTGCGTCAGTCAATTGTAACGAATCGACACAAAGAACTACGTTACCCACATAACTTTTTACACCCAGTGGAAATCAGTCTTAAGTTGCGACTCTACTTAACTCTTTTCGGTCCCTACCCTACATTTTGATTTTACTCATGCCAACGCAATTTGATTTTACTCTGCTAACGTCAGACAATTTGACTATGGCGAATTCCAGACGATTTTTCTTGTTAAGGGATGACGTCTAGGACCGTGAAGGGTTAAGAATACATCAATTAAAATAGGTAACTTATTCGGAGTCCTATATCTACACCTTCTGACTAGCATTTGTCTTACCGGCCACGGCAGTTGTTGTTGGCTTGTTGATCGGTAAAGATCAACAGTTTTTACGATTTTGGCGACGCCTGTATCTCCGTCTCTACCTTTACAGCTACTATTCAAGATAGCACTCATGGTAGCAGCACGCCTCGACATCGCTGAAAACGTTACATATACATCGCTTGCTTTTGCATGAATTTGCGTTTATATTTGTCATTCTTTTTCAATTAAAATGACTGCAATTAATTGTTTTCTTTTGATTTTCCTATAATAGACCATCTTCATAATTCTCTCAATCGTGTTTAAAGAAGAACTTATAATGGGATCAGCGATAAACTAAAGAGATGAATTTCTATTTTGTGTTACCAGAGAGGTAAGGGTTTATAAATGAATGCACAAATACAACAATCACCCCAAAAACCCAACTTTAAATTAATAAAAATACTTACTTTCGTCACTGTGTTCATTCTCAGGATACTCAGGATCCTCCGAGTCTGACATATCTGCGTAATTATAATCTGTTAACAAAAGAAAAGCAGCAATAAACTTTCGTTCCTACGTAATTCAACGTGTTTAAGCTAATTAATGCCAGTATGGTACATTGACTTCCTGTCATTTGGCCTACTGAACACTGTTCACAAAATTAAGTAAGTAAAGAGAGAAACTTCAAGTTTTATTCGATCTTCTTCATTAATACAGCTTGAATTATGCCAAACGTTAATCCGCGACTCCATCGTACCGATGCGGATGCGGATACAGCTAAAATCGAGACGACTGTAAATGACAGCAGTATCACCATGAGTACGATCACTGGCATGGATGCGGATACCAAACTGCGAAGGCAGAGTAATCGGATCCAGTGGCGTAGCTAGGAGGAGACTGGGAGACCTGTGCCCCCCAAAATTTTCAGTTACTCACATTTAAGTTCTCATGTACTGACAATTTTTGTCACCACCAGGCCTAAGAAGGTAAACTTTGTCGATTTTGCAGGCATACGGATGATACGGTCACAGAGAGGGTTATTGCTTCTATGCAGTTCTGATTATGTCTCATGTTTTCACATGAACTTTACAAAATCAACATCGCAGAGGTCACAGGTCGTTTAATTTCTCCCAAAATTCGAGTCCTTCCGCTGCATTGTGCCGTACATGCTTTGCCTCATCTCATATGTTGAATTTCTGCCGTGCCAAGTATTTGAATTATTTAATCTATGTGTGTTACTTGTCTATGTTTTACATAGATTGTAATCTCTTAAATTTGTCGTGATTCGTCCCACTATTTTTTTTAAAATTAATTGTTTTCTTAAAAGTTGTCACAAATATAGAGATGGGTAACCTGCTGGTGACATTTAGCTCGCAGAAAGAGAATAGACTTGATTTTGCTGCATCTTTTAACTGTTTAGTGATTAAAGAAGATGTTATTATCAGTAATTTCCTTGTAAGATAATCGTTTAAAGCTCATTTTTTAAATTTGCGGACAGGTTACCGATTATTTAATATTTAAGATATGAAAAGTACTTTCAGAGTGAAAGTGTAGCCCAATTCAGTGTTAGTGAAAACTTTCCATATGAAATTACGCAGTGCATCAAAGTTTTATTTTTTCACACATCATCCAAATGAAACCTAAAACGTTTTATCCCGGGAAATTTAAAATACAGTTCTAAAACTGAATATGCAAAAGAAAAGAGACCCGATTGCAAATTTAACTCAAATCAACGACTCCGAATGTTTTTGAGCATGGAAGGCACGAGGCAGATGAAAACTATTTCTGTGAAAATTCTTCAGGCATACATTTAGACCGGAAGTTATTTCAGATTTAAAGAAGTTAAGATGGCTGGAGCTTCATTTAAGAATCATGCATGTTATAGTAATCATGTAATCACAACGCCCTTAGCCTGTCTCATGATGATATTCTAATTATATCTTCAGCATTACTGTTCTGCAATAGTGTTCACTCAATCTCAGGACTAGCACCCCATTTGAACGCCTTTACGCCCAACAGCCCGCCCAAAATAATTTGGTCTAGCCACGCCACTGATCGGATCATGTAGCAATTTCGACACAGCAGTATACCAATCTACATACGGTCAGTAAGTTGCTAAAATAATTATTCCTCCTGATGCAAAATCTATAGTTCAAAGTCTTAAAAACCGTTTCCAAACAACATTGAATAGCTGGTTACAAAAGTTCGTTAAACAAAACGAATACTATTTAAAAGGCTAGAAAGCCGTGCTGTAAAGTACGTACTTAGAAGAACAAAAATATGTCCGTAATCCGGACCCATATCCGCATTCCAACCCTATCTGCATTAAAACAACTTGAATCATAGTTTTAGTCAACCAAAAATAAGCTTATTTAACTCCTATAGTGGGTACAGCTTTGTTGACCCTTTACCAACGAAGCTGTCATTTGTTAGCTTATTTGTTTTTCTTTGGCTAACGCCAGACGACTTTACTCGTCGGCGAGAGGCGTCGTCTAAACCTATTGGGTGTGTCCAGCTTAATTTGCAGGAATATTGTACTCCTTCAAAAATTTCCTGAGTTTAATTTGACACGCATTCAGGCCATGTAAGGTGAAGCCTCGCCTCATCGGCCCTAATACGTAAATTAAAAGATGAACCAGCAACCAAAACGGATTTTGTCATTCCCGACTAAATCCAATTTTGTTCGAAATTTGATGCTCCAGATATTTATGTCCTTCCAGTCTTTGTTGGGCGGAACTCCCTTATAACTCTGTTATAAATTACGTTTCTGCCTCTAGGGTTGGTCAGTACAGGATTAAAAACTTATGAGCCTTAAACCTTTACCATGCGCATTTGGTATTCCGAAACTTATTTATTTTACTCTGGGTGATGCCACATGACGTAGCTATTTAAGGAGAGATCACCTACAAATCTGATGGGAGTTCCTTGCTATTCTACTTCTCTAAATATCTTCAGAACTAAGTGAGATACAGAAGAGCAGTAAACACGGTTCTCTGTCATTTCGAAACTTCTTTTAAAACAAACTATCGTAATTTTCATTTCATGTTTACAATCCTTTTTGGAGTTTCCAGAGTAAAGAATGTAATAAATTTTCAATACAGAAGAACTAAAGCAAGCCATGTTCAATGTAAAAGATTTAAAAACTTAACAAATGTGAATTGAGAAAACATAACTCGTTTACGTTTACCATTAGTTCATCTCTGAAGACTAGGAGGGATTTGATATTTTACTTCATGATGAAATTCTCTATTCCAGAGTTGAATTTATCTTTGGTTGAAAGAACGTTATAGTTTTACGGAATTTTAAATCGAACATGGGGTACTTAAGCGGGAGTTCAGCCTCTAGTCCCTACAACTATGAAAACAGATTTTCTTGCCATTTCTAAAAGAATATCTATTTAATACATTATTATAATATATTAGATATGTGGCTGCTTTTCTGTATTTATGACTGTATTCTTTTTCTTCGTAATGGCTATTGGCTTACGAAAATTTATTCTACTGTTGGTTCTTCCGGTTACTGCTTTGTTATCTTGATTTTGTCTACTTTATTAGTTATTGCACATCAGTTATTAACTAAATATGTAAAGAGTTAACATATATAAGTTTTAACTAAAAATGTCCTTTACGTCGCTACTTAAAGTTTCACGCTGCTAAGCAATAATCAGGCAACTGAGAATGAATCAAATTACAACCATCCCTTTTATGCTGTCCCAGATTTAATAATAGGTGCCGGTCATTACTTCCGTTCATGTCGTGCATTCCATAAGTAGTGCATGTTGACATGTCGGCATTTGGAAATGATTTCCGATCTTTTGTTCAACAGATTGGCTTTGTTCGCCTTGAAAATTTTAGCTTTTCTTCCAAGCAAAAGATGCAACACTTCGTTCTTTCTTTGTGTGCGGGGACGCGTTTCAAAATAGACCACTTTATTTCATAATTTCAATTTGTTTCCTTAAGTTCCCATGCATGTTTAGATAATTCCGTTTCGTTGGCGTACTTTTTGTCCGGAAGCTTTTTGTGTTATTTTTGTACCGTGTTTTGAACTCACCGGATGTCATACCAACATACTGTTTTGTGTCTACGTTGTCTGTTGTCGTTATTTCCGCTTTGTAAATGACGCTTGATACCAAATAATTACCAGGAATAGGGCAGTCGTCTTTATCTCGGCAGTTGCATGTTGGAGGTGGTGGTGGCTGTTGTGGTTGGTTTCTTGTTGATGCTATAGAAAGGACAAGGTCGTTGTGCTTATGAATGATGGTTTTTATGTTTGTCATGGAGCTGTAACTTACTTTTACCGTGTTTCTGTTAAATATTTTGTGGAGATTACCGGTTGTTGGAAAATGCTTGTCAGTGAGACTGAGAAACTTTCTGCCTATGTTGGTCTTGACGTTTTTGCTGTATGGCGGGTTGTAACAGGTAACATTGCGGTGTCGCTGGCGTCGGTTAGGTTGGGGATTCTCGGGCATTTGCGTGCGGAAATTGCTGCGGTTGAGGGCTTCTTGGTATGGTGGAACTGCTTCTTGGAAAGCTGGGGCGTCACAGGAGAGTTTTGACAGGCGTTTGTGGATTGAGGTTGGTAGTTGTTTCAGAACTGATGGTGGGTGGTTAGAGTCGCTGTGTACGCAAAGACGTTCGTCAGTTGGTTTGTTGTACGGTTTATACGTTGAGTTGGGCAAGTCCAAGGTGATGTCCAAGAAGTTCGTCCCTTTCTGGTTGGTTTGGGCGGTGATCTTTAAGCCGAGGCTGTTAAATATTTCGTGCATTGTTTTTCTTGATCTATCTGCTTGTCTGCCAGTTACGTTCTTTAATGTGGCCAGGCCATCGTCGCTATACAGTCCAATGTTCTCTTTTCCGAACCTTTCTCCCAATTTATCTAACTGGAATAGCCCAACTAGCTCACATACGTCTGCTCCTTCGTAGCTACCCATGGTCGCGTCAAACGTTCCGTTAGTTTCTTTTTTCACCCATGGTTTTCCTTCGTTGAATAGTAGGGACTTGCGTGCGTGTTTGATGATTTTTATCTGTTGGTCTGTGATGGTGATTTGGTTGCTGGCCCAGGAAATTGCTTTGTTGAGGAGGTCTTCAGTAATGGATGGATAAAAATCGACGATGTCCAAATGAAAGGAATGTGTGATTGTGTTTTTCTTGGATGTTCTTGAACCAGTTGATAACTGCATCGGAGTTTCGCCATTGGTTTACTTGGGTAATGGATCAGAGGCTTGAGTTAATTTCATCCAGGATGACTTTGCTGACTCTGCCTAATTCGCTTTTAGCCGGATTGATAAGTCTACATTTTGGATTGTTCTCGAAATTTTCCTTGTGGTCCTTGAGTGAAATAAATTTTTTTTTTTCCATTGGTTCTATCCTGTATATATGTATATATATATATATATATATATATATATATATATATATATATATATATATAAGTTGACAAATTGGTGAAGTAAATATCGACTGCCCATTATCCTCGACTTTTTAAGACCTAACTGGGATCTGTTGCGAAAATGCAATGCCGGCCTTCCTGCTGGGAATCGAACACGCGACCCCGCGAATCTAGCGCGATGCTCTGCCAACTGAGCTACGGAGGCCGTTGCCAAGAGCATGGCTATGAACTCGTTATCCCAAGCAGTAGCTATCCATCTGTCGTCTACTTGACAAATGGTGGCCAATGGAAAGAATAAAAAGAAAAGAGTGCAGAAAACACATTTTTTAACTATATGCCTGCCACAGGCAACCCTCCGAGTAATTATCATTTGGCTTATGAATGACCAGCACAACATAAATAGATCTCTGAAGATGTTACGCGCTAAGCAACGAAGGGCTTTCACCAACGTTTTCGAGTTTTAGATCTGTTTTTGACCTACTTCTACCTTTTTACGGCTTTGTCACAGCGATGCAACTGCAAACTGGGAAGAGTGGGAAAAGTCCATGGGCCCCAAGCAATGGAAATTAAGCGACGTCACGTCGTGACGGCGTGAATTTGCTTAAATAAAGTTTCAAACTATCTTCACTTCTCAGCATGATCAAACTATCGGTTAAAGGTAAAAGTTTGAGCCGCCGTCTCTTTAATAATTCATCTATTTACGTGTGGCAGATTTACCAAAGGACGAAAATGAACGACCGAGATAATTTTCGCTAAAATCCTCTGAACATTACAGATAAAATCCTGTACTGTGATTCGATTCTTAGTGTATTAAAGCTACCCCGTCATTTGCTTCCATATCTTAACTAGCAGTTATAGGGAGAAAGTTTACGAAAGCTGTGGCGCCGACGGCAGTACACAGAGTAGTTCTAATTCTACAGATGTGAAGCAAACCTCATATTACAAACTTAGAAATTTTTTTCCTTCTTTCTAAGATGCTTCTAAGCTATTCTAGTCGCTCCAGTAACGTTTTTCGTTGAATACACTTCAAAGTTCCAGGTGTTTTAAGAGCCGCCGTTTCCGGGAAACGGTGAAAATGTTCTTCCTCATCTCTTTACTGGAGCCAGGGAAGCGTCAAGAATACTCTAAGGATTATTCGTTCCTTTTGTTGCACAAGAGAAATCGTATTGCAAGGTCACGTCATGCTCTCGTAAGCTCCCATTTCTATAAACCGGGAAGCAATTACCAGAAGTGGTAATTTCCTGAATGAAGTTTAGAATTAGGGTTAGGTTTGGGATCGGGATTAGGATTAGAGTTAGGGTCAGGTAACCCTAACCCCAGTGGTGCCACAAGATAAATTGACGCCTGGAGCAAGAGTGAAAAATATCGAACCTCCCGACCCCCATAAAAAAGAAATAAAAGTAAAGAAGGCTCAAAACGCAGCCCTGCGCAGACCGAGGGCTGGGATCCCCTATGGGCCCCAAAAACAACCGGATGGAGCCTCTCGAATGGTAGAAACGTCGCTAACAGTCACAGGTATGTATCATGTAGAATTGTTAACCTCCAAAACAAGAATTGCTCCAATGAAAGCACTCACCATACCTAGATTAGAAATGATGTCGGGAAGAATTCTAGCAAGGCTGATGGTCAGAATTGAGACTGCACTTGAGGCTGAGGTAGAAACTACAGAAATTCATTACTGGTTGGATAGTAAGACAGCTTTTTGCTGGATTAAAAACAGAGGTAAATGGAAACGATTTGTTCGGCACAGGCCAAATGAAATTATGAATTTGACTAAAACAGAAAGTTTGGGCTTATTGTCTGCGAGAAGAAAATCCTGTTGACCTAGGTTCAATAAGAGTTCTTTCAAGCAGGTTAAAACCAAGTGAGTTGCGTTGAAAGGGGCCATGGTGGTTATCAGGTCCTGAAAATGGGTAGCCAGTGAAAGAAGAGATAAGAAACACAAGTGAAAGTCTGGAGGAAATCAAGAAGACTGCAGTCATGGAAATTCAAGTTAATGAAACTGAGGAGATGAGAGAAGGTCGGCCAAGGAATAATGACGGATAAATGGTGGAAGATGTAAAAAGGGACAATGATGGTGAGAGAAGACTCCGGAGGGCAGCAGCCTTGCACGTACGTTGGAGAACGCGAGTCATGCCTGAATCCTGGAGGCTCAAGGGAGAGGGGGGGAGTTTGTCGAATATTGTAAGTAATTATTTGGTTTGTCGTAAGTTCACATGAGTGCGTATCTGTAGTTGTTGAAGAAACTGTTTCGTTGTATTTTTTCTTGAATTTTGAGCTTTAGGCTTAATTAATCATTCACATCATGTCAAAAAACAAAGAACTATGTAGGCGGACCCTCAGGACGACGCTAAATGTGAGACTGGGACGTTTTGTCTCTGTGTGTTGTCTCTTAAATGGTTAAGATAAAACGCTGATGCAAATTTGCAGATTGGCAGAAAAGTGGATTTGCCGATTTGGGGATAAAACGCTCGTTCGGGGACAAAACGTGGATTCGGGAATAAAACGCGGATTTCGAGTTAAAACGCAGTAAACGTGCTGGCCAGCTCTGCCCAAACGCAGCAACGCTGCAGATCACGAAATCAAACTAAATTGAAAAACAAATGGAAAAGAAAATTATCGTTTCTCTCTAGAACTGTCAAGTACGAGTGTAGAGCCTAGTTTACATACAACTCGCTAGGAGAGGCACCGAATTACATTCATTTTTAATCCTAAAGTTCAGAATTCGAATAAGCTTTGAGAAATAATGACAGATGTCAAACAGGTGCCTCTTACATTTAAGCGTACAAGTTTTACAGGGTATTTGCGTGTTATGTATTGAGCTTATTTACTACAAATACGCATGCTTCCGACTACAATAAACGGACCTGCACTTCTAAGCATATTTAAACGGTAAGTTTAATTCAAAAAACAAACGTTCGTCTAAATAAACATATCAACGCACGTGAGAAACACAAAGACATTCATTCATGTCGCGGCTGCCTAAACATCTGATGTGTGTTTTTCCAGTGAAGATATAACGAAGAAAAGCTGCGTTTATAAACAGAAGATGCACATTTTCATAACAAAGTGTTATTTGGGGAAATTGCATGTTTGCATGGAGAAGTGGTGGTGGCCTTTACCTTACCTTAACCCCTAGAAAACTTACTTGAGAATCATCACGTTTGTCCCTCCCCCGTCAAGGTAAAGGCCCAAGTTTCGGCTACCATAAAAATATTTGGAAACGATGGTACAGCGCATTGTAAATTGAACATCATATAAATCTTTTGTCAATTAACTAACACAAAGGAATATTACAAAGATTACTGTTGGGAGGCAATATGGTAGACTCACTGTCTGAAGATGTGCAAATTGTGTTTTTTTTGGGTTTAAATGGTTTGCATTGTATTTAAACTTTCCTACTGTACGATTAACTAGATACGGTTTCGTTGATTACAAACAGAACTTATCGTAATTTACCAAAAGATTTTCCACTTGCTTTTTACATTCATACTTTGTAAAAAGTATGAAATACATGTCAGCATGCTATTATCGACCCCAAATTGGAAAGAACGAACCGTTTTTGTCTCAGACACTGCTGAATTTTACTTCGCTTGCTGACTTTCACTCTTTGCGTTATTTCATATATGGCCGTTAGAATTATACGTACCAGATCCGACTTTGTGGTCTTATAAGCTATGCCAGTGTACATCTTTGTTATCTGTTCCTTTACGTTAGTTAATTGACAAGAGATTTACATCGTTTTAAATTTACGGTGTGTTTCATCGTGTCGAAATATCTTTATGGTAGCCGAAACTCGAGCCTTTAAATTGACAGGAGAGGGACAAACGTGATTACTCTCGTGAAAGATTTCTACGTGGCCGGTAAGGGCCACCACTTCTTCTCCGTGCAAACATGCAGTTTCCCCGTATAACACTTTGATATGAAAATGTGCACCTCCTATTTGTAAATGCAGCTTTTCTTCGTGAAGTGAGATATCTTCACCGGAAAAACACACATCACATGTTTGGGCAACTGCGACATGAATCAATGTCTTTATGTGTAGATCTTGTGCGTTGATATGTTTGTTTAGACGAACGTTTTTCTTTTGGATTAAACTTATCGTTTAAATATGTTTCGAAGCGCAGGTCCGTTTATCGTAGTCGCAAACATTTATTTTATTTTATTTAAACTTTATTTAGCTACGCTGACCCTGTCAACCGTAGCTGATTTCCACTGGTGGCGTACAAGAAGAAAATTTCAGAAGTAGAAAAGTAGAGAGAAGTTATAGTGGAATATATTTAAAAAAAATTAAAAAAATAAAAAAATATAGAATATCTGTTTACAAAATATTTGAGATACTTGTATTAAATAGGTAAAATAATTAGAAAATGTGAGCAGCAATTTTTTTTAAAAGCCAGACAGGGATTTGGTCTCCCTAATTTTGTTTGGAATAGAGTTCTATAGCTTTGCATCATCATACATAAAACTATTTTTCATGTAATTGGTGCGAGGATGAGGCAGACATAGACCACTTGAAATATTCCGAAGTTTATAATTTGTTATCTTATTTTTATGCGTGAACAGGTTTGTGGGAGATTCGGGGGTTATTTTATTTAAAGTTTTGTTCATGATTTCTGCTTTCGCTTTTTTTCTAATGATGGTGGTTTCCACTCCAAGGCACATAAAGCAATAGAATGATCTGCATCATTGCTCATATTGGTAATAATTCGAGCAGCTCTGTTTTGGGGCTTTTGTAGTCATTTAGATAGGGTATCACCAAATGCATCCCAAACTTCAGAACAATAATCAAAGTAGGGACGTACGATGGCATTGTAAAAGAAGATAAGTGTATCTCTATCAGCAACAAATGGTTTGACACGACGTAGGGCTGACAATCCTGATGTTATTTTTTGGCAAATATTTTCAATGTTAGGCTTCCAAGATAGACGCTGGTCAATTGTCGTGCCTAGCGTTTTGCATTTAATAACTTGTTGGATTGACTTGTTCTCGATTAAAATATTTGGTTGAGAATTTGAAATATTTTTTTATCATTTGAGGTGAGCCAATCAACATAAATTCTGTTTTGGCTACATTTAAGCTAGGTTTATTGGCCATTAACCAGTTTTTGAGGTTTTTTAGATCAGAATTTACTGCAATCTCAATATCTGTTATGCAGTAATTAGAAACTGTCAGGTTTGTGTCGTTAGCGAATACCCGTGGTCTTGTATTTTTAAGACACTTGGGTAATTCGTTGATATACATCAAGAACAGCTATGGTCCCAGTATAGAACCTTGCGGTATACCACATTTAAGCAAAAGTTCTGATGAGACAAAATTATCTATTTGACACTTTTGGTGTCGATTTGAAAGATATGATTTTAATAAGTCAAGAGCTTGTCCCTTTATTCCATAAACTTTCATCTGTTTCAGTAGAATGTCATGGTCGACAGTATTAAATGCCTTTTTAGAATCTGCTATGGCCGGTGTAGCTATGTCAATAATTTCACATGATATTTTATCTATTCCAGTGGCTTTGTTGTTAGATAATGCACTCAGTAACTGATACACACTATTAACTGTTGTAGGCTGAAATGCAGCAAATTCTGATCCAGCTTTTTTGACATATGTTTCAAAATTACAGCTTGATGTCTGAATTTGACTTGCTAGATCCGGGCCGATATTTGCTGATAGTTATTAAAGCCCTCCGCAAAGTCTTTTAGATTGTTTAAAATATTTTCTTCTATTTTCAGTTCATTTATTTTTGAGTGTTTGTTTTGTTTTCCCAGCAAGTTGTCAATTGACTGCCACGCTTTCTTTGGATTACATTTTTGACCAGCAGTTTTTGTGGAATAATAAGTTGCTTTAGCATTTCTTAGTTCAATGTTTACTTGATTTCTGATTTTTTTTTGCAGTTTAACCAATCAGTTTTTATTTTGGTGATAATTGCTTTTCTTTTTAGTTTGTCTCATGTACTTATGAGACCTTTAATTTTGTTTCTAATCCAAGACACTTTACTAGACCTAGTTTTTTTGTGCTGTAATGGAGCATGTTTATGCAGAACTTCTAGAAATAGTTCTTTCCATATTTCCCACATAGTATTTGAATTTTCACCAAAATAGTGTATGTATTCCCAGTGTGGAATAAGAAGTTCATTCACAAACTTCTTCTCATTAAAGTTTTTCATATTTCTTATTTCAACAGGATCTTCAGCCTTTTGAAAAACTCTAATTTTTCTAATTGCATATACTAAACTATGGTCACTGATTCCACTGTGCACAACACCAGAGTGGAAAATTTTTTTCAGGTGTATTAGTAACTACAAGGTCAATAAGGCTAGATATTGTCATTGCAATCCGAATGGGTTCCGTGATAGACTGCGTTAACTGGTACAATTCATATAATGAATTTAGTTTGTTTGTTGGCAAATTGAAAAGCATTGTCTCTTCTAACAAGTTGCAATTTAGATCACCTAGGATATACATTTCTTTATTTTGATTGTCAATTTTTTTAAATTATTTTTTCAAAATGGTCAAAAAATTCTGAAATTGCATTTGGTGGGTGGTAAATTGTGGTGACAATAAATGGTTTACTTTGTGGTTTAGCAATTTCTAAACAAACAGCTTCTAGTTCAGTAGAAATAAGATCAGATCGCACTTTGTAGTTGATGGAGCTATGAAGGTATATACAAACTCCGCCTCCTTTGCGGGATCGATCCTTTCTAATAACCTAATAAACATGTGTATTTGTTGTGAATAAACTCAATACATAATCCACATATACCCTGTAAAACTTGTGCGCTTTAATGTCAGAGGCACCTGTTTGACATCTGTCGTCATTTCTCAAAGGTTATTCGAACTCTGAACTTTTGGATTAAAAACGAATGTAATTCGGTGCCGCTCCTAGCGAGCTGTATGTAAACCAGGCTCTACACTCGTACTTGACAGTTCTAGAGAGAAACGATAATTTTCTTTTCCATTTGTTTTTCAATTTAGTTTGATTTCGTGATCTGCAGCGTCGCTCCGTTTGTACAGAGCTCGCCAGCACGTTTACTGCGTTTTAACTGCAAATCCGCGTTTTATTTCCAGATTCGCGTTTTATTGGCGAGTCCGCGTTTTATTCCCGAATCCGCGTTTTATCCCCGAGTCCGTCAATCCGCTTTTCTGCCAATCTGCAAATCGGCATCCGCGTTTTATCCTAACCCGTCTATTGGGGCCTGTTTTAGACGGCGTACTTTTTCTAGACGGCATTCTCGTGTGAAATGTTTGTGGTTTGTATGGAGTTATGTTTATCAGTGGATGGGTGTGGTGGTATTGTAAAGGGAAGAAGGTTGGGTCGTTTGTGTCGTGGGTGTGTGTCAGTGGATGTTTTTTCCAGTGCATGTAACTTTATTGGAAGGCTGGTTTCGTTGCAGATTTTCTTCAGAGATGTTCTTGTGGGTTGGAGTGAAGCAGTCAGTGATTGTACGTCTTGTGTATTTGTTGCCTATTTCTTTAGTCCTGTTGATTATTCGGTCGGTAAGTTGTTTGTCCAGGGTGTTTTTGCGTAAATGATGCTCACGGTGTTGTATTTTCATGTGTGTGTCTTGTAGTGCCCATTTGTGGTAGTCAAGGATGACTTCAAGTAGAGCGTTGGAGGCATTGCTTAATGTCCGTTCCCTACGCTCTCTGAATTATGGTGGAAGGTTGAGTTTACATTTGTGTTTTACTCTTAGTCCTTCCGGGTCGTGTTGGAGTTGTGGTGTTCTGTCAGTTTGTCTGTGGTTGCTTGTTGTTTGTCCCGTTTATGTTTGAGTGTGTAAAGGGTTCTAAAGGATTCAAGTAAGTGGTTTGGAATGTTTTTGATGTCTATGTTTGTTGGGTCAGCCTGTTGTGGTGTGCTGTTCATTGACGTCCCGTTGTTGGTTTCCTCGATGTCCATGTCGTCTCGGTTGGTTGAGTCTTGTTGTTCTGTTGTTGTTCCGTTAGGTTGGAGTGGTTTCGTGGAGTTGTATTTTGTGTGTTTATGTTTATGTTATTCTCACATGTCGAAATTGTAGACCAGCAAAATCTCCAATTAACACTCGCGGATGAAAGTTATATAACACATCAGTTGCAATTTCAAAATATCAAATTTCATATTATAAACATACAAAATTGATTGTACCTGCGAAAGATATCGGTTAACATTCAAAATGGCAGTCTTTCCTATGATAGTCATAAAGATCATACAAAACTAGAGAGAGCATGAGAGCCAAAAATTGGAGCGAAATGGAACGCCGCCATCTTGTAGAAATTGGGGGGGGGGGAATTGGTCTTCTCCAGGCCCTTTTTCGTCTTTTCGAGCTCCCCGGGATTGAACAACTAGAGCATTTTATTATAATTTACATTGTTTTCCCATTTGTAAATTTGATTTTAACTTTTGAGGGCCATGGGTTTGATAGTGCTATGCAACATTAAGTGTTACCCTCAAAATAAAGTTTATTCATTCATTCATTCAACAACTGAACTTTAGGAGTTGTTTCATGTTTAGTTTTGTAAGCTGTATTGTAGAAAACGGCTTCTCTTGTAATAGCGGTTCTTCTTATTACGTTAGTTCACTACAACTACCAGAATACTTTGTGCTTTTTTCATTTTCGAGCAAACATTGAAATCCCAAAGCGAGTGGAAAAACAATCGCTCCAATTAACATTACAAACAAGATTTCAAAAGGCATTCTGGTAGTTGTATTCAGTAGATGTATAAGGGGAACCGACCATTAGTCGGCTATTATTGTTTCTTGAATTGATTTACATTCTTTTCCTTTTTTTAAAAACAAAAAAATTAAAAGACAAAAGGGTAGTGGCCTTTCACTATGACCTTAAACTTCTCATTAGGGCATATTTGTTTTATCCACCAATTTGTCCAGTGTGGCCGCGATCAATTTTTCGCTCGACGTTGAGTGATATTTACATAAAATGCCCCACTCTTCATGTGATCTCTTTGTTGACAACCACTTCATTTTCTGTTTTTAATCCGCGCATAAGTAATTGGGAACGAGGTTTCTAGTTGGCTTATTCTTTCGCATGCGGTTCCGACTCCCACTATTATGGTTTTTACCAGATCGTAAGCAACGGAAGAAGAAACGGAATCAGAAAAAGACTTGGGTAACAGTCGCCCATTTGCAAACACATGCGATTCAATGTACTTAAGAGTCAAGCTGAGAATGCAAAACAGTTCCAGGAATGAGGGAACGCAAATTTCAGATTAATGTTCACAAGGTCAGCTAAATTTATTTTTATATCTTAGACAATGAATGTACAATTACAGTCAACATCAAGGTGCCGTATACGAAGTTAACAGTTCATTTTAGTTGATATGATCAACCCGAAATCCTTCAGTTATTTATGAAACAGCAACATGTGCATGTACACTTCCAAGACGAAGTTCATCGATTTCGCCTGACATAACGGATGAAAATGAAAACAGAATGTTATTGTTCGACCAGAGCGTGGTTTGCATTCTCTTTTAAATACAGTATTACTCGCCTAACTCGGCATCTTGAATAGAGCATCTTCTCGTGTTACACTACATTCTTTTTCGCACTTATTGCAAAAAAAAGCAAGAAAAAAACCATTTTAATTATTATTTTAAATGCAAAGTATTAGAATGTTAGAAGGCCCTGTAGATGAAATGCAAAATGGTAGAATATGTCTTAAGTACAAAAATAATAATTAAATTATTTTTGGATTTTAGTCATATTCCAACATACACTGGGAATGGTCCCAGTTGAAGGCCCAAAAACTGCATGTTTTGCAAATGGTTCTGGATGTGTCTTAAAATGTATGATATCAACACTCAAAATTTTTCTTTCACATGATATGGACATCATCACTGCACTATACTTTGTCACAAGGACCTAAGTCATCAGGTTCATCCATTTAAAAATAATCATTCATTTATAATTTTCTTTGTCACTACTCAGTGGATTTTCCCTATTGGGTCACTGACATTTATTGTGCCTGTCAAAGATTATAATTATTAATAAGCACATGTATGGGTTTCATGATTACACTGGTTTTACTATTTATATGTGTTTGACATAGGTGGTAAATATTCTTTTGTACACTTCATGTTAATAATTCCTGGGTATTGTTATAACTATGTTGCACAAAAGGTGTACAAAATCATCACTAAGTCTATTAAATGCATGCAAGAATTCATCAACCCTGCTTGAGAATTCTGAATGACTTAGTCATTCCATTCCCAAAGACTCTGCATCAATTGACTGCAACCTCTAACCAACACATGCAGAAGTTTTAATTTTGCTGTTACCAGCTGCAACATGGTATTGTATTCTGACTGTGGAAATTTCAGCAGTAGCACCAAAGGACTGTACCTGTGCTCAAAGTATATCTTTATAAGATTCATAATTTAACCCAACATTTAGACAGAGTCGCATTGCATATTCTCCTTATTGCTGTCCTATATTAGTTACCAGTGTAACAGGGCTACCTCAAAATAAGTTATTTAAAAACATTTCTATTTGCCACAATCCACAGTTCCAACAGACTACATCTGTTCAAACCATTCAAAGCAAAAATTATAAAAGCTACACATGGAAGCAATTGCATTCTCAGCCTGAATGAAATGGCATCTTAATGAAACTTGTTAATGATTAACTGGCAATGAAACTTGTGACACTGCAAATCTAGTGCAATTAAATACTGTAATGTATTCTTCTAGTTCGTGATAACATGGTTACTATTAAATTATAAAAACACAATGATAGCCGTACAATTGTCAGCTAGACTGCAGTTTACTGCACCCACTGCGTCACTAACTGGTTAGGGTAGGGGTTTGTATCAGGGTTAGTAAGCTGGCAGAATGGTCACTGCCTTACTTGGGTCTGCTAACTGCAGTGCCCATTTTTTGAACAAAACTATTTGCCGGACATTTGATACATTACATCATTTAGTATCCAAATCGCAGATCCATACGATAAATTTGTACATGACTTTCATTGAAGATCAGTAGCCAATATTTTTCACAATTAAATGAAATAAAGAATAAAATTGGCAAGATAAATATTTTTGGATCCACTGTTTGATGAATAAATGGAGTACCATGATGTTGACTGTCATTCTTATCTAATGTGCAATTGATTCAATTTATGATATCAAAATAAAGTTATCATGTCAGCTACTGAAATCTGGAAGTGTTAGGCTTTCCTGAGAATGCCAAATCACATCAATGAAGAGTGTAAATTTAGAATGCAATTGGGAATGAACACAGACGTCTGGTGCCTAAATTGGCTGCTTTGATTTTATGCAATCTTCTAAAGACCTACTTCAAATGGGGATATAATGATACATATAAAAAAAAATGCAGGAGTAATCTGAAAGGACTTTTTAGATTTTCTAGTACAGTACTACAGTTTAGCAGACCCATGTTGCTGTTGGTCTTTTGCCATTGGCTCAGTAAACAAGAAAATGAGCTTTTGGTATGACATTTGTACGGCAAAGTTCAGTGTTCCCACAAGTGGGTCTAAAATCCCATTAGCTTCCCGAGATACTGGATCAGAGGATTTAAAAAAGATAAGATTAGAAAACTTTGCAAGGATTTTTTTCTCCAAAAAGGCTTCCTTATTGACCTACATGTAGTGTTCAAAATCCCACAGAGATCATTGTTTCACCACCAATAATTTGGATTTGCTTCACATCAAAACCTAAACCAAACCCTAACCCTAAACATAATCCCTAAACCCTATGCCTAAACTCCATCCCTGAACCCTTTTACTAATCGCAACCATAATTAAATGTGAATAATAAGAATAAAGATTGCTTTCGCCTATTTATGATACGCTTTGTCTCTTTAATTCCAAATAAACAAATATTTCCACATCCTTTGGGATGTGCAACTTTCCAGCTGTCAAAAGCTGCCTCATTTATGTTCTGAGCCTGGAACAAAGACTTGCCACGAGGAGATTTTGTTAAACTGCAATCCAGCCTTAGATTTTGATTCATGCATAGATTATTAAATATGTAAGAACAAGTAAAATGTTTCAAGTTCAAAGAGTTTACTTTTTAGTTTTCCAGTATAACAAGTAATAATGCCAGCACGTAGCTTACAAGTTTAGAACCAATCAAAATCAGTATGATGTCACCATTTATTGTTCATCCATTCTCAAGAACAACCTGAAGGACATTTTCCGTTTTTCATGTCCCTGCTCAGCTGCCTACACGTACTTGTGCTTTCTTCACAGTTTTTCACAAGTAAACTGGGGTTTTGATACAAACACAGTTATCTACGAGTTACCCCTAACTTATGACAAATATTCCCCAGATTTAAAAAAATAAACAGCTAGGATAGTAAAGTAGATGATTAAAAAGTTACAAAATTATTATTCATAACATATCCCGTACGAAAATTTATGGCCTGACTTTGGGAGAAACCAGCCAGAATCAGGCCACAAACTGTTTTTCATGGCAATATTGAAGCGAGACAAAACGAGACATCCGTTTTGTCTCGCTGTTTGATGAGCACGAGGCATTTGTATCGCCCATATACCAGCAAAAATATGGCCTGAACCAGCTAATCAAGTTGACGAAAATTTGTCTCTCTCGAAAGGAACTGTCACGCTGTTTCACCAGCGAGGATTAAGCGAGAATAAGCGTGACACCGTGCGCCGGATGAAGTATTAATTTGTCTCGGTCAAGCAAGACATTTGTCGTGCTCTTTTACCAGCAAAAATTGAGCAAGAAGAAACGTGACACGGTGTGGCCATTAGCAAAACAAACTATCGAAACTTGCCTCGCTCAAGCGAGACATTTGTCACGGTATTTTTTCAGCAAAAATTGAGCGAGAACTATTGGCGTCACGAAATGACTCCATGCATTACAAAGGGCATCAATGAAGCTAATCAATTTAAGTTGTCCTTTCACAGACCAAACTTTAAAAAGCTTGGACGACTTACTGTGGCAGGGAATATTCGGATTAATACTGGGCTAAGCGTTGAAGAAATTAATACATGATTCCGACACTTGTTTGGGTTCAACTATCACTATTTAATCGCCAGACGCCCTATTTTCCCCTCGATTTTCCCCATACATCTTGAAATATCCTGCTTGACTTCGTATTTCAGCAGTAGACGCTATATTGTGTGCAATGTTCCGCCGTACTGTATCTGAGGTAAAAAGAATAGATGTCCGTCTTAAGATCTTTGTGCAGCCATCTAGACTAAATAACAACAAAAAGAAAAAATACAAAGCCTCGCATATACCTGACACTGATTTTTTGAATTTTGCTGATCAGTTCCTCTCATTGATACGCATGATTTTGATATTATTTTTATCATTTCAATCACTAAGCACGCTAAAGCAAAATGTTGGGTCTCATGAAAGGAGGGTTTTTGCTCCAACAGTGTTTCTTTATGCAAATTCGTTATTCATGAATCAAGTCCAGTAAAAGCTGAATTAATAATAAAAGCAAACACGCAGGAGAGCTGTTATAGCGTTTTATTTTAGTTTAGAATTACAGTATGGTTACATATGCACTAGAATTTCAATTCAAAGTCTTTTCGATATAAGTCTAGTTGAGTTCATTGACCAAGATGTGTGGTCAATCCCATTCCATCTTGTTCGGAAACTCGCAGACATAAGTTGACTCACATCCATCATTGAAAACAATGTAAATGCAGTTTGAATAAATAGTTGAGACGTTTATTATTACCACATCATTAGGATCGTATGGAACTACGCGATTTATGTGTAAATTGGGGTTGAACCCAGTACATGACAAAGAATGAGCCAGTGCAAGATAAAGTAGATCTCTTGTTGACAAATCATATTTTATGAAAAAGGTGTAGGTGTATATAGTATGTTGGTATAATTACACTGCTGATTTTTGAAAATCGCTCAGAGTTGTTGCCCAGAAAATTACGTTATAAATCTCAATAATAACCTATAGGTGATCAGAACCATAGAGATCATAAGTAAAACTAGAGTAGGCATGGGACTGGAAATTTGATTGAAACTTGAACACTGCCATAAAAAGGGGGCCAAACTTCTATGCCCCAAATCTTTTCTTGCAAATTGAGGTCCTCGACTCATCATGAGGAAGGCAGAATCAAATGGGAAATACTTTCAGTTTTTGGTGAAAACTGTCGTTTTTCATGATATTTTTGATAGTGAAACCTCGCATTCAGCGAACTACAGGTGGATTTTACCTGGAAGAACTATCCATGTGCCTTCCACCATATGTAAATTACTGATTGAACCTATCTTACTGAGTTCCATAATTTTTTTGCCCAGAAACAAGTTAAGCTCTACCCCCTTATTATAGAGCAATATATCATTACAGCAATTTTAAATAAAACATTGGTGCACTTACTTTTTCCCTTGCTGGCTCTATCTTCCCTGGAGGTTTGTTTCTGTTGTTGGTTTTACTATAAGAGTAAATAAAAAAATACATGAAAACTAGTTTTAGTTGAAATAGAAGATATATAGTATACTATAATTTTGAAAATATTCAGAATATTTGTTGTTCCCAGTTGTCTAAGTTTGTATCTTTATGTTTTGGCAACGTAGTAATTGGCATCAGGTATTGCAGTTTGCCGGAACAAAATTAAATAAAATAAAGTACAGAAAAGAAAAGTAATTGGTAAAATAAAGCAAAAAGAAAATAAAAATTGACAGAAAATTGAAATAACATTGAAATGAAATTAAAATGAAATTGTAATAAATACGAAATAAAAGTAAATAAATTGAAGCGAGATGAGATGAACAGAAATGAAATGAAACAAAGTAAAATATTTTAATTGGATGCTTCTTAAACTTCAGTTGATCTTTAACCCATTGGAGCCCCAACAGCCAGCCCAAACCCTCTCGTTCTCGAATAAATTTGTCTGATGATAGTCAGAATAAATTAAACATAGTAGTCTATGTATTTCATGGGTTAATGCTCAAAAGAGATATCTGAGTCTCTGAGAATAGAGCATGTGACCTCTTGATCACGAGTTACTTGCTCAATTTTAACTTTTCAGCAATACAATCACTCAGATGACAGAACAATTTGCTATGTATTCTTGCTCATACGTCTACTGCTTTACAACAGGTGTAACATAGATACTGGCGAGGTCTTCGAGTATCAACATGTCATTTATTACTTATGGATATGATTAATAACAAATTAATGATATACTAAGACTCACATAACTGAGCAGAACAGTTCATATGGTACACCAGTACTGTATCAATTATTCATATATAATAACTGGCAACAGTTACAATTACAGGAGGTGAAGACAGTCATTGAATGACTTTAAACTCCAAGTATTTTTCCCTTTCGTCCACAGCTATGCCTATTCCCGTCAATCAGAATTGCATCTTGATAACTTATCTACATTAAGACCCTGCTAACAGTTATCCGTGTTGAGGGAAAGAAAAGACCATAGACGTAGGAACCGGGGGTGTTGGAGAAATGTGTCCCCATAACCTTTTTGAAAGAACAAAAAGTGCCCTTATTACGCATGAAAAGTGCCCTTTTTAGAGAAAAATGAAATACCTTTACATAAGTAAGTGTAACGTGTCAGTTTTTGCCCTATTGCTTGTATTTATAGATTAAAAGATACATAGGAATATGAAAAGAAAAATCCCACATTGAACAACATCACTTTCACTCTGATGTCAGTCTCAGCCAAAAAGCTGGAGCTTTTCCTGTTGAATTAGTATCCGAGGATTCCAAAGTATCATCACAAGCCAGTCGCGTGCCCAGTCCATAGGCCAGCAGGCCCGGGCCTTTTTTTTGTTTTGTTTTGTTTTTTTTTTGTTTTTTTATTATGAAATAAAATAGATAAAAAATTATATAAACCAAAGGAAACAAAATGTCAAAAGCTACCCAAAGCGTAAAATTGTTTTCAGCGAATAGTATTGCATTGATTTACCCAACGTAGTTCAGTGACAGCAACAGTCAGATCCAGAAGTTTTCCCGAAATAATCCGATAATTCTCATTTTTAAAAAATTTATGGGAACCATTCCCCTGGAATCCTCAAGGGGGCGCTGTGTTCGGTGCAATGATTCAGTTTCCCGGGCCAACAACTACTCAGAGGTCTGGGTACAACACTTCAAATTAATCAAATGATAGAATGCGTAAAGCCAGCAACATTGGACAAGGATCTTCACGCTAATGATTTTCACTTTTACTAAAATGCAAAGCTCAGACTAAAGAACTGGGATGGTAGATGTTATCTATTTTGAGGGTACCCTTTCTGAACACAAAGGTGCCCCGGAAAGGTTCCCCCCCTCCTTCCTCCCAAGTTAAAATTTGATTCCTACGCCACTGATTGCTTGGTCGCTACTGTGGAGATATCGACAAAAACTAAGCGTGTTTCGCTTTCGCCTGGCCCTGTCCTTATGTTGTTGTACGTTGCTTCCTGTGAACGAGGCTTAAGCTGTAAACTAGGAACTGGTTATAAAATCTGAAGACGAATCACCAGAAGGTGAGAAGTGAGATGAAAGTAATTCCCGGAGAAGGACAATCGTCGTAATCGCGATGAACTGTGGACATAAAGAAAAACAATTTCTGAGCCTCAGGCCGGATCGAACCCGCATCCTTCTGACGACCAGTGAGATTTTCTTAACCATCGAAGTACTGACACTCAGACGGTGAGATCATCTGTCGGTCAGTCGGTGTGACATATGTACTGCTTGTGCGGCAGCCACGATATGGTAATAATGTTAGTGAGTGACATGAATGTTATACAGAAAGTTCATGTGGAAGCTTGATGTTATTCCCCTCGTTGCTGATGCAAGTGGGAAATTTCGCCTTTGTCCGCCAAATTTCCCTCGTGAATAACTTATGGGAAATTTGGAAGAATAAGAAGTCCTTTGCTTGTAGAGTCTGATTTTTATTAGCCACATTAGGATAAGTTCAATTGTGATTTATCAATGGGTAATTGACAATCCCGTCATTTTCTGACTTTACTCGAGTCAGGACTATCCTGCCGACACAGCGGTTTTTACCACGAAATACACACAAATTACTCGTTACCCTTCAGATGAAACAAAATGTTTCCTAGGGTGATAAAGTCATTGCCGAGATTACGTACACTTAGAACCATAATTAATTGCAATGCATACCAGAAAGGAATCGAGTTTTTCTAACAAGCCTTAGATACTCAAAGAATATTCTACCAGACGTGGGACGACCGACAACACGGAAAAACACTGAATAGCATTGGTGAGTGTCTGGTATACCTGAAGAATAATAAGGACGAAAAGTACATAGAGGAAGCCTTTAATATGAGAATAAGTCTGCAACACGACAAAAATCGTCCTGCTATTGAAAGATCGCTCAACAACCTGGATTGGTTCTTAATGCTGCGACATCAGTATAAAACATAGAGAAGGGAAAATCTAAACATATACGAATACTTGGCAAAATGTTCTCAAAAAAGTTTTGCAAAAAGAAAAATATCGCTGCAGTAATAATGAAGTCGAAAAGCAGACTACAGCGCTCATATTGGTCTTCAGTTTCAACTAATGTGATTTCAATCTAGGAGGACTTCGATACGTTTTTACGTCGTTTTCTTTAAGACGAAAATAGGTATCAAAGCTGATAACAAGAACTCTTTAGTAACCAGTGGGGTGTGCACTCAAAAAATCTTACCCGTAATAGTATAAAATTAGAATTGAAAGCTTAAGCAACAGACGTTCTTGGTTCACGGCAGTTAGCCTGAAGAACTGATCAATTGATGTTTTTGAATTTTGTGAAGTGAATGATCAAAGATGATGAATAGCTTACAGATCCCAAGAGACATCGCAGCATGTCTGTGTGAGAACGTTCAGATAAATAACGAAGTATGAGAAACTATACCGGGAAACTAATAATGAAAGATGCAAATATAAATAGTTACGATTAAGATAATTAAGATAATCGTCAAAAACTGACTTAATCGACCGTTGGAAATCTCATTTGGAGCGAGCAGTAAATACGGCATACTAACTTATACTGATAACAAGTGTTAAGATTAATATTTTCTATCTGCTTATCCAGCCTTAGTTGATAGTTTCTTAATTTTCTACCTGATAATAACATTAACATCTTAAATAACCATTCATTAAACGCATTAATTTCGATGAATAAATATATTTCTAGGACGAAGTAAAAGTTATACCTGCAGGGTCGTCCACTATAAAGGCGATACGATTCATCACCTTTTTAGGCGAATAAAGTTGCTTTTGTTACCAGCTTTTTGAAGCCTCGGTCATGTCATGCAACCAGATATGTAGCAAACGTAAAAGAATAGAACTTGTTCATTAATGACATCATATTAGATATTGTTATGTAGACATATTAACTTACATCTTTTTGTGATGAAGAAGGAGATTTAGCTCGGTACAGACACCGCAATTCCGAGAAACAGGACTTTTTTGTGGTCATAAATCGACGCAGGATAACTATATCTAACGAAAGCTCAAATGGTGGTCAATTCTAACAAGAACTTCTTATTAGACCATGTTCTCTTCTTGCAAGTTCATCTTGTACTTCTGTCTACAGTGGAGCTTTTGCTTGCTCTTTCTCCTTTATCCTTATTGGTGGGCTCTTTCATTTGACAGTGGTGTGATTGGAAGTCGACCAATCAGCTGCGTTTGGGCTAAGTCTTTTCCTCCACCACGTAAGGCGTTGTTTGGAATGTGATGTTTTCAGCAAGATTGTTTCAAAAAGATATTTCGATGCTAGAGGAATGTGATTCTTTACCAAACTGACATAGTACGACAGGAAAGTAACTGTCTTCCTGATGGTTATGTTATTTTACAGTTTCATACCATGTTCTTAACTGGATTTTGGTCTGAATTCAAAAATTATGCTATACCAGGAATTTAGTGAAGTAACTCATAGGTAAGCCAGACTTACACAAACCCGAGCAAGGATTTAACAATAATGACTTAAGCTCAAAAATTTGATGACGTAAATTAAAACAGTTTAGCACTACACTGATAACATTGTTCATAACATCTTGAAGAGAGCTAATAGTTGTGCCACGATAAAATTTCTTTAATATAGCAAAAGAAAAGAATTTTGTAAATCTTAACCCCAGCAAAGCTCAAATAAACTACACAAGTTTCGTTATAATATATAAGGTTGCCTATATATAACTTAAGTGTTGTTTTTGAATAGTTTACTGTGGCATT
The DNA here is from genome assembly GCA_030142905.1 of Heliopora coerulea. NCBI lineage: Eukaryota > Metazoa > Cnidaria > Anthozoa > Scleralcyonacea > Helioporidae > Heliopora > Heliopora coerulea. Next base: position 380,405 of record JASJOG010000269.1, read on the forward strand.
CAATAAATTGCTGTTCAGTTCATGACAACTTACATAGCACTAATTATATGCAGAGATTGTAAAACGTATTTCATAATACTTTGCTTTCTATCGTTTTTCAACAAAAAGGGTGGAGTGATCAAGTGATAAGTAAACTTAAGATTACTCTGTAAGGTACCATTAACCCTTTCAACATACAGACCACCAAAAATAATAAAATGTGTGTCACAACACTTTACTTTCTATCAGAGGAAACGTCTGAATTTTCTGCTCTAGTGACAAAATTATACGACCACTAAAGAATGATTCACAAGGTACCATTGAAAAGGTTCATATTATCGCACTATCACTTCGAACTCATTCTGTTTCTCTTCGAAGCACGATATCACTCATGTAACTTCTCCAGGGTTTAGCTACCCTTCGTACAACCGAATTGGGGGATTGTTGTACAGGGCTAAGAGTTTCTGTAAATTAAGGCTATCGTTGATCTATATCGAACATTGTGTTGCTCTAGAAGCGCTGGTAAGGATGTCGTTTTGTAAAACGAACCTTATTTCCGCTTGATAAGAAAGTTTAAGGAACCATTAACTGGAAATTGTTTGAAATACCTTAGTACATAGTTAATATAAAGTAGGGACAAACTTAAAGAATAAACATACCAAACAAAGTGTCAAAACTGCAATGAAGCTAAATTCTTGCTCGGTTCCTGGCTCAAACAACAAAAGTTCTTGTTTCACGGATAGCACATGAACTGGTGTTTTTGAGTTTTGGTCAAGTTGATAAGTGAACAACGCCCCAGGAATCACATGGTGATGCAAGGATTAGAAATAAAACTGATGTATTTAGAACATTTTTTTGACCCCATACCGTGCGCATTGTGGTTCCGTTTTGTTGTTTGTTCTATTTTGTTTTGTTTTGCTAAGGAACAACTGCGTAGTGGAATGACCATAATTTTGCTTGCTCTTTCTACTTTATCCTTATTGGTGGGCTCTTTCATTTGACAGTGGTGTGATTGGAAGTCGACCAATCAGCTGCGTTTGGGCTAAGTCTTTTCCTCCACCACGTAAGGCGTTGTTTGGAATGTGATGTTTTCAGCAAGATTGTTTCAAAAAGATATTTCGATGCTAGAGGAATGTGATTCTTTACCAAACTGACATAGTACGACAGGAAAGTAACTGTCTTCCTGATGGTTATGTTATTTTACAGTTTCATACCATGTTCTTAACTGGATTTTGGTCTGAATTCAAAAATTATGCTATGCTAGGAATTCAGTAAAGCAACTCATAGGTAGGCCAGACTTACACAAACCCGAGCAAGGATTTAACAATAATGACTTAAGCTCAAAAATTTGATGACGTAAATTAAAACAGTTTAGCACTACACATTGATAACGTTGTTCATAACATGTTCAAGAGAGCTAATAGTTGCGCCACGATAAAATTTCTTTAATATAGCAAAAGAAAAGAATTTTGTAAATCTTAACCCCAGCAAAGCTCAAATAAACTACACAAGTTTCGTTATAATATACAAGGTCGCTTAGATATAACTTAGGTGTTGTTTTTGAATAGTTTACTGTGGCATTCAATGAATTGCTGTTCAGTTCATGACAACTTACGTAGCACAAATTATATGCAGAGATTATAAAACGTATTTCATAATACTTTGCTTTCTATCGTTTTTCAACAAAAAGGGTGGAGTGATCAAGTGATAAGTAAACTTAAGATTACTCTGTAAGGTACCATTAACCCTTTCAACATACAGACCACCAAAAATAATAAAATGTGTGTCACAACACTTTGCTTTCTATCAGAGGAAACGTCTGAATTTTCTGCTCTAGTGACAAAATTATACGACCACTAAAGAATGATTCACAAGGTACCATTGAAAAGGTTCATATTATCGCACTATCACTTCGAACTCATTCTGTTTCTCTTCGAAGCACGATATCACTCATGTAACTTCTCCAGGGTTTAGCTACCCTTCGTACAACCGGATTGGGGGATTGTTGTACAGGGCTAAGAGTTTCTGTAAATTAAGGCTATCGTTGATCTATATCGAACATTGTGTTGCTCTAGAAGCGCTGGTAAGGATGTCGTTTTGTAAAACGAACCTTATTTCCGCTTGATAAGAAAGTTTAAGGAACCATTAACTGGAAATTGTTTGAAATACCTTAGTACATAGTTAATATAAAGTAGGAACAAACTTAAAGAATAAACATACCAAACAAAGTGTCAAAACTGCAATGAAGCTAAATTCTTGCTCGGTTCCTGGCTCAAACAACAAAAGTTCTTGTTTCACGGATAGCACATGAACTGGTGTTTTTGAGTTTTGGTCAAGTTGATAAGTGAACAACGCCCCAGGAATCACATGGTGATGCAAGGAATAGAAATGAAACTGATGTATTAAGAACATTTTTTTGACCCCATACCGTGCGCATTGTGGTTCCGTTTTGTTGTTTGTTCTATTTTGTTTTGTTTTGTTTTGCTAAGGAACAACTGCGCTGTGGATTGACCAATAGAAAACTGGACTGCTTTGCCCCACTGAGTTTGAATTGCGAGAAGTATCTCAAGAATTGGAATTTATGGGTCCATATGCTAATGCAAATTACCACTGATCTGGGATTTTAGCTGTTTTGTGGGCGATTTATGAGTCCTTTCGCAAAACATATTTTGTACACACAGCGTTTACTTTCTTTACACCGTCGATTGTTATTGAATATTGAATCAGGGGGCTTAAGAAGTATAAGTCTAAAAC